>OY992521.1:25001923-25504301 GCA_963921215.1 Scoparia ambigualis | reverse complement strand
TTATTGTAAAAGTAAAAAGTAAAGTAAAGGTACTGCTTGTATACTGTCCCACTGCTGGGCGAAGACTTCGATATTTATTCGATATTCGATATCTATATTTGAATAGAATAGAATAGAATAGAATTCCTTTATTGCTTAAACTGTGTAACAAGTTCTTTAAAAAAAATATGTAGTATCAACAGTTTGCCCATGATCAGGCATGCAATGTACACAAATCAATCATATTAACATTAATATTAACAAAATTCATCGTGAATTTAAAAATTAATTAGTCTTGAAATCAAGTCATTGCTACAATTGATGGGTATTGGTTTATATAATAACCACGCTTGCCAAATGCGGGTTAGTGACCACAAACCCGGGCTGAAAATCGAAAATCCGAAAATAGATTTTGCCCGACCTGGGAATTGAACCCGGGACCACCAGATATCGAGCCGAGCGCTTGACCACGGAGGCGTTGTAAAAGTAGAATTATTTTTTAATACAAAATAGGTACTACATCAGTCCTAAGCTTGATACTCCATTCTTGTCATACCGTGCATGACGTCAGAGACGTATCATTTGTTAAACGAAAATACTTTTTTCTTTTGTTATCCGAAATAATCCTATTAGATATCTTTATTATTGAAATTTTGCATTCACAATGCTATATAGATTTAGGATAAAATGTTTACTAGAAAGCAAGCAGTGGACCGGCAATCCAAAGGTCACGGGTTCGAATCCCGTTCGAGCTTTCCTGAGACTGGTTGTTTTTTTCTAGTAAACATTTTATCCTAATCCTATTAGATCTCAAGAAAATTTATAAGAAACTTTTACTCTATACGTGAGATAGGAGAACAGATCTACCTGTGTTAGCGTGTTAAAGTCCCATATCACGGTTTGCTAGTGCAACTTGAACGATTTCCGAATCTTTAAACTAAACCCACCAACCCGCATTGGGCCAGCGCGGTGGGTTTTTTTTTCAATCTACATTTTATTAATGGACTTTGTTTTTAGAAAACATGCCAGTCCCATCGAACCTTATAAACTTACACCTATTTATAGTTAGAAGCAAGATTATAGAGCATGCTCTGTAATATGCTACATCTAAAGATTTTCTAACAATATTGTATATGGGAACTCTTTCGGTTTGTAACTTTATACATTCCAACAGTACATGCTGTATATCATGTAACGTGTCACACACATCACAATTGGGTGAGTCTACTTTTTTCATTAGATAAGCAAATTTTTTGAAGGGAAGTGTCTCGATCTTAATCTATGAGCTAATATGACTATATTTCTTTTCAAACTATAGTTGGTAAACCAGGGAGCTCGCAGGGGCTCACACTGTATGATTTTATACCAAATGCCTTTCTCTCTTGACCTAATATCAAAGTGCTCCTTCCAACAACCATAATTAATACGCCTAAACTGCGGCAGTGCTTCCGAATAACTGGGCAAAACATTGATTGGAGCCCCATGCAAGAAGGCATCCTTGGGGTGGGTTAGGGGCCAATCTCCCCACGTGATGCATTACCTGTGCCCAGCAGTGGTATGTACATTTACAGGCGAATGACAATTTACTAATCTACTTACACTGTTTCATTGCACCATGCATTGTTCGCGTAAAGTTCCGACAATGTTCTATAAAATGTTGGCGAGAGTATATTTTATCATTTGCAGTAATTATTTAGTGCCATTAAATGCATTTGCAAGCTCATTACGTTGAGATAGTGGAGGTGATTTGTTGCGAACGCGGCCACTGTTGCTGGTGACGTTGGGGGCCTATAAAATATGTTTTGATTACATTGCGCAGTTGGTAGATAAGTACTAACGCTGTTATGATACCAACAGAATGTTGCACTTTGTTCATTCGACACTTTTGGTATAATTAAAAAAAAGGTCTATTAAAACCGTAAACCGTTTCGCTAGCGGTGAAACAATACTACCCCCTCTCTTACTTTGGGTGTCGTAAAAGACTAACGGACTAGAGATTGCACATACTGTGCACATGTGCAGTCTCTATTTGGAGAAAAGTGGACTATGGAGAGCTTTTGCGGTCCTCATTGCATAACCCTTCGGGGATAATAGTCGTGATTATTGTATGAATTTTATTAAAACAAGCGGCCCGCCCGCGGCTTCGCGAACACCCTGTACCCAGTCACGAATTAAAAAAAATCTTACTAACAAACCTTGTCCTAACAATTACACGCACAACATAAAAAAAATCCGAACAGATGCAGCCGTTTTGAAATGATGCGCGCACATAAAATTCGTGGCAATTGGATTTTGTTTATATACTTAAATAGCAAATAATGAATGATTTAAATGGAAATCAAATATGACTTGAATCACGTAGAGGCTCCAAGCGGTCGCATGAGACCGCACCTACATAAACACACTTGACTTTGTACCGTGTTTTCATAGACTTCCAGACTACTTTAGTATGAACAAGTTTGGTTATTACGGTTTTGTGGTACATCTTGTGCATTGTTATCGCAAAATATCGCATAGTCTATGCTCGATTCTGTCAAATTTGACATTGACAGCTTTGCGCCAAAAATTGTGTCAAAAAATTTCCAAGACTGAGGGGCTAATTGAAACACCTTAATATTGGCAAAACAAAGCTGCTTGTAGCTTCAGACCATCAACATATTAACATTAATAAACTACAATCGCCATTGCCAGCACTCACCCGACATTCTAAACAGAGGCCAAAAAAAGGCCACCTTTATCTTTTTTATGTAAAATGTTACAAATAGTAAAATTTAAGAATACTGAAAAATGAAATTATGGAAGGGAGGCCTTGTAGTGAGACAATGCTTAATAATAATAGCGAATGTACATATAGAAAAATAAAAACAATATTAATGTAAACTGTGCGTTAGCGGCCTAAATGAAGATAATAAAGAGGCATAATTAAATATTCCGATGACCGGAACGCACTAAAAAGCACTCCTAAAATTAGCATGTTAGATGGATTTTAGAGCGTATGAAAATTTAATTCGATTCAAACGGATAATTCAATTACTCGCTTTGATTATTTTAATGTTGTGCATTGTGCAGTGCAATGTTGTTGACGCTCGGCGATAGATCGAACTTCGAAGCTTTAAACATTTCAGAGTCACATAGCCTATACAAATATACAGTCCTTTTGCTGGGTGAATCCTCCGTCACTCAATAAATTCCTCGCTACAATTAATGGTTGGTTTAATTTCTACGTTTGCCAAACGCGGGTTAGTAATCACGATATTAGACGAAGCATCCAAAATCTGAAACACTCTTTGCCCTACCGGAGAACTAAACCCATCTAGATATTGGTATAGTTACTCTGTAATTTGTGACATTATTAATATTATTATTCTCGCATTTATTTCTCTCCATAAATCTAGGTTTTTTAAAATATTCCATATAAAAATAATAAACAAAACTACTATAAAACATTAAACATTATAAAAAACCTAAACCTAGAGTGCCGCCGGCAGCGGGGCAGGGCCCAAGCTACCGGTGGTTAGGGCTGCAGAGAGAGGAACCTCCTGACGATGCGTGCCGTGTCAAGAAGTACCGCCTTCTGTATCTGGACCTTGATCCAGCCGTCTAGCGAGAGTCTCTTGAGATGTTGGTCGAGACTCTTCGCTATTAGGCCGTTTGCAGATACGACTATCGGGACAATGATAGTCGAGTCAACATCCAACATGGCGGTAACCTCGTAAGCCAAGTCAAGGTACTTGCTCAGCTTGTCCTTCTCAGCCTTCACAAGGTTCTCATCATGTGGGACGGTGATGTCGACTAGCACTGCCCGCCGCTGGGACCGATCGACTATCACGATGTCAGGCTTATTGGCAACAATAGTCCTGTCCGTGATAACCGATCGGTCTCAATAGAGCAAAGCACGACCATTTTCGAGAACTGACTCAGGTGTGTACTTATAGTACGGCACCTCGGACTCAACAAGACCGTATTGAAGAGCAAATTGCTGGTGAATGATCCTGGCTACAAGATTGTGTCTGTGCAAGTACGCGCCGTTAGCAAGATGAGAACAACCGGAAATAATATGCCTGAGTGACTCTCCGGGACGGCGGCATGCTCGGCATATGTCGACCGTACCGTCCTTCATGATATACTTCCGGTAGATGTTCGTCTTGATAACTTCGTCCGCTTATTATTATTTATTTGAATAGTATCATGACACATAAGTAGGTACAACAACATATAACACTGTCCCACAAAACCATACTAGACGGTTTATCTGCGGGATCGGGAGTCTCAAATAAGCTATACATTTCCTACACCTCGCAATTCAGCCCTGCTATCGCTAAGCTAGATTGCGGTGTGCAAGAAGTCGCCCAACAATGATTTAAACTTGTTTTGACATCGCTGAGGTTTGTCTCAAAAATTCGCTGCGAATTGTCAATTTTCCGATTCATAAACGACAATATTTATCTGAAAATCACTAGCCATTTGTCGAATTTTCAAGTTATCTCTTGTCGCTGATAAGTAAAAATAAAGTTAAAATACAGCTTGTATAGTGTCCCACTGTACTGATAGTGTATGTTTTTAATGAAACCATTCAATAACAAAGACGGAAGATATAAATTAAGCTCGTTTAAGATTCAATTTCAATGTCGTTGGACATACATTTCTCGAATTTTCAAATGATCTCTTGTCACTGATAAAATAAAGTAAAATACAGCTTGTATAGTGTCCCACTGTACTGATAGTGTATATTTTTAATGAAATCACTCAATAACAAAGACGGAAGATATAAATTCAGCTCGTTAGGATTCAATTTCAATGTCGTTAGACATCCATTTGTCAAATTTTCAAGTTATCTCTTATCACTGATAAAATAAAGTAAAATACAGCTTGTATAGTGTCCCACTGCAGTACTGATAGTGTATATTTTTAATAAAACCATTCAATAACAAAGACAGATGATATAAATAAGCTCATTTAAGATTCAATTTCAATGTCGTTAGACATCCATTTGTCGAATTTTCAAAATATCTCTTGTCAATGATAACATAAAGTGAAATACAGCTTGTATAGTGTCCCACTGTACTCATAGTGTATATTTTTAATGAACCCACTCAATAACAAAGACGGAAGATATAAATTAAGCCTTTCTAAAATTCAATTTAAATGTCGTTAGACATAAACCGTAATATCAGCTATAACACATCATATAATACGCGTAAATGTACATCGGAGCGCACCGAAATTCGCTGAACGACACGAGTTAATACAGTTTTCAAATTAGCATAGTTGAATTTTGATTAGCAGTAAAACTGTGCCCGACTTGCCGCTCAACCTTCATTAAATATTCGTTAATGATGCATTAATGGGCGGAACCTTAGAACGAAGCTCCGGGAAAAGTTGTAAATTATACAACCACTGTTTTAATATTGCTATATCTGTAAATGTTGCGAAGTTCCCCTTTTATTATTGGAGTTGTTACGTTATTCACTGTTTTTGGTATAATTCAGTTATTTTTATTACTGGTTGTTCTAATAATAATTCAGGAAGTTTGCTTTGAAATTGTTGAAAACTCGTTAGTGTCAGATTACGTTTTAGTATCATCATAATCAAAGAAAAGTATACCGCGCTGCAATTCGACCTACTTCACCGGGTCCCTGCTAAATTCGTAAAACACGCTTGCGTAGGTATTGGTCTTAATAGCCATTTTAAGAAATGTTTTAAATCTCTGAATCGCATGTTGCTTGAATCATCTTTTATAGATGTACTGTGGCCTGCCCGCGACTTCGTCCACGTGAACAACCAAGTACCCCGTGACAAATTTCCACAAAAAAATCAATTGCAAACAAAAAAAAAAACCAAATCGGTGCAGCCGTCCTGAATTGATGCGCGAACAAACATTAGTAGCAACTGATTTTTATTTATACCTAAGTCGTGACTATAACGTAAAGTTAACCAAATCATCATCATCATCATCATCAGCCTCACCACTTCCTCTGGTTTTGCGGGTGTCCATGGGCGGCGGTGATTGCTCTCCATCAGGTGACCCGCCCGCTCGTTTGCCTCCTTCTTTTATAAAAAAAAAACATATTATAAGTAAACCTCTTTTGCACTCGCCCTCCGAGTCGTAATGAGTAATTATTTAATTTCATTTGTTTATTTTTATATTAACATACAATTTTCATGCTGTGATTTACTAAACAAACCCTTTTAACTTTGACAGTGGATAATTTTAATTTGCTTTTCTCCATTATGTTACATAAAACGCTGTAAGCATGTCGCCGTCCCCGGCGAATAAAATGACAATGGCTGTAATACTCTTTTTCCTTTTATTGTATTTTTAAAATCTATGAGTGTCCTACACGTCATATATTTTTTGTAGATTTTATTTTCTAAAATTAAAAAAGTTATAAAATATTACAATAGTATTCATGATTTATACCCATATCTATTTTTACACGATTAAAATTAAAGCAGTCGGTTAGTATAAATTTCACCCAGTAACTTTTATGTCTAGAGCCATTCTAATAATGTTCGCAAAAATACATATCGGCAAAATAATTGTAATAGCGCATTACCATTTTATTCGCGGAAGATATGGTGCAGCGTTACCACAGACCACAGCGTTACTGACTATTCCACGGAATACAGAAAAGAGTAATCGCTTATTAGTTCAAAGCTTGTAAGATGCGGGAGCCTGCCATTATTTTTCCTCACACGCCTAGACCTGATTGCGAGCGTAATAGCATTGTACGTCGTAATAGGTGACTCCCGGCACGTGGCATTGTTTGGTTGCCATCCAGTGCCACAGAACAACTCACACAAACGCACTCTTGAGTCTGAACTCCTTATCTTATAATCTCCCAGGCTTCAATCTCATCCGCAATGATCGCATTGGCAAAGGTGCTAGCGGGGTGGCTATCTACTTATCTCACAGATTTACCCACAAGCTTTTAGCCTCCTCTGCCTCCCGCCACAGCTGAATGGAATATCTCTTCCTTTCCTTGAGATTGATGTAAAAGGTATGAAGGTTGTCCTGGAAGTTTTTTATTGCCCTCCTTCCGTTGAATTTCAGCCTGACTTCGATTCCCTTCTTAACTCATTCGTTACCGACTATTCCCACCATATTATTATGGGTGATTTCAACAGATCGAGGTCGGTCGGTCACCATAATCTAACGATTTCTGACTCTTGGATCGATCACATTTTAATTTCTTCATCTTCCCATGTCGTCCAACGTGGCTAATTACCTGCTCCTGGCTTCTCCACCTCATTTTTGTAGCTTATAAAGCTAAGCCTCCTAAAATAAGGGATTTCCCTTATTGTAAAATTGCGTAATTTTGCTAGACAGGATGTGGAAAAACTTAATAGTGACACGTACGCTTTGGACTGGACACCTGTTATTGAAGCTGATTCTGTAGAGAGCATTGCGTACTTCAACAGTTTAGTCTTGAATCTGTTTGATTAGCATGCACCAAAAAAGCTCGTCAAGCTACGTCGGCCTCCTGCGCCTTGAATTACACCTGGTGTACGCACGGCCATGCGTAGGCGCAACAAAATACTTTCGTACGTTCAAAAGATGCCGAAGCGTTTCTAACTGGGATGCTTTTAAAACCGTTAGGAATCGCTGCAATCGGATGGTGAGAACTGCTAAACGCCAATAAATCCATTAAAATATTTTAAGCCAGGCATTGAACACTAAGCTAAGCTCGGTGCTTAGTTTAGTGTTCAATGGGTCTACCTAGGTCTCGTTATTTACTGTTCTCTCAGTTGGGAAGATCAAGTGAACGAGATCTCTCGTAAAAGTGGTCAACTCGGTGCTACGGTCCTTGTATAGACTGAATTTTTCCTTCGTTCGGTTAAAGACAGATTCTGGTTATGGCAGATTCTTTTTAAGGCAGATTCGTGTTAGGGCAGAAGAAGGACAGTCATGTTCAAAATATAAGTTGTAATCCCGCTTTTGAAAGTTTCTCCCATCCAGCACTACAATCGCGCTAGTACAGGCTCTCGTGTTTCCTATTCCTACGCCGACGTCTGTTTCTCTGACATTAATCAACTTCTTCTGAATAAGTTGGATCGTTTGCTAAACAGCTGTATCCGTTTTATCTTCTGTTTGCGTAAGTTCTACCACATTTCTCACTACAGAAGACAACTCAAATGGCTACCTATCCGTGAGCGTAGGAACCTTAGAGTTGTCTGTATGCTTTCCAACATCCATAAGGATCCACGATCCCCAGGATACCTGAAATCTAGGTTTCTAGGGAGCCTCTCATCACCGTGACCTTCGCTCCGGTAACAACTTCACTCTTAAAAACCCCGCACATCATTCTGGCTTGTCTCCAGTTTCTTTACTCTATGTGCTATCCGCCTTTGGAATGCTTTTCCATTAAATATCCGTCGTGCTCAGAGTAAAATGGTATTCAAAAGACTTGCGAGTGAGCACTATTTAAACTCACAATCTGATGTGACGTATTTATATAATTATGCATTTATATATCTATGTAAAATATTTACTTATTTATTTTTATATTAAATCTTTGTTATGTAAGTATATAGTATTTTGTAGATCTGCGTATTTTATAATATACATTTTTTTTCTAGTCTTTCTTCTTCTTCTTCTTCTTTCTATTTATGAAGTTGGTTGTAAGTATTTTATTACTTTATTTTGTTGTTTATTATTTATTAATGTATCTTTTTTGATTTATCGCCTTACCTAAGTCTCCTACTTCCTTACCGGTTGACTGGTAGAGCTTTGCAGTTTTTTATGTGCATAAAATTAAATAAATAAATAAACCACTACCATTGAATAAGGCTCTGCACGGTGACATTATAGGTCTATGCAAATCAGGAGCAATCACCACTTACTACCACGGTTTTTACGATTCCCTGACCTCAGTTGATACCCCTGATAGCAATACAAATGAAGAAGATCCAGAAGAATAATAATTATTAAGATTTCTAAAGTATGTTAAAGTTGTTGTTTTTATAAAGATTGAATTGTATTACTTATAAAACCAAGAAATGATTACGATAATCTTAGTTTTATTTTAAAATTCCGAGTAAAACTAAATGATTCAATACCATACAACAAGTTAACAGAACATAATGGCGAACCATTCTTGTTTTCATTATTTGGTACACAATTTTGTGACGAATATCATTGTTATGTAATATAACAATACACACTATTTCGCAGAAATAACGGGAATAAAATGGTAAGTGCATATTAGTAATTATTAACGATAAAATTTTTGTAGTATTATTTATTTTCTGAAATATTTTCTTTAAATAATATATTAAATATTACCTACTAACACGATATAAAAGGTACAAAAATTAGCCTTCATTTGAGATATCACACTTGTATACCAAACATATAGTCGATTTTTAATCTGTAAAAATATGTTTTTCATTTTTCCTCAACAATTGCATTTTTGTGATTGCCATTTTATTCCCCCGGGGAGGCGATGTAATAAGTTTATTTATGTTGATATTCATCTCAAATACAAAACATGGCAGGCGTAAGAGATGCTAGACACATATCGCTCCTTAAATACAAAAGCACCACAAGTCCAAAAAGCAAATTATACAGGAGCGGCATTTTAAAAAATAATTTCGATGATTTTTTTGTTTATACTATGTGTACTATGTAGATGTTTTTGGTATCAAAAGATGCGTAATTAAATTATTATAAAACGTCAATCCAAACATAAAAATGGCACATAGGTGCTAAATTACTACATAGTAAACTTGCTGAACGAAAACAATTATTAAAATCTTATCATGAGATTATTAAAAAGGTCTAAAATTAATATTACTTATATTATTAGTAGGTAACGTAAAGTTGCACAAACGTCCATTAAAAACCGGTATTACTTAATAATAATATTATGACAACCGGTGTCACCTTCCTGCTCCACAAGTCCGGTAGTACCACGGAACCGAAGAACTCTAGACCCATTACATGCTTGCCGACGCTTTACAAGCTCCTTACATCTATTCTGAGAATTATAATTAATTCGCACATTGTTGCGCACAATATTTTGGCTCCCACTCAGAATGGATGTAAGGTTGGGTCCCATGGTACTAAGGAGCTCTTCCTCATCGACACGACCATATTCCAACAAGTCCGGCGGAACAGAGGGGCTCTCTCCACCGCCTGGATTGACTATAAGAAGGCCTATGATTCGGTGCCTCATATCTGGTTGGAGAGGATCTTAGAGCTGTATAAAATTAATACAACTCTGAGATCTTTTTTAGGCTCTTGTATGAGACAGTGGACCACAGTCCTTTGTCAACCGGGTGGTGGAGACAGCTCTTCTGGTCCGCTGGACTTCGTAAGGATTGAGCGAGACATCTTCCAGGGTGATAGTCTGAGTCCGTTGTGGTTCTGTCTAGCCCTGAATCCTCTCAGCACATTGATTCAGGGCTGGGCTATCGGCTTTGGAGACAGGGTGAAGTTATTTCGCACTTGCTGTACATGGATGACCTTAAACTGTTTCCACCGAAACGTCATGAATTGATGGCGTTGCTGAAAGTCACTGAGACTTTTAGCAGCGCCATCAACATGGGGTTCGGTGTAGACAAGTGCGCGGTCATACACGTACAGCGGGGGAAAGTTGTAAATTCTACGAATTTACAACTTTCTGAGACGATGACTTTCAGATCTCTCTCCGAAGCCGACACCTACAAATACCTTGGTATGTCACAGTCATTGGGTATAGAGAGTGGGGGTATAAAACAGTCAGTGAAGGAATGCTTCTTTGGTCGCCTGACAAAGGTACTTAACAGTCTTTTGTCAGGAGGCAACAGGGTGCGCGCTTTCATCGGCTGGGTTATGCCCTTACTGGTATACACCTTTGGCATACTAAGGTGAACTCAGACCGAGTTAGACGCCCTGGACAGAAAGGTTCGAAAGCAACTGACATCACATCGCATGCTCCGCCCACGCTCGTCTGTTATGAGACCCCGCGGAAATGGGGTGGTCGAGGCTTTTTAAATGCCAAGACCCTCCACAACCGTGAGGTGTGCAGTCTTCGAGAATATTTCCTCAACAACGAGTGTGGGATGCATCGCGATGTGGTGTCGGTTGACAGGACCTTAACGCCTCTCTCCTTAGGCAAAGAGAATTGGTGCAAGCCTCAGGGTGCTGAGCACCGAGGACCGCAAGGACGTATGGAAGAGTAAAGAGCTGCACGGCCGGTTCTATTGCATACAAAAATAAGAGGAAATATCAAATTATTATATGCAAAGCTAACCTATTTCAAAATATGGTACTATTGCATATAAAGAAATAAAAAAATATTTTAATTAATTTATGCAAAACTAAGTCAATTCAAAATATGGTAGTATTGCATCTGCAATACGAATATATTTTTGAATGTGGCACTTTTAAATATATGATTTCACCTAATATTTAGCGGTTATTTGGAATGTGGTAGTTTTTCACTAAAAACGCGTGTACTTCTGTAAGAAGTCTGTTGGCTACAGACAATGTGGTACTTTCGCACGAAACTCAATCACAGAAACGGTAGAAAACAAAACTAACGTTTTAGCGTTTACGGGTGTTTCTGATCGTAAAAGACGGCTGTTTTAGCGAAACTATAAAGTTTCATCGCTTTAAGTGCATTTTATGCAAAAAAAATAATTTTGAAATTTTTTGAAATGTGTGACTTTTGTATTTAAGGAGCGAATGTATAGATAGTGAATTTAGCAAACGAGAGAGATTCCTGCAAGGGTTCGGAGAGTCCTTTGTTATTTCTGCCTTGCTAGGAAATTTAAATATTTAGTATCAATTTCAAGCTGTTTCTGCATATTTCAAAAGGCATTGTTATCACCGTTTGTCTGATTGTTTTCTAACCGAAATTTACATAGTGCTTTTCACAGATTGGATATTAAAAACAATACATAATATATTATTATACACATATAAAAGATATAAATACCTAAATAATAAAAAAGAAACAACATCGACTTGTAGAAAAACATTCTCTAAAGAAAGACTCTACAAAAAATGTAATTAAAGCTTTTAGCCTATAAATTGTTCCACCATTGGGCAAAGCTTCCATCATGGAATTCAAGCTATCACTACAATAATGTTGTGTATTTAAAATCTGGCACACATTTTGCCCGACCTGGGTAATGAACCGAGGACCACCGGATATCGAACAGAGCAACCGGTAAAGCTACCGCTTGGCAACTGAGGCGGCAACTCTATGAAAATCCTTGGAAAATAAAAATGGTTGGCAATGATTACTTTAATGTAAAGTAATTTACTTTCCTTTTACAGTTAGACACTTTCACATACAGGCGTTTTAGTAGCGCGACAGCCGCGGAACAAACGCGCTAGTGCAATTAATAATATGGCAGACGGGCGTGATTAAACCGCGTTTCAACCGCTGTGTATGAACACGGAAAAAGTGTTTGCTCTGGCCTTCTCTCTTCCTTTATTATATGAGTATGCGTGCTGTTCTCCGAAGTCACCCATTTACTGTCTCGCTCAAATATTCTATTTCGCAAAAAGAAATTTGGTGAGTCTTGGTGTTTTGATTTCTTTGTCACACCGCCAAAAGATGGAATATTCTACCAGCACAATATGTTACCCTTCTTGCTATTATATATGGGTCCTTCAAACGAAGCCTAAAAAGGGCACTTTGTGGGCCTTAAGGTGAGGGCGACTGATGCCTCGTCTTGTTAACGGTGGACCAGTTGTCTTCGTGCCTGTACTATCCATTTCCACTTAACAGCAGGTACAGTGGAGTCTTCTGCCGTGCTACTTACTTATAAAAAATAGGGGTTCGAACAACCACGCGGTTGTCGCGCGGCTAAAACGCCTGTATGTGAAAACGCTCTTACAAACACATCGCACCTTCCGAGTAACGTGTACATGTGCAGACATTCGCATTCATATTGCCCGCGATTACTAAGCAACATTTCGGTTGAATTTAATAAATCTTTCCGATGTTTCCTCCTCGCTGAGTAGGCCCGGAAGCGAGCGAACTCCTGTTTTCATAATAGCCTCTATCTCTCTCTCTCTTTTTTATACTACAGGATAGAATGAAACATTTTGGATGTGTAACGTTTTTAGCAAGGGAGCGTAGTGATTCTAAATGCGGTGCGTGATTTTTGCACCAGTGTTACTCTCGGTTGCGTTTTGTAGCTGTTTATTGAAATAGCGTTTTTTTATACAAACAATACATATACATTAAGATAAGAAGAAACAATTATATGTGTTTGAATACAACAAATGAAAAATGAAAACCAAAGGATTTACCTATATACACTTTTAAACTTTCGCGTTCCATTATAAATACACATTTAGCTCAAGAACAGAGCTTTTGACCTCTGTGACCCTGAGCATTTGGAGCGGGAGTTGGATTATGTTCAGGAGGCACTTAAGAAAAACGGATATCAAGTGAATCAACGACGGAAACCAATCAAACGCAACAAGCATCCCGGGGTTAGCAGGCAACCGGCCTACATGCCTTATGTCAAAGGAGTCACAGACAAGATCGGCCATATATTACGTGGGTACTCCATACCGACCATATACACTCCAGGCATAAAGGTTAACAACATCGTGGGCACTCCGAAGGATGTTTTGCCACTGCAAACACCAGGCGTCTACAAAATAGACTGCAGCTGTGGTAGTTCCTACATAGGCCAGACAAAGCGGACAATTCATGAAAGGGTCAAAGAACATATCGCAGCTGTCAAAAACCGCCAGTCTAATAAATCAGCGATTGCAGAACATCTACTTGAAAGAGGCGCAAATCACTGGATTGAATTTTATCGAACGCAAGTCCTCTCCACAGATCGCCACTTTTATTCAAGGGTAGTGCGTAGAGCGATTGAAATCATAAAGCATCCTAATAATTTCAATCGCGAAGACGGTCACAAACTATCTACAGCGTGGAATCCAGTATTTGCAAAAACGCAACTTCGTTTTACTTCGCAATCGACTATCCACCAGAATAAGGCCTGTGTACGTAATAAGGACACCGTTAGTGTTGTGTGTGACGGTAGCTGGAGAAAAAATGTGACGGTGGACGAAGATTCAGCCACGGAGGCAGCACATCGCGACACCAGTCCGCCCGTGACCACGACCGGTGCAACTCGGTCGAAACGTCGGGTATAAAAAGGTATGCGTAGTATGCCTATAATATGTAGTTAGCGTTAATCCCCGTCTAAATGTGGATTTACCTATACTTCCGTGATTCTAAAACTGCTTTGACTGCGTGCATAAATGAGTATTTGCAAGCAAAAAGAATTTCTAAATAATTTATTATTAATAATAAAGAATCCCGCTTGTATTTTTTCGTTGTAGGCATTGAGTAAGTCTCTTATTTAGTCAATGTCAACAGAAGCCAGATTTTCCTTAAACGTTAATTCATTTGTTTCGAGCTAGCGTTTGTATGTCATTTGTTTCAGTTTTTGGAGTAATGATGCGTTGTATGCTCATCAAAAGTATATTCCTCATAATTATAGCATTTAGATTGTGATAACTCACACGATTCACATATTTTTAAATGTGCCCTTTAACTTCCAAAACTTTATAACTTAATTAAACAAAATTAATACTACACGTTATATTTATTGCAAATAACTAAATATTTGTGTTTCCTTATTGCTACTCTAGACGTTTTTTCCAAAAAGAAACTGCTTGTGGCAAACAGACCGTCGTATAAGTTATCTTCTCAGTGTTGTGTTTTTTTGTCGGACTAGCCAGAATCCTAATTAGAAAAACCCACAAATTCAAAGCGAGCAGCGACAAAAAAAGGAAGTAACTGAAAAATAACTACCGGTCTACAGTTTCCAGCGTCATTATCTCGAATAGATGTAATTAATTTGACGTCGGGTCGTCCTTAATTACGACAGCCAAGTTGAGACCGTGAGGAAATTATCTAAGAGATTCCCGGGGGAATAGCCAGAGTGTGCGCTGGGGAATTCGGAATGTCATACTTAAGTCTGCGGCCCAGCTGGGGGCTGCGAGACGGCTAACGCTTACATACACTTACTGTTCCATGAATTGACATGTTTTGTTCCAGCATAGCTACAGTTAGGAAACTTAATACATCCCCTTGTCTATCACGAAGACTTCCTAGAAGTTGCTTACAATATACAAATGAATATCTGTTGTGACAGCTGAGTCCATAACTTAACGATTTTTTAATAGCTTCTTCGTTTCTTAGTCGTTAATTGTTGGTTTTTTATCTTGCTACATATGTATGTACATATAATCACGACTATTACCCCCGAAGGGTTAGTCAGAGACTAGGCAATGAGGACAGCAAAAGCAGACCTCTGTCATAGTCCACTTTTCACCAAATAGCGACTACACAAATGTTCTCAGCGTGACAGCTGGTGGTGGCCACTCTATGCTGTTGGATGTATGTGCAGTCTTTAGTCCGTTAGTCACCTTTTACGACACCCAAAGGAAGAGAGGGGTAGTATTCTTTCACCGCTACGCGACACTGTAATCATGCTAATTGTTAACTTAACTTTTCTGCTTTAAAGCTAAATTGCATTTGTTTATATTGGTTATTTAAACGATTACCCAATAGGGGTGAACAGACATGTACTCCCAGGGAATTGAACCCAAGACCATTAGGTCTGAGACCGGTTATCCAACTAAACAATAGCTACTACTACTGATGCGATTAAATACTTCAATTTGTCTTTGGGTTACATACATTGAAAAAACAGGGTGTTCGGAGTAGAACTAATAATTGATAAATGATAAAACTTGATAAGATTAAACTTTGTGTATATTTGGGAAAAAAAAACTATAAAATTATTAAGAAGCTAGCGGCCGCTCGTGGTTTCACCGGCGTGGTTCCCGTTCCCGTAGGAAAATCGGGATAAAAAGTATCCTATGTGTTAATCCAGGTTATAAACTATCTGTATTCCGAATTTTATCCAAATCCATTCACGTGAAAGAGTTACAAACATCCATCTATACTTACGAACTTTCGCGTTTATAATATTAGTAGGATGATTATGATATAAGAGAGTACGCGCGGTTGTCTTAATAGCTGCTAATAGCTGACAATACACTGAAAGAACAAAAAGGTTGATTTTGCACGGGTTGGCGACACATTAGTTGAATTAACAAAGTGATGGGTTAAAGAAACATGAACAGATTGTTGTTTTCACAGAAAAGTTTTTGTTGATATGAAAACAGTTGTTTTTACCTATTTGTACATGTTGGCGTAACAATTCATGCATAATTCAATATGTAATTGTTGATTTTACTGTTCAAATTGTTGAAATAACCATTTTTAAAGTTAAATTTACAAAATAAATACGTTAAAACAACAAAAGATATATGTAATAAGTTCAAATTACCGTAACTGATCAACAATACAGTTTTTGTTCATTCAACAAAACTCAAGAGTAGGTGCTATATTAACCCTAAAATTTTGTTGAAATATGGTAAACCCAACTAATAATTTCTTTCCGTGTACAATGTACGGCGCTTGCTCGTACACAGGGTTAATCGATAAGAATTATCTGTATTTTTATGTCTCATGCGTTTATATCGCTCAAATACTTAAAGATAATGAAAAGTTAAAAAAAAAGCCTACCACAGGTAAGAATAAAATATCTGTTTATTAAATTGAAACCTTGAAGCTGAAGCCCAACTCATTACACTTTAAACTTTAATTACACAACTAGATAAACCAAATAACATGGTAGAGAGGAAATTAGCCGAGACCTTTGTGCTTTGAGAGCCACACGAGTGTGGATTCCTGTGGGAATGGTTACCTCTTACTACTGCTAATTTCATTGTATTGCGTCAGTCTTAGCAGTAAAGAATTACTACCTACCAGTAGTACTCGTGACATCGTCTCACTCAAACGATTGCTCCAATTCTATTAAATAGGACCTTAGAATTCTAAAACTCGATTATATTTCTAATAGTTAAGTAGTTTAACCCCTCAGCTGTGGCGACTATTTTGCCCGATCTATGTCATCATTTATGCACTGAAAGAACAAAAAGGTTGATTTTGCACGGGTTGGCGACACATTAGTTGAATTAACAAAGTGATGGGTTAAAGCAACATGAACAAATTGTTGTTTTCACAGAAAAGTTTTTGTTGATATGAAAACAGTTGTTTTTACCTATTTGTACATGTTGGCGTAACAATTCATGGTTAATTCAATAGGTAATTGTTGATTCTACTGTTCAAGTTGTTGAAATAACCATTTTTAAAGTTAAATTTACAAAATAAATACGTTAAAACAACAAAAGATATTCAACCATTTGTCGATTACCAGAAGCAACAAAATAAATTTGTTAATTATGCCTATTCCCAATAGTTGATTTAATGTAAATTTTAATGTTGGAACCAAGCTGATTGGCATAACCCTTTCAAATGTTTGTCTCAACCGATCCACAAACAGTTGGGATAACAATATAAGCAGGTAAAAAACACAGCAAGATATAAAGTTAAACCAAAACGTTCGAATGGTTAAACGAACTCCCTAATGATGGTTAAAATAATGATATGAACAGGTTAAATCCTATACAAAAAAAGTAATTCACACGACCCATTAAAATGTTTGTTTTAACCGACACACAAACAGTTGAGATAACAGTATTAAACAGGTAAAAACAGCAGCAACACATAAAGCTTAATCAATATGTTCGAATGATAAAACTAACTCACGAGCAAGGGTTAAAATAACAACATAAACAGGTTAGGTCCTATACAAAAAAAAACGATTGACACAACCCTTTCAAGTGCTTGTTTCAACTGTCACACAAACCGTTGGGATAGCAATGTACACCGGTAAAAACAACACCAATACAAAAAGCTAAATTAACCTGTTTTTAATGTTTAAACTAGCCCTTCAGAGTGTTTGATTTAACCGTCACATAAATAGTTAGGATAACAATATAAACAGTTAAAAACAACAGCAAGATTTATAACTAAATCAACAAATTCAAATAGTTAAACTAACTCACGAGCTGGGGTTAAAAAAAATAAACAGGTTAAGTCCTGTACAAAAATTATCGATTGACACAACCCTTTGAAATGTTTGTTTTAACCTTCACAC
The DNA here is from genome assembly GCA_963921215.1 of Scoparia ambigualis. Taxonomy (NCBI): domain Eukaryota; kingdom Metazoa; phylum Arthropoda; class Insecta; order Lepidoptera; family Crambidae; genus Scoparia; species Scoparia ambigualis. The sequence continues at coordinate 25,486,280 of OY992521.1, read as the reverse complement.
AAACAGTTGAGATAACAGTAATAAACAGGTAAAAGCAACAGCGACACATAAAGCTTAATCAATATGTTCGATTGGTAAATTAACTCAAGAGCTTGGGTTAAAATTCTCTTTCAAATGTTAGTTTTAACCATCATGCAAACAGTTGGGATAGCAGTATAAACAGGTAAAAACAACACCAAGACTAAAAACTAAATCAACAAGTTTGAATGGTTGAGCTAACGCTTCGAATACATGTTATAACCGTCACACGAACAGTTGGGATAGCAATAAAACAGGTAAAAACAACAGCAACACATTAAGCCAAGTCAACATGTTTGAATGGATAAACTAACTTACGAGCTAGGGTTAAAATAATAATATAAACAAGTTAAGTCCTACACACAAAAAAACGATTCACACAACCCTATCAAATGTTTGTTTTAACCGTCACACAAACAGTTGGGATAGCAATATAAACAGGTAAAAACAACACCAAGATAAAAAACTAAATCAACAAGTTTGAATGGTTGAGTTAACGCTTTTGAATGTATGTTATACCCATCACACGAACAGTTGGTATAGCAATAAAACAGGTAAAAATAACAGCAACACATGAAGCCTAATCAACATGTTTGAATGGATAAACTAACTCACGAGCTAGGGTTAAAATAATATTATAAACAAATGAAGTCCTACACAAAAAAAAACGATTCACACAACTCTTGCAAGTGTTTGTTTGAACTGTCACACAAACAGTTGGGATAACAATATACACTGGTACAAACAACAGCAAACACATAAAGCCAAATCAACCTGTTTGAATTGTTAAACTGACCCTTTCAAATGTTTGTTTTAACCGTCACACAAACAGTTAGGATACCTATCAATATAATCAGGTAAAAACAACAGCATGACAAAAGCAAAATCAACGTGTTCGAATGATTGAGCTAACGTTTTCAAATGTATGTTGTTAAATTAAACGCTACCTAAATGCTATCTGAGATAAAATTATTGTGTCACATACCTACCTACAATACAGACAAACTGACATGGCGAAACTAAAACTATATTTGTATTTGCTTTCGTATGCCTGGTTGTTCAGCTTTCCGTAAAAATTTGTGAGCGAGTTCGATACCTATTTATAGTTAGGGCAAAATGCATTTGTATGTCCGGTCCTATGATCTTGTTTTGGAAGATAACAAGATGAAAAGTTGAATTAAACGCCATATACTTACCTACATTAATAGGTAAGTAGGTACCTACTGTTAAACGAAAAAAAAATGGTTTTTTTAATGGATTGTCGAAAACGGCTGTACTTAACGATTTTCATGAAATTTAAGATATAATTAGTGCTTTAACAGGACGCAAACTTCTCAAATGTTTGTTTTAACCCTTTCACAAATAGTTGAAATAACAATTTAAATAATTTGTGCTGATCTGCTGGCAACGTCGCAAATTACTATCTGCGCGCGTTCAAGAAGCAAGGGCGTCTATTTACGAGAAGTTCGGCTATGCGATTCTCTAAGCGACACAGACGCTGCGCGCATGGCTGTGATCTGCTTTCTCTTTCCAATTCTATGAATATAAGAGAGACAGAGTTAATTCTCAGCACTGCGGCAGCCGCTGCTATTAAGGCTTTATTTAACTTAGAGAATCGCACTGCTATTGACAATGACATAAGTGAGTGGACACTTATGATGTTACGGTTACATTATCGGGATTCGGCGAATATTTGACCTGTCGCGACGTGTACCTATAGCAAAACAGTTTGCTGATCCTACCGCACATCAAAGGGATATTTTCTCAAACTTGCAATGAAATGTTGACATGACTTACTTCAATTAGGTCCGGAAATACTACGTAACCGGTGCGATGAGTGAAGATGATAATTATGTAAAGGAATTTCATACAGCCTAATACACCTACCTAGGCCCGTAAAACAACCGTCTTTAGTTTTTAAACGCAGGCCCATTGTTTTCATTTGATCCAATGTAGTTCGCCCGAAAATCATCACACTAATATTATAAAGGCGAAAGTTTGTGAGTGTGTATGTTTGTTACTTCTTCACGTCTAAACAGCTGTAGCGATTTTAATAAAATTTGGTATGGAGTTAGCTGACACCCTGGATTAACACATAGAATACTTTTTATCTCGATATTCTTACGGGAATGGGAACCACGCGGGTGAAACCGCGAGCGGCCGCTAGTTTTATATAATTACAAGCGGCCGCTCGCGGTTTCACCCGCGTGGTTCCCGTTCTCGTGGGAATATCTAGATAAAAAGTATCCTATGTCTTAATCCAGGTTATAAAATATCTGTATGCCGAATTTCATCCAAATCCATATAGTAGTTTTTACGTGAAAGAGTAACAAACATCCATCCATACGTTTCCGTGGGAATATCGGGATAAAAAGTATTCAATGTGTTAATCCAGTTTATAAACTATCTGTATGCCGAATTTTATCCAAATCCATTTAGTAGTTTTTGCGTGAAAGAGTAACAAACATCCATCCATACTTACAAACTTTCGCGTTTATAATATTAGTAGGATATAATTATATAGGTAATAGTTTGCCGTAGAAAAAACACGAAGTTTTTATCGCGTCAATGCGACACGAATTTTTGCTCGATAATGTAGCATGACATCACTGTCATGCTACTATTGTTATGGGTTGTCCTGGGTGTTAAAATAGGTTCCCTATTTTTTTGCATAAAATTTTATGTCATAATTCATCATCATACTTTTACTTATCCTAATAGTTACATTAATTAGGCATAACTTTTTAGGCACATTTTTTTAAGCATAACTACTATTAGCATAATAATTGTTAAATATACTATTTTAAAGCCTAAATTTGCTTACGCATAATGATATTTAAGCATAATTTTGATAGGCATTATAATTATATAGGGAAAAAGTAAGGTTTGGAAACTTTGTGTTTGCATTTAATAAAATACTTTTCGTATATAAAATAAACATGTTGGCGGTTTACACCCCCGCCGCACCCTAACCTATTATTACACTACGGTAACCAATTTATATTTAATATACCTAATAGCTACTTTTGGTTTTTCAGATTCAAATAGCTATAAATAAAATAAAAAATATTGGAAAGACAAAACCTGTTAAAAAACCAATCCAAATTATAGCGGATTTTGAAACTGTAACCTCACCTTCTGTCTTATCTAATCTACCAGACTATCTTTATACCTAATAACTATTAGACGAATAAACAATATGCCTTGTAACTGTATGGAAATAAAAATTAGAGCGAAAAACATTAGCCTAAACCATATTTATGCTTACTGAAATAGTATGCCAAAAACAATTAAGTCAAAATATTATTATGACAAATAAAAATATGCCTAACACGTTATGCCAAATTAAATTAAGACAAAAAGAGAAGAGAATTTTCGTCAGATGTTCAACTGGATATTCTGCCTAACCAAGCTCGTATTTCATCTAGCTCAGCCTTGTAGATTAAGCTGTATACAAAAAGGCCCGGGCGTGTCGTTAGTCTACAAAGTAAAATTATTAAATTAAATACTTGCAACGCACTGGATAAAATTATGTATAAACTCTCCCTTTCAAATGTTTCTTTTAACCGTTACATAAACAGTTGGGATAACAATATAAACAGTTAAAAACAACAGCAAGATTTATTACTAAGTCAACAAATTCACATAGTTAAACTAACTCACGGGCTAGGGTTAAAATAAATATATAAACAGGTTAAGGTCCTGTACAAAAATTATTGATTGACGAAGCGACGTTGCCGTTCATATCAAGCAAGACCGCGCACGCGCCGGCGCCGGCGGCGCGCTGTGCTGCCGACTGCTTAGTTAAACGTGAATATTCGAATTAAGTGCACGGCTTGCGGAGGTGAGGTGGACAGTTCAGTGTGTAATGGATTTAAGTAAGTGTGCGGACATATAAATGTGTTTTAATATAAAAACGTGTATCTACCCAGCACATAAGTTTTATCGTGTTTAGTGTCTTTCGCCGTAAAACGCGACCGGCCTGGGTACCTTAATTAAATACTTATTTTGTTTTTAAGGTCTCGTATATTTAGCCGAATGGGTATTTCGGCGGAAACAGTCAAACGTTTTGAAGGTACCTACGTGTTTATTGTTTTCGTTGTCTGATGTGATTACTAAAGCTTAGCGCCACGCTGCGTGTCGCAACTCGCAACGCAATCGGTTACATACATTTTGCAAGAACGTGGTTACATTAGTTCATAGCCGATTTACATGTCCATAGCATAAGTAAGTAAAAACTACGTGTGGACGCCGGGCGGCAAGTAAGTCTGTCTACCTATCGCATTGAGTAGGTAAGCAAGAAAGTAGTAAGTTCAACTTACTTACTTACTTACTTACTTATGGGTGTGTAAATCGGCCTTCAGTCCCGCGTGTCGCCACGTTCAATACAAAGCTTTGTATTGTAAGAAAGAAAAACTGGTTTTACCGAAAAATAATGTGTTACTTTAACTAAGGGAAGGGAAAGGAAAACTGTGGTTTTAACGAAAAATGATGTGTTATTTTAACTAAATCAAAGCTTTTGATTCAACTGATATATATCAGTTGAATCAAACAAAAATTATGTGTTATTTTAACTAAAGGAAAGTTAGTTAGTTGAATCAAAAGCTTTCCTTTAGTTAAAATAACACATAATTTTTGTTAAACCACAGTTTTCTCATCTTTATTTAAATGTTTGTGTTTACAGGACACATCTTCGGAGGCGGCAACAGCAAGTGATAATGTTTATGACATAATATCAGCGCCGTCGAGCCCGGCATCCAATAGTAACAAACACTCGAAATCAAGAGGAATATCACGCGTAAGTGTTGGAATGAAATATTACTTGTAAATATTTTTAACATATGTTACAAGCATAACGTGTCTGTCTGTGTATCTATCTGTGGTATCGTAGCTCCCAAACGGATGAACCGATTTTCGTTTAGTTTTTTTTGTGTCATAGATAGTTTTATCCCGAGTGTTCTTAGCCATGTTTCATGAAAATCTGTTCAGCCGTTTGAATATCATCAGCTCTTTTCTAGTTGATGAGGGGATTTGACTAACTTCAATGGCCGAAAATATTGAAAGTATATGTCAAAGTCAAAGTTAAAGTCAAATTATTTTTCAATGTTAACCTTTACAGGCACTTAATGACGTCAATACTAATAATAATAAAAAAAACAACTAATCTAGCGAACTATAGTCTGTGCCAGACAAACGCCTACCTACTCTCTACCTACCACCAATCTTCTGCATTAGTTTTGATGGAGGCTTATCCGAGATACAATAATATGTTTTAAGCAAAATTATTTATCAAAATAAATATGCATTAAAATAATAACTTTATTAATTTGCCGTAGAAAGTTTATGATACTATACTTATTACCAGATCCATCTATGAATCCAGAAGGTTTAATGTTAATATAAAAAATAAAAATTAAGGAGACCTTTGCCGACTAGTGGGATAGCGTAGACTAATTAAAAATGGTATGGTAAGGTTAACATGACCTGATCAGCCATTTGAAGATCATCAGCTCTTTAATAGTTGATGAGGGGATCTGACTACCTGACATATGTCCCATCGATTCGAAATTTGGTACCACTTTACTTCAATGATATATAAAGTATTTGGTAAGGTAACCATGACCTGATCAGCCGTTTGAAGATCATCAGCTCTTTAATAGTTGATGAGGGGATCTGACTACCATCCATATGTCCTATCGATTCGAAATTTGGTATCGTGTTACTTCAATGATGTTGAAAGTATATGATAAGGTAACCATGACCTGATCAGCCATTTGAAGATCATCACTTTAAAAAAGACAATAAAAATAAAATAAAAAATTTGAAAAACCCCTCGACACAAAAAATAAACTGTAAAAACTAACTAATAAAATTTTAAACCTATTTTAATTATTATCGTCACTTATATATGTAAGTTCAATTATTTTTATTTTCCAGGCGTCCGTCGTCGCGTCGAGGGACTGTTTAGCAGCTTGTCAGCGGGCGTCTTCCGCGACACCCAGTCGTAGCCAAAAGTATGCTGCGACGCGCGGCTGGGTAATTTAGACTTTAAATACTGTGTACGTTATTTAATATCGTTTAAAGATTGTAAAAACCGTCACCAAATTGTTTAAGAATAAACTTTTTACCAAATGAATCGTTTTTTAATGTTCTTTTTACAGTACTTGCTATGTTGAACCAACTTGTTTTCTTAGTTAGGCTAAAGATATGTATATCTATGTATTAGCTAGAAGATACTTTTGTTTAGTGTCGTGTCTACTTTGTATCTGTGTGATTTAAATAATATTAGGTCATTCTATTTTAGTGTCTTAGTGTTGTATTAACCTAGAACCTATAGTATTTATGAAAAAGCCGTTTTGTTGTGTAAACTTCTACAAATTTAGTTAGGGAATACAAAAAAATTTTTGTACCTATTATCAACCTAGGCATAATAGTATTTTCAACAAAACAGTTTTGTTGTGTCAATATTTTTTGTTGCATCTACCTGTCCCCCTAGCACGCTCGGTTATATGCCCGACGTAAAGCATTTGTCCCTCTCGCACACGCATATTTGCCAGAAAGGGACGAATGCTTTATGTCCGACATAAAACTTAGCGTACTAGCCTCACAGATAAAAAAAACTATTAAATCAACCTCTCGAAGTAAATGTTGGCTTAACACGAGGTACAATGTTGAATCAACTTCCGCTATAATTGTTAGGACTATTTGAATTATATTGTCAAATTAACTACTTTATAATGTTATATGTACGACTATACGAGGTATATTTCAACATGATTCAAGTTAAGGTGATCCATTAAGAGGGTTTACTCATTTCAGTTTCCCATACAATGTTTCAAGTCGTAATTTTTAAAGACCAAGAAGCCAATTTTAATGAAACTTTGCATGCTGAAGTAAAATACAGGGATTTAAATAGTATGTTGATAACATTTTTTTAAAAGTTATATTTGGCTGAGTTATTGCGATTTAAAGTTTAAAATCGCAATAACTCAGTTTAATAAACGTTTTTTGGAAATGTTTTCAACAAACTATTTAGATCTTTAAATTTTATCTAACATGCAGAGTTTCATCAAAATTGGCCTACTGGTTTATAAAAATATCGACTTGGAAATTTGTATGGGAAACCGAAATGCGTAAACCCCCTTAAGTATATCACCCTAAGTTGAATAATTATTTGACAATATAATCCAAGTTTTTGTCCTAACGATTATAGCGAAAGTTGATACAACATTGTAGCTCGTGTTAATCCAACCTCTACTTCGAAAGGTTGATTCAATAGTATTTTATCAGGTAGATGCAACACAAACGCACTTATTGAAACAACAAAACTGTTTTGTTGAAAATACTATTATGTCTAGGTTGATACTACAAAATGTTTTGAGTGTTCCCAACTAAATTAGTAGATGTTGCCTCAACAAAACTACACTGTTAATTTTACCATTTAATTGAGGTTAATTCAACAAAACATACATGTAGATCTAACTATTACAGCAAAAGTTGGTTCAACAGTGCAGGACTGTTAACCCTACCCATTTTGTACAGTACATTTAACCTTTGAAGTGGGTTAGTTCAACACCTTGACATTAATCGAATCAACAAAACGATTTTGCTAAAATACTGTTGGATTTACCCAAAATATTTTGGGTTGCCCCAACAATATAGTACGAGTTGATCCAATATAGTAAATCAGTTAACACAACCTTGAGTTCGAAGGTTTATCTAACATTAAAAGCAAGTAGATTTAACACAAACACACTCGTGTTTTTAACATTTCGAGTACGTTAAAGCAAGCCTTGTTAGAGAGTTAATTTTACTGTCATGGTTTGTTGTTTTTACATGTATGCACCAAGTGCAAACCAGTAAAACTAACCATTTAAAGCAAGTAGGTTCAACACAAACAAACTTGTATTTTTAACATTTTGACTACGTTAAAGCAAACCTTGTTAGAGAGTCAATTTTACTGTCATTGTTGATTGTTTTTATGAATTAACATATTGCTAGACGGTTAAAATTACCATTGTGCTACTGGTAAAAACAACTAAATTCCACGGGTTGGTGCTATATTAACCCCTTGTTAGAGGGTTAATTTTACCATTTTAATGAAATGTTGAATCAACAAATATGTAATAAGTTAAAATTACCGTAACTGATCAACAATACAGTTTTTGTTCATTCAACAAAACTCAAGAGTAGGTGCTATATTAACCCTAAAATTTTGTTGAAATATGGTAAAACCAACTAATAATTTCTTTCCGTGTGGGTGGTTGCGCGCGATAGCACCGCGTGTGATTAAAATGACGATATCTCTAGTTTTATAATTGAGCTGTATTAAACACTTATGTCGTTGGAATCGTTACTTGTGGCGGCGCAGGCTACCACAATATCACAACAACAACAATCACAACTCTTCATCATCACAACCTCTCATAAGTCGACCGACGGAACAAATATCTAATAAAAAACAGGTATTCCTCAATTAAAATAAACTCAACAACGTCTTGCCGTATCTTTAAAAAAAAGAAAATAAAGACTATTATATTAAATACTATCAATAAAAATATGATTGCAAGAGCAGACCAGCCTCCACAGGCGGCACCCGTTCTCCAACCAAAGCAAGAAAACATTTAGACAACGTTAAACATAACATAAATTTTCAGTAGTACCTTTTGTCTGTAAGACACAGTAGCTATACCAGCGTAAAATTAATTAGATATAAAGAAAATGGACTATGAAAATATAATGTGAATATTTTATTATAACCAGGCTGTTTTGTCTTCTAAATATTGCTTGACTGTATAATAACCTTTCTTAAGTAAACAGATAAGATTGTATTTCATTACAATAGTGTATACCTTGCCCCAAGAAAGAGCCGAGAACCTTTTGTAATCTAAACAGTGGCATTACTATTTTTGACTTACTTCTAGAATTAAAATTGTGTACATCACCGTGTTTAGAAAATGAGTTAATATTGCACCGCACAAAACTATACAATAGACTAGTTGACTAAATTTCAAAATCATATTAAAACGATACCAGTTTACCTATTTTATCCTAAGAATACATTATTTTTCAAAAAATCGATCATTTACAATATTTATTTTGCGTATTTATATTCCGATTTAAATTTACCGCAAAATCGCTTAAGACCGCCATGTTGAATAAATGACGTACGCCGTGCCAAACATCCGTTTCGTTCGAGGCTTGTTCTTTAAAAATGTCACAACAATAAAATGACATTTGGCACGGCGTGACGTCACGGCGTCTGATTTCCGTTTGATGTCATATGACTGAATGCGTATTATTGTCGATTTTTTTCTTTAAAAATATTAACAATCCCAATTTTTTATAACGAACATTTTAGATATTTTGATTCTATAAACCATAATTAATCATTAGAAACGCCAATCCACCCGATTTATTCTAAGTGGACACAAGTCTATAATAAATATATTGAGATGAAAAACAGTAAGAACACCAACTTCCTTAAAATATTTCTCAAAGAAGTTCGTGATCCCAGTCTATAAATGGTTCTTATTGCTCGTTTCTGTAAAATAGATATAGTTTTAACATCAGCCGCTGATCCCCACAAAAGGACGCCATACGGCATGACACTGTGAAAATAACTAAAGTGAACAGTCCTATCAGTTTCAACATCTGTTAATTGTCTAACTTTTCTAATCGCGTAAGCTACAGAACTAAGTTTGCCTGCCAAATTCGATATATGCGGATTCCATTGGAGTTTTTAGTCAAGGGTTATCCCTAGGAAAACCGTCGAGTCTAGGTACCAAATCTAATTTATCACCATTCATTTTAACATCTGTTTGTTCGGTCTTGACATTTGGTAGTGTAAATTTAACACATTTCCTTTTTCTGGCGTTTAGCTGTAAAAGTATCATCTGCAAACAATACAATATCACAGAAGTTTTCTACAAAGAATAGCAAGTCATTGATATATATCAAAAATAAGAAAGGGCCAAGAATTGACCCTTTTGGAACTCCTATTTTTACATAAGAACCGGATGACTTAGTTCAGCCTTTCAATGTCCTATTTTTTTATATTTACAAATTGGAAAAGTTTCTACGCCTGACTATCTTATTGGTATCTACCGGAATACAACAATGCATTCCGGAGCCATCTGGAAACTAATGCTATTATCTGGAGTCCGCACCAGAACAAATATTCTATACTTTAAGATTACCCGATTCCTATATTTTAAGGAGTATGGCGTTTATCCTTACTATCCCTTAATGTATCCCAGCCTATTCGTCATTAGCATGGTTGAATACAGCAGGCTAGCAGTAAGAAGGGATGTTGCACTCAATATTTTTTTTATAAATATAGTACGCGGCCGAGTAAATCACCCGGAGATACTTGCGATGTTGCAGATACAAGTGTCGAATATAGGTGCGAGACACCAGCCCGGTACGTTCGGCGTGCTTTTTGCTAGGACGAATCTACTTAAGTTTGCTCCCTTGCCACAAGCTATGCGTTTACTTAACATGAATGCGAGTGAAACTGATATTTTCCATGACATCCTGCCGAAGATAATATAAGTGGCACAAAAAATAATTTGAAACGTAGTGTAGTCCAGTCAATTTAAATCTATATGAATTGTATGTATTGTTATTTTTAATTGAATTTTTGTATTTTTTAATATTTAATTCGTATTTTTTGTAAGTTTTAATTGTTTAACTTTGTTTTTATTTGTACTTATAAAGTAACATCGCATCGTAGTAAACAGTACCTAAAGATGTTATAATGTCAATAAATAAATAAATAAATTTAAGATCGATATAATAGCGACATTTTAGATATGATGGTAGTAGCTAGCTAGTCGGACTTAAAAAGCCCTGCCACCAACTAAACCAAGTTAAAACCAGTGGCTTAGCCACAGAGACGGTTAAAATTTAAGACCACAGGCATTCCTACATAGCAAAGAAATATGGGAATATAGAAACTGAAAAATGTCTATTGTGACCCTTGAGGAAGTAGGAACCTAATGTAAAGTATTGGCATCCATATGTCAAAAAATTTTTTTGAAGGAGCCCATTAAAAACCAGCGTCAGGCTCCATTGGATCTGACAAAATGCTGAGTTGGCTACCTGCTTAGACAATAATGTGTTATTGCTATTACTTAGAATAAGTGTTCTTATATTAATCAGTTTTTTATTAAGGTTCCGTAGCCAAATGGCAAAAAACGGAACCCTTATGAATTCATCATGTCTGTCTGTCCGTCCGTATGTCACAGCCACTTTTTTCCGAAACTGTAAGAACTATACTGTTGAAACTTGATAAGTAGATGTATTATGTGAACTGCATTAAGATTTTCACACAAAAATAGAAAAAAAACAAAAAAATTTGGGGGTTCCCCATACTTAGAACTGAAACTCAACAATTTTTTTTTCATCAAACCCATACGTGTTGGGTATCTATGGATAAGTCTTCAAAAATGATATTGAGGTTTCAAATATCACTTTTTCTAAACTAATTAGTTTGCGCGAGAGACACTTCCAAAGTGGTAAAATGTGTGTCCCCCCCTCCTGTAACTTCTAAAATAAGAGAATGATAAAAGTAAAAAAAATATATGATGTAGGTAGGTATATTACCATACAAACTGACAACGAAAATTGGTTAGAACGAGATCTAGAAAGTAGTTTTTTTAATACGTCATAAATTAAATAATTAAAACAAAATACACTATTACTAAAACATCGATCAAAGTTACAACAAACTACAAGAACTTTTATATTATGATGTTACTTGCTGCTACGGAACCCTTCATGGGCGAGTCCGACTCGCACTTGGCCGGTTTTCTATGTTTCGTTATACTGTGATTGTTGTAACTGTCTCGTGTTTTGTAGCTAAATAAACTAGTTTCATTTCATTTAATTTCATTACCTACTACTATTAATGTAAGTTCTACATCTAATATATATTTTGAGTTTGATTAAAACTCGCTCTCAACGTTCTGTTTAAAGTAAAGATATTGTTTGTCATCAAGGATGCATTGATGGCACAGAAATCATATTACCACAAAGCATATTGTTGCCATTAATAAGATTTATGAATCGTAGTCTCACGGTACGGCTCGTCAAATTCCACTTTGAGTAAGAACAGCACGTATGCATACATTTGTGGGAATGCTTTGCCTCAATTCTGAATGAGTGATGAAATGAGCATCGTAGAGAACAATACAGTATGAAAATTGCAACGTTTACGATTTTACCTGGAGGAGGTTTCGAGTTTTTGAGGCTGCAACGCTTCGTAGGGCCCATAAAAAGGCAGCGAGCATGAAATGCACAGATAATAAATATTATATTTGGACAGGATGAATGGCGATATGTCTTCGTTGCGTATTCAGTGGGGGTTTTTGTAAGGCTGCACTGGTACTTCGGGGCTATCAGTATTTTGATGTAATTTTTTTCCGGTCGTTCCGCTTTAGATGTTGTTGGACCAATATTTTGGTTTATACGTTTTTTCGCGTCAGTTTAGCATGCTGTTTTATTTTTCTTTTTTATAATAGAAGGAGGCAAACGAGCAGGCGGGTCACCTGAAGGAGAGTAAACTCCGCCGCCCATGGACGGTCGCAGATGCGTTGCCGGCCTTTAATAAAGGAATAGGTTTTAGGAAGGAATAGAAATTATGAGGGGGCGGCCGGACGAAACACAACAGCACCAAGTGCTATTATTTCACGCCGGATATTAGTGAGAGGGTGGTATTACGCCGGGCGAGCCGGCCCAATGCGTGTTGCAACGCAGCGTGGCTCTACCACTCAGTCAGTGTCCCTCATTTAGCACCACCCAGGGGTCACGTGTAGGGTCTCAAGGGTAAACCTACGGACGCGAGTAACTTTAACCCCCAAAAAAAAGTGATGTTGTAGTTATTTATAGCTTTTGAAAATAGGTAAGTCTTTTGAAGTTTATTATTTAAGTGCAATTAGCACAATCATTAGTAATATATTGCTATTACTAACAATTATCTTATCTTACATAAGTATCCTTTTAACTACTAGGAATAACGACTTCGACGACCTTTGTGGTCGAGTAGTTAGCACGCCGCCGGGTCTGGCATCGCGCCATCTCTGAGGTCCTGAATTCAATTCTCGGTCGGGTCAATTTAGAGAAAAAACTGTTTTTCTAAATTGATTTTGGGTCTGGGTGTTTTTTGTATGTTTATGTATATTAATCCGTTATCTTACCATATTAACGAGTTTCAAAATAATACTTATCTTGGTCTAGATAATTGGTGTGAGCGTTTTTTTATATTTTTTTATTGTGGCACGCCATACAGGCTTCACTCTGCCTGATGAAAAGCAGCCAGTGAAGCCCAAGAAGTGAAAGCGTTCATCACAGCGCTACCACGCTATGCCGAACGCTCTCACTATGGCGGCCTGCATAAATGCTTTTTCACGCCCCGCTTAAATAACCCGGGAGAGAAAGAGGAAGGAAACACGTGTGCGGGAAGCGCATTCCACATACGGGCAGTTCGGCAAAAGAACGATTGTCAAACTTTTTGGTACGTGTCTTGATGGTCAGCACGGTATGAGGGTGCCTTCTAAGACCTGCACGCGTCGATCTGGAAAGGAAAGGAGAGGGAGGGATGAGGTCAAAGAGCTCCTCAGAGCATTCACCGTGGTAAAGGCGGTAGAAAGCACTAAGGGAAGCAATGTCCCTACGTAGCTGTAACGGCTCCAGACTGGTTGTAACGTCATCGTTACCGATAACACGGACAGCACGTCTTTGCAACTTGTCAAGAGCTTCGAGCAAGTAATTGGCGGATCCGTCCCAAAGATGAGAGCAATACTCAGCAATTGCGAACTAAAGCTGAATAATTTGTGCCCATTTAAGCAGTGTAGTGTCTGAATAGCATGCTACTCTGCTTTTATTCAGTAATTTTATTCAGCGCTAAGTACACAATAATCCATTATTCATCTAGTATTCAGCCTATGTTTTACTTGGGTTTTTGTCTTTAGATAGCATCCGTTGTTTTGTTACCCGTAATGTGCCGGCGTAGTGGGTAATGACCATAATATCCTCAGTCAGACAGTGGGACGTTTACAGGGCTTAGTCGATAAATGCCTAATTCTTAAAATGCCTAGCAGTAGGCGTATTCAGAATGTGTTAATAATAATTGAAATAATTTCTAAAAGCTTATGCTCCTATTAATTTCAGCGTATTTGAAGAGTTTGAAACTCGAACTCTTTTAGATATTGCATAATACGATACGTACCTACTGTAAACGTCTGCTACGTTTTTGATTCCAATTTGCATAGTAAAAGGTTTCCTAGTTTAGTTTAAAAACAATGTACGCAGGTGATGCATTATAATTTTCAACCAGTGAAGTTACCAAGCAAAATGATTCTGGAATCCGTTGCGTATTAAAAGTATGTTATAAATTATGTAAATTGGACTGTTGCATAGCGTTATGAATGCTAATGGAGGTTTCTTCTAGGCGCTGAACGATCTTACTCAAAACAGAGTGTAAATACAAAATACAGTATTTCCGTAACTCTTGGTAAAAGCTTACGTGGCAACAGCTCCGTGGCTATATTTTTACACAACAATACTTACTGTTGAAAATTAACAAATGATAAAATAGATCTTTAAAACCAGTCAGTCTGCTCAAAATACATAAATAAAGCTTTAATAATTCATATAATTCATAATTTTATTATCTCACGTCAGGTGTACAGATATTAACTTAGAGGTACATTATACGCATGACATGAACCCTGTTAGGGCACTACAATATTTAACATTTATTTTTAAATTACCTATTATTACATTAATTTTCATATTACATTTATTTTTAAATTACTTATGTTATTTTAAAATAACATTAAATAAAACATTAAATTATTACATTTTATTAAATCATAATAAGATTAAAATTAACATAACAATTATTCTTAAAAACATGCATTTTGGTAAAACATGAACCCTAACGAAAAATTAACTATTATTATCATTTTAATATTTATACTCACAACACAACAAACCAAAACCGTGAGATTAAAATTTAAATGTAGAGTTTTTACAAATTAGATCCGCAACAGTGCTTCATTTCTATGTGTAACCCCTTAGGCTCTTCCTTCCATGAGCCCTGGTTTAATTTTTTTCACAGTAGGGGTCTTCTTCGAAAAAGCTTCTTTCTTCTTCTCTCTTCTTCTATATCCTCTCGTCCTAATATGCAAAATTTAAACCGTGAACCTGATGCCGCGAACACTTCTCACTATTCATGATTGAATAAAAGACAATAAACAATAACGAAATAGAAGCTACGTGTTAACGTTATTAACGGAATCAGATCATACAAAAAAGGGACAGCGGAAAGTGTACATTTGCATTGCAAATGTGACGTATTAATAAATGTACGAGTGTTATTACATGAGAGATAAAAGTCTAACGCGATACGGTCCGCATATTACAACGTCAACTGAACAGACAGCCAGTTACATTTCATTTTGTTATGTTAATTTGGTAATGCATGCTTGTATTATTATTTTAATTAAACAGAGTGTAGCGTAGCGGTGAAAGAATACTATCATCAACTCTCTTTCCTTGGGTCTCGTAAAAGGCGACTAACGGACTAAAGACTACACATACATCCAACTGCATAAAGTGGCGATGGGCTCACAACCTGTCACGCTGAGCACATCTGCAGTCGCCATTTGGTAAAAAGAGGACTATGGTATATGACTGCTTTTGCTGTCCTCATTGCCTTGTCTCTGACTAACCCTTCGGGGATAATAGTCGTGATTTTCATTATGCGTATCTATGTTTAAAACAGCGAAGCGCTAAAGCGCTACCAACCTAGAGAAGTTTTTTTTAAATCCTCTACGGTTAAGGGCTTGACCTTTATTTCACCTGATGGTAAGTGACGATAAGGCCGAAAGTGGAAGTACACTTCACCCTGAATCCTCAACCTCTTAGGAACTAGCTATCTTATCTCTAAACTGTCGGAACACTAAAATGCTATTGCATTGTTGTTATGGCGCCAGACTTTAGATAAGATGGTGGATACTAGCCAGGCGGACTTAACAAGCCCTACCAACAACCAAACCAAGCACACAAAGAGGTACACCCATTGTGAATCGAACATGGGACCTCTGGATCTAAGACCGGTGGTTAAGCCACTAGACCACAGAGGCGGTTAATCAAAAGAAGCAATCTTCTTCTGGTGTTTTGACAATAAGGTTGAAATACTTAACCACACTTCACCCGATGTAGAGAAACCAGTTAGCTATCTTACTTTCAACTGCCAGAATACAACAATGCAGCTCACATTATTTATATGGCGACAGGCTTAGTATCATGTGGGTTTTTAGCAAGGCAGATTCATAACAAGCATTTGCAGTTATTTGGGTGCTTCACTTCGCTACCGCATGGAACCCATCTTTGTTTATTAATTTATGTGCTGAATGTCATTGTTACTGACATATATATTTTTTTTTTATTGTGGCATGCCATAATGGCTTCACTCTGCCTGATGAAAAGCAGCCAGTGAAGCCCAAGAAGTGAAAGCGTTCATCACAGCGCTACCACGCTATGCCGAACGCTCTCACTATGGCGGCCTGCATAAATGCTTTTTCACGCCCCGCTTAAACAACCCGGGAGAGAAAGAGTAAGGAAACACGTGTGCGGGAAGCGCATTCCACATACGGGCAGTTCGGCAAAAGAACGATTGTCCAAACTTTTTGTTACGTGTCTTGATGTTCAGCACGGTATGAGGGTGGCTTCTAAGACCTGCACGCGTCGATCTGGAAAGGAAAGGAGAGGGAGGGATGAGGTCAAAGAGCTCCTCAGAGCATTCACCGTGGTAAAGGCGGTAGAAAACACTAAGTCATCGTTACCGATAATACGGACAGCACGTCTTTGCAACTTGTCAAGAGCTTCGAGCAAGTACTTGGCGGATCCGTCCCAAAGATGAGAGCAATACTCCACGCAGGAGCGCACCTGAGTCTTATACAAAAGACAACATTGCTCCGGCGTGAAGAACCGCTTCACCTTGTTCAGGATTCCGAGTTTACGTGAGGCTGTGGTTATAATGCTCTCAATATAGCTCTTCGGGTTGAGGTCGCTATGTATGTCCATACCTAACAGACTGAGACCAGTCTGGATGGGTAATAGGTTGCTCTGGAAGGAGGGTTGAGGGAGAAATGCGGACTTTTTAGCAGTGACAGCGCAGACCTGTGTTTTTTTGGCATTGAACTGGACCAGGTTATCAGAGCCCCATTTATAAATGCGGTCTAACTCCTCGTCCAGCTCAATGGCAATCTTCCGTCTCGACTCCACTACATCGGCCTGCTTTGCCGCAGGGTGACCCAAATAACGCCGATGTACTGTACTGTCGTCTGCATAGCAATGAATGTTACCCAAGGATAACATATCATTGATATGCAGAAGGAACAGCGTGGGTGATATTATAGAACCCTGCGGCACTCCGGCGTTCACCTGCAGAAACTGTGAGGCGCTGCTTTCGCAGAGTACGTGAATGCTGCGCTCATGCAGAAACCCGGCGACCCAATCGCATAGGCGAGGTGGCAAGCCGTATGACGAAAGCTTGGAGAGAAGCGAACGATGCCAAACTCGATCGAAAGCCTTGGAGATGTCCAGGCTAACAGCCAGTGCTTCTCCGTGCTTGTCCATTGCTTCACCCCACAGGTGTGTTATGAACGCCAGGAGATCACCCGTTGATCGTTTCGGTCTGAACCCGTATTGTCGATCATGAATCAGGGAGTGATCTTTGATTCGCACAAAAACCTTGCAAAGGACAGAGGTGACAGCAATAGGGCGATAGTTGGCTGGGTCAGACCTATCCCCTTTTTTGGGGACCGGCTGGACGTTCGCCTTTCTCCAAGCCTCCGGCACAATTCCAGTAGAGTACGAGAGGTGGTATAGGCGTGTCAGTACTGGAGACAACAAATTTCATTTATTTTATTCTATTATAGCTTCACATCAATAATCTAACGGAGCTGGTGATTTTCTAAAGTGTTCTGCTGTCATTATGACGTTATCTATGCGTAGGTAACGTCAATTATCTTCTAGTACGTGATCGAAGCTTGTAGTGTTCTTCATTTTTCAATCATATTGTTAGGTATCAAAATTTCAAAATTTACTTTATTTAATTTCAGACATCGCAGCGCCGCAGCGCCAGATCGGTCAAAGACAACGTAGTGTGTATCAAGTAACAATAATTGTTAAAATATCTTTTCTATTCTAATAATACCATATAATTACATAATAATGACTCGAATAACAATTAATTTCACTTACTTGACAACTAAATTGTAGTAAACGTCTAGGCGTACACTTTGAAAATAAATAAAAATTATTTCGCGTCAAAGCCACACTAAAGCAAAGTGCCGAGTCGACTCCGCAGATGAGTGGAACATAGTGTGTGTTCGGAAGGGCCTATCTAGTCTAACGTATATATCGCTGGCGCCTTAGTACTAAATTCCAAAGTCTTTTAACTTGACGCCAATGTATAAATACTTGAAGAATATATTATTACTATAATATTTATGACCGTATTATTAATTTAAAGACATTGGTTTTTTATATAAATTAAAAACCAACATTGGTTTCTACTCGAAAATGGCAACATTATAGTCGAATTGTGACACTTTATGTTATTAAAATAAAAAATGATGCTTGTCTGACGTTTTATACGTCAATACGCATTATAGACAGATGTCAGACTGTCAGCCGCCAGACGATTCCCGGCCGCGCTTTCGTTGTGTTACTTGTGAGTATCGTTGCTAAATACTATACGTGCGAAAAGGATAACTGTGTCAACGATATCGTTTCTACATTACCATAGCTCTCATAGACTTACCTATTAACCCTGCGTTCGTTAACATTAAAAAAACCGGAACTTTCGTTCTGAAACGTACAAAACTTATCAAAATACAGTATTCTTTAACGGAGGTATTAAAAATTTATAAAAATATATGGAATGATAGCATTTAGTCTCCCGGACAAGGAAGTATATAAATTGTTGCATTTAATTTTTCTTTTCTTACGTTTTTTACGTCTTTTTTTACGTCTTTTCTTCTCTTATTATGTCCTTTGTTGATGAACGAATTGAAATCATGTCATCGCTGCAATTAATGGGTGTTGAGATAATCAACACCCTTTCCAAACGCGGGATGGTGATCACAAACCCAGGCTATATGCATCGAAAAGTCCAAAAACACTGCCCGACCTGGGAATTGAACCCGGGACCTCCGGATATCTAGCCGCCCGCTTGGCCACTCGGCTACTGAGACGTTACGAGTATAGTTATTCTTCTTTTTAGTCGGGCACTCTTGACAGAGTGGTCGTGGTTATGGGGTGGTCTGGGTGAATGACGGCTCTCGTTATTCGTCTCCATTCGGCTCTGTTAGTGGCATTGTGTGAGCAGTCAGTCATAGTAGATTGAGTGAGGGATCTAATGAGGTCTACCCATCTGGTTGGAGAGCGACCACGGGGTCTCTTGCCCTCCAGTCTGTTATACGTTCTGGAAAAGCTATGCATACCTACTGTAATAATACTACCTACCTACCGCCTTAATAATTTTTTTTTGTTGTTGTTGTAAAGCATAAATTTGTATTTTACTCATATTATAAATTAAGTATCTTTTGTATCTTTTAAATTTGTAATTTACTAGTAAAAATTTGTAAATGGCTCCCAGTCATTAATTTTCATATTCTAGTTCTAGTTATATTGCTCTAAATTTTCCTTACATCATCATAGGCCTCTTACATCTATAAAAGATGATTTAAACAGCGTCCAATTGCGAGGTTTGGCATTTTCTTATGTGGCTTGTAAGGCCAATACGGGAGCGACAGCAACGGCCGCATACTTGGCAGACGAATTGAGTACCTGGTGACGTTGGAGGAAGTGCAGCGCGTTGGTGACGTCTGTCACGCTTTTTAGACAGTTCCTCAAACCAAATGTTGTCGTGAACGACAACTCCATCGGCTATGGTTTTCCTCCACCGATCACGGTTGTCTGCGACTGTTTCCCAGTTGTTAGGGTTGATGTTAAAGGACAGCATGTCACGTTTAATGCTGTCTTTAAAACGTAACATTGGCCGCCCAACCGGACGCTTAGCGTCTGCGATTTGTCCAAGGAGGGTTTGTCTCGGCAACCGAAAAGGCTCCATTCGCTGCACGTGCCCAAGCCAACTGAGCCGCCTCTGCTTCACAGCTGCAGCTATGCTGGGCAGTTGAGCGATACTAAGCACCCCTTCGTTAGTAACTCGATCCCTCCACGAGATGTCCAAAATACGTCGAAGACAGCGCATGTGGAAGCTGTTCAATCTTTGCTCCTGTTTAGCATACGACGTCCAGGTCTCAGCCCCGTACAACAGTATGGATAAAATGCAAGTCTGGTAGACGATCATTTTCGTTTTTATAGTAAGATGTTGGTTTTTCCATACTCTTGCACAAAGCCTCCCGAACATCGTAGATGCTTTGCCGATGCGGATGTTTATCTCTACATCAAGTGAAAGATTGCTCGACACCGTGGAACCAAGGTAGCAGAAACCATCAACAACCTCCAAAGGTGTATCATCCAACAGAATAGTTGGTTTCTGATTGACACCTTGCGCCATTATGACCGTCTTCTTCGCGTTGATTGACATGGAGAATAACTTACATGCCTCGTTAAATTTAAAGACCATTAACTGAAGCTCTTCTGGGGTCGTAGCAACAAAAGCTGCATCATCAGCAAATAGTAAGATATCTACAAAGAGATCTTGGCGGTGTCTTTTGGATTTTAAAAGAGAGACATTAAAAAGCTTACCGTCCACCCTGGTGTGAAGGTGTATGCCTTTTGGAGACTCACCAAAAGCAACTTCAAGAAGGACAGAGAAGAATAAACCGAACAGAGTTGGTGCCAGAACACAACCCTGCCGCACACCTCTTCTCATATCAAAGGGGTCTGACGTTTTTCCATTGTAAACAACGGAACCCTTCATGTTAAGGTGAAATGACTGTATTAAATGTAAGAGTGTAAAGAGTGTAAAGGCAACCGATTCTTTGGAGCACAGAGTAAAGCCCCTCCCTACTGACGGCATCAAAAGCCTTGTTTAGGTCAACAAAAGCTGCCAACAATGCTGTTCTTTGCTCTCTACACTTTTCCTGGAGTTGACGGAAAGTAAAAATCATATCAGTGGTGGAACGCTGACTGCGAAAACCACACTGAGACTCAGGGTACACGCGATTAGCCAGCTTTTGCAACTTGGTCAAGATGATACGCCCAAGTAGCTTACCGACGATGCTAAGTAACGAGATGCCGCGGTAAGAATTACAGTCGCCACGGTCACCCTTTCCTTTATACAAGGTGACGATGTTGGCATCGCGCATATCCTGGGGTATGTATTCCTCCGTCCAGCACTTAACAAACAGCTTATAGATGATGGGAGCTACACAATGCATCTTAACGACCTCGGCAAGAATTCCGTCGCTGCCTGGGCTCTTACCACGCTTTAATTGATTGACAACGATATGGAATTCCTCAACCGTGGGCACATCGTCGAGCTCCATCCAGACAGGCAATTGTGGGATCGAGTTTATTACATTAGGGTCGACGCCGATCGGATGTGAATAAAGGTCGGTGTAGTGCTCTACCCAGCGATGAATCTGACGGCCTGAATCGGCGATAAGAGAGCCGTCTGCTTCTTTGAGAGGAGCCGTTTTCTTTGGTAATGGTCCCAGGGCCTTCCTTATGCCAGAATAGACAGCTGCAAAGTTGCCCGTTGCTGCACTAGTCTGTATACTCTTGCATAGTTCCAGCCAATGTACATTTGCACAATAGCGAGTGTTACGTTGAAGGTCTGCTTTGGCTTTAATAAGATCTTCCCGTGTGTTACAAGTCAGATTGAGGCGATGATAGAGTGCTGCTTGTCGTTTAGCGTCAAGAAATGGTTGAAGTTGATCAATATTTGCTTGGAACCAGTCAGTTTTTGAAGATGTTTTATAACCGAAGGCTTCCGCTGCAGTCTCTGTAAGAAGGCTCTTGACTTTATTCCATTCTTGGCCAGCAGACATATCATGATCCCACGCGGAAGTTTCCCGGCGAACAAACCTTTGAAAAGTTTCATATGGTTGAGTCGAGCCTCCCGAAGTTGGTACTTTCAACTTTTTACGACCAGAAGATCGTGAAGAGTGGATCTTCTTGGGATAGAAAGAGACGGTAGTGACCACCAAAGAGTGATCAGTATCGCAATCTGCACTATGAAATGAACGTGTATGAAGAATGTCGCACAGGTTTTTCTTCTTCGTCGTTATAAATGACGTTGATAAATGTTTTAAAAACTGTAATTTTGTGATATATGCAGATGACCTTAAAATATATCGAACAATAAATAAGTATGAGGATCACATATTGGTACAGGAGGATCTTGCTCGGTTTGATACATTTTGTCACAAGAATAAATTACAACTTAGCCTAAATAAATGTAAAAAAATAACGTTTACAAAAAAAATAAAAATAAGTAATTATAAATATACACTCTGCGGCTCTAATATTGAAAATGTCAATAATATAAGGGACCTAGGGATAACTCTTGACAGTAAATTACACTTAGATATTCACGTACAAAATATTATAAATAAAGCATTTAAATTATACAACTTTGTTATACGATCAACCACAGAATTTAAAAAACCTTCAACATATATTCACCTTCTTAAATCATTAATAAGACCTCAATTAGAGTATGCTGTACCGATATGGAATCCGCTATATGCGAAATATAATAACAGCATTGAAATGGTACAAAAAAAGTATCTGCGCCGTATTCACTATAAATGCTATCATAAAAGATTGTCCTATGTGCTTCTTTTGAAGAAATACAAACTTCTTGGTTTAAAATCAAGGCGCATCCAACTTGAAGCAACGTTACTTTATGATTTATGTAACAATAAATATGATTGCATTGATATGGTGAACCGATTAAGTTACTCAGTGCCACTGAGGGTCCATGCGCGCTCATCACCCCTTAAATCTTTGTTTGCAGTCGCTACACCTCGTACAAACGCCGGAGTTCGATCTCCACTACATCGCATAACTAACTTTTACAATAAAAATTTTAACACCATTGATATTTTTGCATGTAGTGCTAGGTCATACAAAAAACAAATAATTGACAGATTATTTGCAATCAATGATACCTAAAGGTGGCTGCGTGCAACCCTGCCTTGTTTGTCTGTACATGTTTTACATTATATTGTGTATCTGTTATATTCTACACTCACTCACGTTTCCACGTATATTTCATATTTTTATAATATTCATTATTAGTTTTATATACCTACAGATATAAAGTCCAACACACACATGCACTCATATTTTTAAATCCATAATATACACTTACTCACACATACACACATGTATTATTTCATTTATTACACACTTACATAGTATATTTAACTTATTTAAACATGACTCTGACTGGGTTTCACTATCATTATTACTTTTTTATGTTCCCTGTAACCATCGTTGTTGAGTTTACAATAAATAAACTAGACATAAGAATAATATTGTAAAGCTGTATTGTAAACTTGTTTATGGTTCATTAAAATAAATAAAAATAAAAATAAAGAACAACGTCTAACTGGTGCCAGTGACCAGAGCGAGGGTGTTTCCACGACACCTTGCGCATGAATTTGCCCTTAAAGTAGGTGTTCGTCACACAGAGCAAATTTTGAGAGCAGAATTCAAGAAGACGTTGCCCGTTCTCGTTAATGTGACCTATCCCATGGCATCCCACACACTCCGGCCAAGATGTTTGAGACTGACCCACGCGTGCATTGAAATCACCTAAAATGATTAAACGATCTCCCGACCGAACCTCACGAGCTGTCTCGCTCAGCTGATCGTAGAAGCGTTCTTTTGAATCCGGAGAAGATTTTAAAGTCGGAGCATAAGTAGCTATTAAGGTAACAAAGCCAATATCCGTATTTAAACGGCATGTCATAATGCGTTCCGACACTCCTCTGGGATCGTCAACTGCGTGCAGCAGGTCATTTCTTATCGCGAATCCTACCCCGTGTTCACGAACCTCAGATGAGCCCTTTCCTTTCCAGTAAAACGTGTAGTTGGATTCACGTAAAGAGCCTTCATCTGGTAGCCTCGTCTCTTGAAGTGCTGCTACAGCAATGTTCAATCTCGAAAGCTCTGCATCAATAACTGCAGTTTTGCGAAGACGTTGATCGCAGTTAGAACTTCCAGTGGTGTCAGGGAAGCCTGTCCTCATCGTTCGGACATTCCATGTCCCAATGCGCATGGATTGGTGACGTTGAATTTTTTTCATAATATTATTCTTTGCCGCGGGTGAAATCGTTAACGGCGCCAGCTATCTAGCAATACTCGTGTTTCCCACACCCAAAGGAAACAAGCTAGCACCGAGACGGACAAGTACCTTACTGACCGGGGGCTGCCCGGCTTAAAGCGGGCGATAACTTGTCAGTGGGCCTACGATGGACCCTCCCACTGTCGAGAGTGACCCCTGGCGTCCGCGATTACGTCTATATGTTTGGACTTAGAACCGGTAACTGCCACTCTCCGTGTTGTTAGCCACTCAGCTAGGCTGAAATGGGTGAAGTGCCCTCTCCACGGACGCTGCATCGCCTGGGACGCAAATAAGATAGTGCAGGCATGCCCGAAACCTACACCACTCTCTCGACCTCCCCGACTGGACCCACAGGAACGACGAGTCGCTACGTGCGGAGACGGCTCGGTTGCAGGTACTTACGGCTGCACCAAATACCGGGTTTGTTTCAAGTTTTCCTTCTCTGGTTTCTACACTAGACGTGCAGAAACAAAGCCTTCATCCAGAATAATACCAATCCATGATAAAACCATACCGCCAGGACGAATCTTCTACAAACAAAAAATACCAACAAGTCCGGACAATTCCTTACAAAAATAAATAAATAAAAAATAAATAAATAGGTACTTATTTTCGGTAGCAGTGGGACATACATACATTTAATCACGACTATTATCCCCGAAGGGTTATTCAGAGACTAGGCAATGTGGACAGTAAAAGCAGTCCTCTCGATTATTCCAATTTTCACCAAATAGCGACTGCACATGTGGTCAACGTGACAGGTGGTGAGCCCATCGCCGCTCTATGCTGTTGGATGTATGTGCAGTCTTTAGTCCGTTAGTCGTCATTTACGACACCCACGGGAAGAGAGGGGGTTGTAGTATTCTTTCACCGCCACGCGACAAGGTTAGTTATACCTGTAATAGCCTTTTATAAGTACTTGTTTTAGGTAGCAGTTGGACACCAAGTATATAAATAGGTTGCAAGCATAAAAATATAGCCTTCCTTACACGCATTAATACATAAATGGCGTTGTCCGACCCCTGGTTGCGTTAAGCGCGAGCGACGTGTAGATTTAAAATTCCATTTCCGCGGACGTGATCACGTGCCTTCCTCACCGGATGCCGGACGCGATTCGACTCGTGTGTACGCCTCTTTATATTTTAATATGGCCTTTTGTATTTTTTTTTATTTGCCTAGCAATCTGTCATGATGTGTGTTCGCAATATTGTATTGTGTTTGACCTAACCTAAAGGGAAGATTTTTTTGTTAGCAGTTTACTCACTCGTGGCAATTTTCTAACACAAAAATTGGCGCAACTGTCAACGTCAAATTTGACAGAATCGAGCATAGACTATGCGATATTTTGCGATCACGATGCATAAAATGTCCCACAGAACCCATAATCAAACTTGTTCATACTAAAGTAGTCTGTAAGTCTATGAAAACACGGTACGGTACGCACGGTCAAGTGCGTTTTTGTATGTGCGGTCACATGCGACCGCTTGGGGGCTGAGGGGTTAAAAAGAGCCGCCCGACACCACAATAGTTATTTGTTATACAAGATTGCAAAGTTGCTTTTTAACCGCGTGCTCAATTTTGATGACCGAGCAAGCGAAGGATTCTAAAATTGAATCACGAGTGCAGCGAGTGATTCAAACATTAGAATCCTGAGCGTTAGCGAGGGAATCAAAAGAGCACGAGGTGAAAAATCTTTGCAATCGAGTGCAACACGTAACTTTTCATCCCACCTCAGCGAGGAAATGACTAAATGCAAAAAAAAAACATTTACATTCACAAGATACTTTTATTTCAGTTTCACTTGTTTACAAGTTTCTTGTTTTTAATATAAGGTTTAACAATGACGTGAAAAAATGCCGCGTAAAGAACCGCGTACAAAGCAAATTGAAAAAAGAACACCAAGAAGGTTCCGAGTCTGAGTTTTTAACAAATTAAAAAAAAGTTGTATGATATACTCGGCACCATAGAGGTAGCAGTAAATAGGTTTAATGTTTTTTTTAATTCACAAACTTAGTGCACACGATGTTCTAAATTCAATTTACTTTATCCTCTAGAGAATAAAAACGGCTTTTCCATTCAGATATTGAAGATTAAAAATACTCTTTCCGAGATGGTGGGATGAAAAACTTATTTAATTATGGGAGTCGTTTTTCTAAATTTTCTTTATTCAATACATTTATAGGCTTCATACATGCCACTTTTCAAGTAAATAGTCCAATCTTAAATCAACAGTGTTCAAATTCACAAGAAACACACTTCCCTGGAAGACAAACGAGGTCCTTTGGAGGCTGCATCATTAGTTAGCGAGATCCTAAGATAGGCCAGGCCCAGCTATTCTGGACTATTTGTCAAAGGGCATTATCTGAGGTTTGGTACGCACCGGCTTAGACCTTCGTTCTAACAATTAATTGCAAGGTTTTACCAGTTGATATTAGAATATGGTTCATGTGGCAACCATTAAACAGTGCGTTATTTTAACCGAGGGACATATTAAGGGAGGACATTAGGTAGTCGATTCCTGATCCGATTCATTGCATAATTATTCTATTAAATAATGTTAGCGTATACACTAGCGCGGCAAAAGATCAAATATGATCAAGTATGAAGGAGAAACGGGTCACACCAAGCACGGCAGCTCTTATTCAATACCATAATACGCGTAAATGAGTCGAAAGCACTAGGGTGCCCAAACATTACTGAAAATTTTCTGAAATTTTAACATTAATTTTCTGAATTATTTTATATTCTTCAAGTAGTATTTTTTTATTTGTTTATGTTTGCCCAGGCATAACCTACCATAGGATTAAATGTCCCTCGTGTTAACTAACACTTTGTATAATCAAAGGTGGCAACGGATTTCTTGATGATACCTATATGTTAAGTTATATGCATTACATGGGGTTGTGTGTTAAATAGAATACTACCAACGAATCTCTTAACATAGGTGTCTTAAAAAGTGACTAACGGACCTAAAACTGCATATACGAATGGATAGAGCGGCGATGGTGCTCACCACCTGTCCCGCTGAGCACATGTGCAGTTGTCGTTTAGTAAAACATGGACTGTGGCAGTCGACAGCTTTTGCGGTCCTCATTATTGACGACCTCCTTGGTCGAGTGGTTTGTACACCGGTTTTCATGGTGTCGCCATCTCTAAGGTCCCGGGTTCGATCCCCGGTCGAGTCAATTTAGAAATTATTGTTTTTCTAAATTGTCTCGGGTCTGGGTGTTTTCTATGTATAATAAGTATGTATTTATGTATTTTAAGTACGTTTATCCGCTGTCTAGTAACCATTTAACGAGTTTCATAACGAAGCTTCTCTTGGGCTAGATAATTGGTGTGAGTGTAGGAAAATTTATTTATTTACTTATTTATTTATTATCTGGTCCCTGACTAACCCTTTGGGGATAATAGTCGTGCATATATGTGTATATATTATGTGTGTATACATATTATGTTATCCACTAGAAATTCAGTGTTGACGTTGTATTGTGTTTGTGTGTAAAATAAATAATTAAAAACTACTCTAGGTATATCATCGTCGTCATACCATTTCTTATTGAAGTTTGGAAGTCATTTAACAAAGTTTCTTGCAGTCAGAGGCTTTCACTAGGCGATATTTTAGTCCAGTATGAAGCTGTATGACATAGTGGCTTGTTCGTTTGCGTTACAATATTGTAAATTAAGCAATCTATCGCAATGCTATTACTTGATGGGTGACCAATGGTTAGTAGTGAAAGAATACTACCACCCCCTCTCGTCCCTTGGGTATCGTAAAAGGCGACTAACGGACTTAAGACTGCACAAACATCCAACAGCATAAAGCGGCGATGGGCTCACCATACCTGTCACGTCGCTATTTGGTGAAAAGTGGACTATGGTAGAGGACTGCTTTTGCGGTCCTCATTGCCTAATCTCTGACTATAGTCCTGCATCTTCGGGCGCGACCGTCTCGCGGGGTGACAGACAGTGGCAGGGATGAGGTCAGCGGGTTGCGGGTGGTGTAGTCGTGTTCTTAAAATTACGTGCTACCTCGTCCCCGCTAACGTCTGTTCCCCGCAGAACGACGGTCGTGCACGAAGCTGCCGCACTATAACCCTTCGGGGATAATAGTCGTGATATGTATGTGTGTGGCCAAAGGGACTCAAACGGTATTGTCTTGATCACCAAGCTTTGCATTTAACAAGTGAGGTGATTAAGCTTTTATTAAGATTCATTTGTTTTTTTATGGTTTAAGCGAGCACTACACATTGAAATGAAACACTTTTTGCGGATTAACTCGCGTTTAATTTTACTACATTACATAGTTTTTAGTTTCCTGACGTTTCGAACCCTTTGCAGGGTCCTTTTAGGATCCTTTCAAAGAGACAGTCTCCCTGTGACCACGAACCCTGCAAAGGGATCAAAACGTAAGAAAATTAAAAACTATGTAATGTAGTAAAATAAACGCGAGTTAATCCATAAAAAGTGTTTTATTTCAAGATTGATTTTATTAAGGCGATCACAAACCCAAAAAGTGGATTTGAGTAGGTATTAGCAACTTTATTATTTACCGTCCGATAAAAAAAACAAAAATGGACCCTCCTCTGCAGCGTGAATTTTATATCCCTGGAATGGTTTTTGGACAAAAGTAACGATAACATAAAGTGAATTAAGCCATATAACTTCATTTGTTGGAATCACGCAAGATTAAGGAAGTCGAAGGATTCCAATTCCATTAGGCAGATTGGAAAGGAGCTTGGTGTACCAGGAAGGAGAAAATTTCTGACGTTATTGTGGTTTCATTTCAATGCTAAGGATATGGTTTTAAAAAGCAGGTTGAACTTACATAAGTGTTAATTGCAGAGACGACCTACGGGGTGCCGTTCTATATTCAGTCGTCACTCGGTCGGTCGTTATAAGTTAACCATTAAAAAAAGTTTTAATTTGTAACTTGCGCTAAATATTTTAAGTGTATATGTATAAGTTATTAATTTCTTCAAAATTTCGACTTCGCCCTCTAGAACACTGCACCCCGTGACACTTGGTTGCGAATGAATGTTAGGAACTATGCATTGTTGTGTTCTGACAGTGATTCAAGAGATAGGTAGTTCCTCAGTAGTTGAGGAAACCGGGTTCAGTGCGCGTACCTTGGGCTTAACAACATTTGGCTTTAACAACAAGGCCAATTGCTATCCCGTACACGAATAAAGAAAAACTATATTTGTCTTTGCTATAATTATTTACAGTTAAAATAATTAATATTATATATTTAATTATTTCATACTGACACTAAAATCACATACTACCTATTTGACAAAAAAAACGGTAGTAAGTCTAAGAATAACAAAGCCAGTTAAATTTTAAGCCATTTTATTTTATAACACTAATCTAAAACATATTTTCGTGCGTCCCTTTCTTGTTTTTATGCGGCCTCCGTTTGGGACATCCATCCGCCGTCTGCCGCGGACAAATTACCCATTCTATCTGTCATCCCATCTGGAATACATAGGTACCTATTACATTCCTCCTTTCACCTTCTGTTTCCTCAAAATATTTTCCAGGATCAAATCGTCTGATTGATGTTCACTTGGTGTGTCACCGACTAATGTTAGGTGAAAAGATTGATATGTTCCCCGAGGAGGAGCGGGCCCGTCGTATATTTATCCTGTTTGAATTGGAAACGGGATCAACGGTATGATGATAGGAATTTATTTGGATTTCTATGAAGTGGGAATACGAAAATTTGTTCTTCAAACCTCTTGGATTATTCATTGGAGTTGAATTATTATGAATATTATCTGTCACACAGAGATCTGTTGCTGCCTAAATTATTCAGAGAATAAAATGACTTGAGAGGCACTAGAATAATTATAATGGAAAAACAATATTCGAAAATGAATTATTGAAATAGTTTTATTGTAAGTAAAACGTAGGTATCTGCTGTATAATACCTGCTAGCTTCTTCGTGCTTGGGAAACACGTAAAACTGCCTCTCTCGTTTGTAGTCGTAAGAAAAAAGTCGAAAAACTCACTAACTCGCATCGGGACACTAGTGGGTTACGGGCTGGCCTAATCTCCCCAAGACATGAGAGCTTATCAGTGGGACGACTAAAGGCTAAAATTATAGTATCAAAAACTGTGTATCAATACTTTTTAGGAACATTAAAAACTTATCGTTAATTTTTGTCATGTATCTTCTATCGATATTAATTAAACCTAGTGAACCTAAAATATGTTTTATACTATACTAGCTTCACCCGGCATGCCTCGCATTGCCACGTATTTTTAGGGCCAGGAACCCTTGCGGGCATCCCTAGAATAAATACCCTACCAAAACTTCATCACAATCTAATCATTGTTTTCGGAACGCATATAGAGGACAAACATACCAACATTGATTTTTATTTATAGATGGTCCGCTGAGAATCCCTCGTGTTACCTGCGTTCAATATTTCATGTTCTATCGAATATTCAAAAGAACCTAATGCCTTGATCAACCGCTTCATACAAATACACGTAGGATAAATTCTACATGTTGACAGACGATAAATATTAAAAAGGGTCACGAATTGAACGAAAAACATTTAAATCGTACTTTTATGTTATTCTTGGAAAATAGGTCAAAGATTTGCCCTTTAGTAGGTTGGATCAGAAGATTACATAGCTGTAAGGGTGTAAGCGTAAGACAGCATTTTAGATAGTTAAAAAATTGACATTTACTTATTAACACGTTGTATAGGTTGAAGGAGTGTTGCTTGTTCGTTTACCCTTCGTTCACATTAAAACGGAGAAAGGCATGTCTAATCTAACTATGTAGTTAGGGACGCCAGTAATAAGTTTTCCAAAAACTACTACTCTCTTACGAGAGCTCCAGTCACAGCTTGCGTGATAAGTAAAGTAACTTTTTAATGTGTTCTTTACACTATGCTTTTACTAAGCTCGTAATTAGTAAAGAGCCTGTTTCTTGAATACGTTAATTTCCATTAAGGTGATAGGATGTAATTTATAAAATTGCCGAATAAAAAGTAAGTACCTATAATAAAAAGTAAAAGTTTCTAAATGTTTAATTAGATAATGATTATTAATTCGTCATATTTGTTAGATGCAACAGACTTTTCATTCCAAGTTTTAAATGTATTTATGCAAAACGGGCAAATATTATACACGTTTTCAATCTAGGATGTTTTCATTTATTACTTTGTGTTTCGAAACAGTAACAAGTCCAGCCAAATAGAATTCGCAATGAAATATATTTATATCGCAACTAAATGTAGTAATAAATTGAAATTTCACATTTTAATCTTCATGTTTTCAGTTCCATTTCTCACATATTACAGTTTTTATAATAATATAATGCGATAAACTTTGCTGCCATAACTTTCAATACCTACCTACTAAACGCTAGTTCAACTCAGCTCAGCATTTTTTAAGCGCCCATTTAGCTAATATAATGGAATAAAATGGTCCGTTCGTACAATCTCTTTAATATTTCAAGGCAAAATTCACTTTGTTCAAGATTACTTTTGTTTCATCGTTATCTTCCAAGTTAATTGTGACAGATTTAGTCCTTTCTTTGAGCTATAAAACTAGTCTGCTGGTTGAAGTGTAATTTGAGTTATTTACTCGGTTAAATTTGAGGTTTGAAGTGCTAATAAAATTTAACCATGTCTTTCTTTTTAAGACATTTAGTATGAAAAATGTTTACAATGCCTTTAATGCCTTCGGTTTGAAAAATAACGATTATGAGTACAGTGCCTAAAATGTAAGATGACACGCTGCAATAATAGCTAACACGGTCAATTAAAGAAGAATCAGATTGCAAAACCGTCGATGCCTAGACATTGTAATTATTATTGTAACAACGCTTTTCTGTGTATTTCTGAACATCCACCAATGATACAGAAGCATAATGCTGAGACAGGGCCTATTAACTTCACACTCTTCCTTATATTTTTTATTATTCATCTGTTTTTTTTAGTTTTTTTTTATTTGTATAATTTAAATATACAAATAAAAATAAACTAAAAAAATATATAATATATCGTGTATATAATAAGAGTGTGTTATTTAATAAAACGTTTTCTGTTCTATTCTATTCTAATTGCCTAACGAAGCCTGTACTGGGGCCCTAATGTTACATAGCAGTAGGGGAGGTCAGCTCAGAGCGGCCACCTTAACTTTGACTTTAAAAAAATGCCTCTATAGAAACGATATATAAAAAAATATCATATTAAATGAAAGGGAACTTAATAAACTTTCATAAAGTGCCATCATCGCGGTTCACTTATTGAATACGGGCAAAGTGGTCACTTGGCCACTTTGCCCGGACCGCTTTGCCTTTTTCCGCAATTTTATTTTAAAAATAAACACAGCTCACATTATTTATCTCATGTCGGAACAAATGTTACACATTCAAAGCCAATTAGATATGTAACAAAAGACGTGTAATAAAAAGATTGAATTCTAAAGAGGTTTGATCAAAACAGGTTGAACTTACCCTGGATTTTTTTAATAAAATGCACAAATCCCTTGTACATGTCGCCACGGCCACGCGTTTGCTCTGATCGCAACCAAACGACTGCCTGCGGTGTGGGGCGGGAAGTTAGCCATATCGCAGAAGGGCAACGTCGTGCTATCGTTTTTAGTTATCGAGAAATTGGGTGTGGCCGCTTTGCCTCCTATGGCCGCATTGAGCTGACTTCCCCTATTACTTTTTTTTGTATTTTATGTATATTTGTATATTACTTTTTACATTAATTTGCATAGTATGACTAAAGTAGTATTGCTCTGAGAGTTGATGCTAACCCCCTGATAAGGTACCGTAAGCCAAATACCATAAGAATAAGAGTCCTTGTTTAATCGTTAGTTATAATAACCGTGTCTCGTAGCGGTGAAAGAATACTACCTCCCCCTCTCTTTCTTTTGGTATCGTAAAAGGCGACTAACAGATAAAGTCTGCACATATATCCAACAGCATAACGCGGCGATGGACTTACCACCTGTCACGCTGGGCACATGTGCAGTCGCTATTTGTTGAAAAGTTAACTAAGGTAGAGGACTGCTGATTATATGATGTACGTATGTATATTAGAACATACATAATACACGAACACAGTAAAGTACATGTGAAAATCCGTTTACAAATTAAAATACCTTCCCAATCGAATAACGACGGTATAGTACATAAATGCACACAACACAGAAATATCACAGTACATAGATATTGGGGACAATGAGTCAGTACAATCCGATTAAACGATCCCATGTGACGTCTAAATAGTAATGTGCTATTATTTTACACATGGTATATTTCTCTTGCCTACCTATTGGTCGATAGTGTGACTCAATTGTATATGGGTAATCGGTGGAAAGACAGAACGATTGATAAATGAGTCCTATTGGTGGTGGGTTTAGTAAATATTCAGGCAATCGTAATCACGTCCAAATAAGATTAATCTTATCTCTTAAAAATCATAATTACATGCTCGTTTAATTCCCAATTATGAAATGAAGAGACCACTATTTTACATTTGCTACGTTCCTGACCACTCTTGATCCTGACTAATGATTCTGACACACTGCCTTTACTTCATTAAATTTCCCATTAAATTCTTCATACGTATGCTCAAACATGCATAACGGTTTAGGGTACTTTTGACTTGATCTTTAACGAAACATCTCTGATATAAAATATGTCGAAATACGTTTAGGAAGTCTTCCCCTTCCAACTGTCTATTCACTTTCGCCTCAAAATATCACATATGATTATACCTATACGATATAAAACTATTTGGGTGCATTGATTCTTCGATATATTTTGAGCATAATTATGTAAAAAGATATGAACATTATGCAATAACATTATCAGCTCGTAGTCGAAATAATCTAGAATTCGCCTCGCTCATATATGTAACATACTATGTCAGCAAATAACATAATTATGCTAACGCGGGGCAGCGTGTCCAAAAAAGTTTACTCGCTACGTTGCATTCAGAACATGATACTGTTATTATAACAGTGCATAATTAAAACAACGTTAAACAACATTTTATATACACACATATATACATATTATAATCACGACTATTATCCCCGAAGGGTTAGTCAGAGGTAGTGAGGACACCAAAAGCAGTCCTGTACCATAGTCCACTTTTCACCTAATAGCGAGACTGCACATTTGTTCAGCGTGACAGGTTGTGAGCCCATCGCCCCTCTATTCTGTTGGATGTATGTGCAGTCTTTAGACCGTTAGTCGCATTTCACGACACCCAAGGGAAGAGAGGGGGTAGTAATATTCTTTCGGTTTAAATATTAAAAATTACCTCACTGAATGAGAAATGGCCGTACACTCACAGAAATATCCTACTAATATGAACGCGAAAGTTTGTAAGTATGGATGGATGTTTGTTACTCTTTCACGTAAAAACTACTAAATGGATTTGGATGAAATTCGGCATACAGATAGTTTATAACCTGGATTAAGACATATAATACTTTTTATCTCGATATTCCCACGGGAACGGGAACCACACGGGTGAAACCGCGAGCGGCCGCTAGTATCAAATATTTCTGTGCGTACACTCTAAAATATTATGATTGATCATGATGACTCTCTCGACTGGTCATATCTTTGCTTTATAATATTTATAATCGTGATTAGAATATTTAATGCCAATTTATCTAAATTTGGCGAGAGTATACGAACTAGACTGACAAAATAGAATCAAAAATGTACCACGTTTTTTTTGAGTTCATTGTTTGCACACCGTTAAAAATATAAGATAATCTATGGCAACACTGACAAAGTTTAGAGATTGATTTTGCCCTGCTGTGGGACAGTGTTATACAGGCTGTACTTAACTTATTTTTTTACTTTTAAACATATCTTGGCAAATTAAATAATTTTACGGGCTTCTTGCGAGGACGACGCTCGTTTTTACTTAAGTACTTTCGTGGTATGAGAGTGTCATCATATTTTGCAGCCCGTCTTGGAAAATAGATGTAAGCTGTCTTCAAATTAGTTAAGATACGAGTAAGTCAGCTTGACTAAATACTATTTCGTTACCGAGATAAAGAAAACTTTGTAACGTCAATTTCATTTTATAAAATAACTATATATTAAATTTATTTTAAGGTTTAAATATCCGATATTAATAGATCTATCCGTTATTCATCCGATACTGTTTGAATTAAAAACATAATAAGTAACATATAAAAATAAATATGCGGATATAACTTTTTAAACTATAATTTATATTAGAATATACTAACAGCATTATAACCATGAATATCGGATATTTAAACCTTAAAATAAATTTAATATATAGTTATTTTATAAAATGAAATTGACGTTACAAAGTTTTCTTTATCTAACATACGAATATACTAACAGCATTATAACCATGAATATCGGATATTTAAAATTTTGTTTAATTTACTATTACAATATAATTTAATAGCAGTAACATGTAGTAAGTAGTTGCAACTGCTCGTGGAAATTTTTTCAACATTTTCCGATGAAAATATTATAATTATTAATAATTAGGTAAATAAGATTCACAATGAACCCGTGTCCGACTATATTCTGACAAGGCTGTCACTTCTAACTTAGCCAGCGTCCGTCCAGCCTGTCCCTAGCGTACAGGACATCTCAATTATTCACCAGCGAATCAGGAGTAATTGGCGCAACCCTGTAAGCAATCTAGATAAAAGCC
Organism: Scoparia ambigualis; assembly: GCA_963921215.1. Classification (NCBI taxonomy): domain Eukaryota; kingdom Metazoa; phylum Arthropoda; class Insecta; order Lepidoptera; family Crambidae; genus Scoparia; species Scoparia ambigualis. The sequence continues at coordinate 25,450,223 of OY992521.1, read as the reverse complement.
TGGCTGAATATGGCTTATGTAGTTTGTTTGGTTTTTTTTTGAGAGCCATTGCCGCCTGTTTCTTTACAGCGAAACTGAAAAAAAAACCTTTTATTTCACCAATGACAATAAAAGGGGGTTTTAGTAGCAATGAAACTTGCGAAAACCCGAATAAAACTTAAATAGCTTACAATAGCCTCCGATACAGAGTACAAAAATACAAAGAAACTTAAAACTTTGTTAGCTTCGTAATATTTTGTTTTTTTTTTGCGATAATATATATGCCCAAAACATACATAAATAGTTAAGTTGTGTAAAATATAATATATTACAATGGACATAATAAAACACACTATTAATATGAAAAAAAAATAACTTAAAACTACAAATAAAGAATATCTAATTTAAAACTAAAAAATATAAATAAAAAATGTCCTCCAATATATAAATAATATGAAACGTAAAAAAAATTACTACCTCAGTCGGGAAATGAACACACGTCCGTCCGATTCCCATCTGTGGTATTCATTTTTTATACGTATCACAATCTTTGACTATGTTAAAAGTAATTTTAGGGGCAGCGACAAACTGACCGAACGCACTATGTAGATTTTCATGGACTTTATGGCATCTTGAAAGGAGCTCTCTTGCGATCTTGCCAGTTAAGCACTTTCGATTCACCCATCGTATCAGGAACTCTTTGACCAAAGACTGGGGTGGCCATTATCATCATCAGCCGAAAGAGGTCCACTGCTCGACAGATACCTCCCCTAAGGAATTTCACCGCGTCTGCTCGCGTTCAGTAGCTTTCCGCGACCTTTACCAGATCGTCAATCTACCTTGTTGGAGCCCTGCCTACGAAGTATGCCATAGCAGTAACCTTCTTCAATTTCGTCGGTAAAAAATAGCAGACGTTGTCCTTAATCCATAAACCAGTGGGAGATTAAAAACTACTAAACGTTTAAAGTCATTCGGCGCGCAGCCCTAGACCAGCCAAAGCTCCTGAGGATGTCCCGCGGAGTGGAGGGCCAAAGCACGTGGTTTCGGTTTGCGTATGTTTTGTGCATACAATTGCAGGCTGAAGGGCGGTGCTTGCATGTAGCATCCAAGTTTGATAGACTTGTGAGTTAGGGAAATTAAACACTAGATAATTATGTTTATTACTTTTTTGTATATTTAAACTATTTAACAACTTTTTTCTCTCCACCTTATTAACTTTGTGCTTGTTTTAGTTGATGTTAAAGTTTAGTAGGACTAATTCCTATAAAAGTAGTGCTGGTTCTCATTTCTCGCTCATAAGCTTTATCTTGGTAGCTTAATAAGTTGAGGTGTTCAAATAATACCGGTTGTACTTCAAACCATTCAAGACTTTATATGTATAGACTTAAGATACTTACGATATAGAACGGATAAAATTCTCTCCATAATGTTAATCTCCTTAATATTGCCTTTGCGTTTGTTTACCAATTTTGGATTATGAATACTTGCGAGGAACTTTACTAAAATAACTACATAAATTATTAAGTTTCATCTGTGTTATTTTAAGCCAAATAGCTACAAAAAATAACTTCAAAGGTAGGGCAAGAAAGGAAGATAAATGCGAAGAAGACTAACGGAACTAATAATGAATCTAAGTCTTGTTGTATAGTCAAATGTCTCACTCTTGTAGACAAAAGTCTTTTAAAAGGTCTTAAGTTGACTTTATGTTGAGATGGGCATCCGGTATACTTTCACTCACCGGGCTAAAGTCAGGGACTGAAAGCGGTTACGGTATAAGGTTACGTTACCGGTAAAAAATAAGTGTACCTTAATAAAATAAAGGTAAGGCTTTACCGTTATTTAACCTTTATGCGATATCGGTACCGAAAAACGTTGCATTGACAGTTGCGGGGCGCAGGGTGAGGGGTGAGACTTGCTTTTGCTTGCGAGGCGACGAGTAAAAACCTGTTTTTGTTGCGTGTCGCGCGCAATAATGTGTAAAAAATGTGCGCGTGTAAACATCATTTTACACTAATGCGAAAATTGGTATTTACAAACTCATGTCAATAGTAAGCTTTATATTAGTCTACTCGTCTGTGAAAACCAACTTACTGCACTAGTATAATAAGTCCATCATTACGTGTTGCCATTTGCCATACCGATTCATTGCGTATGACACCATGGACCGTCATTGATATCTTTTACGTATGGCGTTTGACGCCAAATGGCGTCATAAATAATTCCTCTGAAATTCTATAGAATGACTATTTAGAGAGTTCTAATCAACAGAACTTACATTATTTGACACGTAGATTATGCCTGTATTGATCGTTTTAAGAGATAGTGCCAGTTAAAAAACTTCAGTGGTTGCAAACCTTTTGTTCCCTAATTTTACTTCTTTTGTGTATGGCGTATGACGCCACATACTTAGCGTCATAAAGAAAATTCCACTAAAACTTTGTAGAATTACTTTTTAGAGAGTTCTAATTAGCAGAACTTTCATTATATTGCGGATTTGCTTGATGTTATAAATCATTCGCTACGCGTTTTTCTATGCCGGACGATAAACGCGATTATGCGGCATACGTTTTTGACGCGTTAAGACTTATTATGGAACAACGATGTAAAGGTTTAAACTGGCTCGCCATCTTTCTTTTATTAATATTTTCTAATTATAAATTGAATTAGTGACGATAGGGCTTGGAACCGGTTTGAAAAATCCCGGTTATTGATTAAGGTTTTTACAAAAACTGCTTCCAATGTATATGAGAGGGCTTCAAAAACCTAAATAAACCGGTTTAATCCAAAGCTGCGAAATGTATTTACTGCTGGCGAGGCGATTAGGCTAATGGCGACCTTTCGTGTGTAGACATAAGCTCGCTAGTCGATTTAAAACTCGCGCGCTCGCTTTGGGAGAGCGGTATTTCAGGCAAATAGAATTCATGCCTACGTATGGAAGGTCGCTATTCGCTTTGCCACTCGCGCGCTCGCGTTGTCCCGTTGTGTTTAGGTACTTATAAAAAGAAAAAAAACATCTTTAAACCGTTTAATTGATTCAAAACCCATTTTGTTTTTTTAGAAACAGGTTTGTTTAAGGTTTGGGTAGGCCCACGGGCCGATGTAATCTGTTATGCAGATGATACTCTGATCACGGCCCGGGGCGGAAATTGCGCAGAGGCAGGGAGACTGGCCACCGTCATAATATCTCTGGTGGTGGACAGAATCCGTATGTTGGGGCTCGAGATAGCGATCGGTAAAACTGAGGCTCTTCTTTTCCATGGGCCTCGACGAGGACCGCCGCCTGGAACCCACCTAGAAATAGACGAGCATAGGATCCGGGTTGGGGTCTCGATGAAGTATCTGGGTCTCATTCTGGACGGGCGTTGGCGCTTCGAGGAGCACTTTCGCGAACTCTCCCCTCTTCTCATCAGTGCGGCATCCGCTTTGGGATGCAACATGGCGAATGTTGGTGGGCCGAACGCTTTGACTCGCCGGCTTTATGCTAGAGTAGTGGGGTCGATGGCCCTTTATGGGGCCCCTTTATGGGTGACTGCCCCCAACGCTACCAACAAACAACATCTTCGTGGCGGAACTGTACCGACAGCGGGCAGAGGCTAAAGAACAGGGTAGAAACCATACTCGGGAAGAGCTTAAACGGGCTCGAGATTTGGCTGACCAAGAGCTGCTGGCCAAATGGGCCGATGATTTGCGTTCGTCGACTTACGTCTCCCGGTTGTGCCGAGCCACCGAACCAGAATTGGGAAGATGGCTACAGCGGCGACATGGGACTCTATCTTTCCACTTGGTGCAGATGCTGTCTGGGCATGGATGCTTTGGACACTACCTGCACCGAGTGGCAAGAAGGAAGCCGACGTCAGAATGCCACAGCTGTAGAGCTGCGCAGGACACAGAAACGCACACCCTTGAGGAGTGCGGGTCGTGGGCTGCGCAGCGCCACAGTCTGATGTCGGTCGTTGGGGAAGACCTCTCGCTGCCTAGCGTGGTAAAGGCCATGCTAGACAGCGACAGATCATGGAGGGCCATGGCCTTGTTCAGTGAAGCGGTTGTTTCACAGAACCCATGCGGACCCGATCCGACGCAGGCGAGTCGGTAGGAGGAGGCGGCATTTTACCCACCTCCTTCCATCGCAGTGAGGCTTGCGTGACTGTGGGGTGGGAGACCCCATAGTTGCATTGCACGAGCCTCATGGGAGTCTGGAGGGCGCCCAAACTATCCTGGGCGTCCTTCCCACTGGCGGGCCGTCGTAGAGTGGAATTTGGAGTCTGCTGTCCGTGGTCCCGAACCACCCTGACGACAAGTGATGGGATGGTACAAGGAGTTTTAGTGGGTAAGGCCCCTCTTCACCCGAGTCCCTGTCGAGGCCTTCGGACCTGGACAGGGAAGCGGGCGTTGGGGGGAGAGTCGCCACATAACCAGCGGGCTTCCCCAGGCCCGCTGTGTATCCGTAAATAGGATTTTTCCTTGTTTAAAAAAAAAAGAGCCAAACCTTAATAAAACGGTTCCCATGTACTGGCTGCTGACAAGGTTTGAAAATTAACAGATAAATCCTTCCGGGCTGTTTGGAACTAATCTCGAAATACCTATTACTTAATACGACCTAAGATCTAAAAGACCGTTTCTCATAAGGAATGAAACCCGAATGGACTTACTACCAAAAAGAGCGGTTCTCAATATATACTATTGTCAATAAGACTCAATTTCAAATGAACCGAGTCCCATTGAAACTTATTCCCAAAACGTCTCATTCCCAAAATACACTAAATTCTAGTATCAAAGTACTCGATTATCATAAAAACTAATTCTAGAAACGTCCTAGTCCCTAACTACTACTCTCTAGAGTCTAGACAAACTTATCAGTCAAATTTCAACACTATCATAAAGATAATAAAGGTTAAGTTTTAGGTAGCAAAAAAAAAGTTATAAAATTAGGTTTGCCTCTCAATAGGCCTGCGTTTTGGCGAAAAAAGCAGTTTTTTTTTCAAAACTTGGAAGTTCTGGGTTACACACGAAATGAAGAAATATACTAATTTTAGGTAAATTCCTAACTTGATCCGATTCGCCCTGCGATCCGGTTCACCTTGGTCTTCAATAATCAAACCAATTTGCCTTTCTTAACCCTTTGTGGATCGTAAAACCAGACACAATTGAAAATCGATTGTTTCGCGACCGCCGGCGGTCTTATAATCCTTGACCTATTAATCCATAATCCGACACTTTTAGACGCGAATTATACAGAGAAGGCGTAAGGCGAAGTCGCGGCGCAGGCACAGAACAACAAAGCGGGTGTACCTGCGCCGCCGCTTCAGTGTAATTCACAACACGACGCCTTCATACATTTCATATGAAAACGTTTTGAAGCGGCGAGATGCCTGCGCCGCGCCTTCGCCTCTGTATAATTCGCGCCTTAGAGAACTAATCTGGTGCTTACAGCAATTTTTGCACTCAAACCTGCTGAATCAAACATTTAGTGTATTTTGGGACTAGGACGTTTTGAAAATTAGTCATTATGGGAATCGTGTGTTTTGATATTTCCATGTGTATATATTTTAGTGTATTTTGGGAATGAGACGTTTTGGGAATAAGTTTCAATGAGACTCAGTTCATTTGAAATTAAGTCTTATTGGCAATAGTATATGTTGAGAACCGCTCTTTTTGGTAGTTAGTCCATTCTGGTTTCATTCCATATGAGAAAAGGTCTTTTAGATCTTAGGTCGTATTGAGTAATGGGGTATTTTGAGATTAGTTCCAAACAGCCCGGAAGGGAATAAACAAGCCCTGAGTGGCCGTACGTTATTTATTTTAAATATTGTATTATATTATTTTATTTTTCGCAATCGAATTAAGCTCGGGAGTTAAAATACCTCGTTATAATATGTCATTTTAGCGACTTGTGTATCAATCTACTATTAAAAATGGCTAGATTGAAAACTGCTTTTATAAGTAAGTTCGATTATTCGCAAATTCAAGCGATTATTCAATATGAAGTTGAACCACCACGACCCATTTTCCATTTCATTGGACTACATTGCTCATTAACAATGAGAACAAGAGTTCCGACACGTACTCATGCGTATTTTTTATTTTTTTTTTATATTTTGACTCGTTATAGTGACTGCATCGCAACACTACGGTATAGAACCTAAATAAAGGTACTCCTTTCACACTCTTTTGTAAACTTTTACTAAAAATACACAAAAGGTTTACAACCACTGATCCAAATAAATCACTTAGCAGCCATTCCAGCAAAATCGCGTAGATAAGTCACTTTACAATACACTAAACGAATTAGCAAACCCTTCACGTTTGAGATCCGATGCCGACTGAATGTAATCACGTGTAAACAAGCCAAAATCATAACAAAAACAAAATATGTTCACTCATGGCTGAAGACGCGCAAGCGCGTCACTTTAATGGGTGGCGGCTGACGCCCGGAGGCGTCACAGAATATTTGTTAGCCGCAATGCACAAAAGTCATTCAAAGTGGGATACGCAATGAATCGGTTATGGGATAAATAAATAAAAGTAAATATTACACTATTTGTTGTGTTTATTACAGTAAGTAAGTATCTAGTTAAAGGAATTTACTTAAGTATCTACTTACCTGTTGCTGATATTATATCTTTTCGTGTGTTTTTGACATTGTTATCCACAAGAAAAAAATTACTTAGACACCTATGCGCGGCGCACGTGTTTTGACAACGAGAACAATCCAAACTAAAGCTTTCTAAGCAGACCAGTAGTCGCTTATGCTTGAAACGGTTGTTAGCCGTCTCTTTCATACCGAAATAAACCTTTATTATTTAAAAACTCAAAATTACGGTACCGATATAAATTTGGATATCGGAATATTCCGGTAACCGCTATTTTTCGGTATGACGCCATACCGCTATATAAAGGTACCTTAATTTTTGGGTTATTCAGTCCCTGGGCTAAACACTAAAGCAACGAGTACCATATTGTTTAATTTGATATTCCCTGAGAGGGTGGTATTACGCCGGGCGAGCCACCCAATTCATGCTACAACGCAGCGTGACTCCGATGTTCATAAAACTGTTATTATGGAATAAAACTTAAATAGTGTGGTTGTAGCTAGCTAGTCTAGTAATCAGCTTACATATAACAAGTCCTACTACCACTTATGATTTACCCATTATAATACGAATACAATGCGTACCCAAACTCAAACTCTAAATATATTTATTGAATAAACTCAATTAATAAGTACTTTGAGTCGTCCAAATCTTTTTTTACCTACCACCCATTCAGGACGTCCTTTTTAAACTGTGGCAAAGAACGGGCGCAAGACACCACTACGCACAGAAGCAACGACATTTACATTAATACGTCGTTACGTTACGTAAGGGGACTGCCCCTTACTCTTGAAACCGATCGCTATTGGATCGGATTGGTATTGTGAATTTTCGTACTCCTAAGTTACGACACCAGACCTAATATGGATTCATATTGCGTGGATATTGAGTGAAAAAAATACAAAACTCAATGCCATTTTTAGTTCACCCAATATGAATCGACATTTTTTTTTTAATTTTTAAATATCTGCTCCCCCGTCGTGGGTTAAGTCGGAGATTTGTTATTTAACTATCTTAAGCTATCTAATGCCACTCTATAGCAGCTCCTGTTCCTTAAAAGTGGCTTTACGCCTACATTCCCTTGGCCTTGTATTGTGCCCTACTCTACTGTCTTCCTATTGCTATTCCACTGCTACTACATAAAATTTTCAAAAACGCTTTTTCAATTTTTCTTGCACGTATGTGCCCTATCTACTCCTTACTTATTTTCTATTTATCTACTTATACTTATACTTTACTCTAATTACATTTTTATTGCATCTCATGATGCCCTACTTCCTATTTATTCCCTATTTTAACTCTGATAATACTACTCGGGTTGCCTGGTACCATTTTTTCTGCATTATTGCACTAACTCTTAATACTATTTTATTTTTATCTTATTTCTAAACAACATTTATTTACATTAACTACTTTTATTACACTATTACAATTTGATACTTATTATTAATTATGTAATCCACATATATGATATAGATTTACACATTATTAATGGATGGGTAATTTTACTTAATTTCTTACATTTTTGTTATTCTTAGATGTATCCACATTAGCGCTGGTGTCGTAACTTAAAAATACGAAAATTAACAATACCAATCCGATCCAATAGCGATCGGTTTCGAGAGTAAGGGGGCAGGTCATAAAATACAAAATATGAATTTAAAAATAATAAATAATGCATATGCATACCCTCGCTGGAAATCAAACTTTCTGTTTATATTATGCGATCAGTAGTCTGACCACAGCACCACAGAGGCGGTTTATCGAATTTAACTCTATGATTAAAAGTACCACGAAATACCAACAGGGTAGCCGATCAATTAAAAGTTTTAATGACACTAAACATACGTACATACAAACATATAATCATGACTATTATCCCCGAAGGGTTAGTCAGAGATTAGGCAATGAGGACAGCAAAAGCAGTCCTCTACCATAGTCCACTTTTCAACAAATAGCGACTACACATGACGTGCTCAGCTTGACAAGTGGTGAGCCCATCACTGCTCTATGCTGTTGCATGTATGTGCAGTCTTTAGTCCGTTAGTCGCCTTTTACGACACCCAAGGGAACAGAGGGGGGGGTAGTATTCTTTCACCGCTACGCAACACGGCTAAACACACTAAATACAAACTCAATACAAAATGTTATACCGATTTAAAACTATTAATTCACTTGGGAGGCTGTGGTACAGAGAAAGAATAAGAAAATTATATTTTCTTATTAAGGAAACTATCCTTTTTTGGTAGGAAGGTATCCTTCATTTTACATTTTTATCTGTAAAGTAAAGAAAGAAAAGAAATGCCCTTGCTGAGTTTCATGCCGGCTTCTCGACGATGGCGACCATGGTTTGTGCCATTTCGGTCAATGTACGATTCTTGCGCTCTGATACACCCTTTTGTAGTGGAGTGTGAACTGTCCAATGGTAACTTAGAAACACAAAAGTCATTAAATTCATAAGTAAGATATTTTTAACTATTTTCACAATATAAATTACGATCTTAGCATTGAATTCAGAGAAACTTTATTTACTCAAAAAATATAGTTCACTTAAATGAGCTTAGAGTATTTAACTTAAAAAGTAAGTACGAACCAGCAATACGCACTATAAACAATATTTTTTCATCCCCCCATCTCGGAAAGAGTATTTTTACTCTTCGATATCTGAGTGCATAAGCTGTTTTTACCCGCTAGAGGACAAAGTAAATTGAATTTATAACATCGTGTGCACTTAGTATGTGTATTCAAAACATCATTAAACCTATTTTCTTCTTCCTCCATGGTGCCGATTTATCATACGACCTTTTTAAATTGTTAAAAACTCAGACTCGGAACCTTTTTGGTGTACCTACTTTTTTATTTTGTTGGTAATTTCCTCGTTGAGGTGGGATGAAAAGTTACGTGTTGCACTCGAGTGCAAAGATTTTTCACCTCGTGCTCTTTTGATTCCCTCGGTAACGCTCAGGATTCTAATTTTTGAATCACTCGCTGCGCTCGTGATTCAATTTTAGAACCCTTCGCTTGCTCGGTCATCAAAATTGAGCACGCGGTTAAAAAGCAAGTTTGCACTATTGTATAACAAATAACTATTATATGTAAACTGTTTAAATTTTTATTTTAAAACGTTTAATGAGTCGCACTATTTTATATCATTAGGTACCTAAGTCGTTATATAGTTATGTGCTCCTTCAAACATTATGTTACTTTTACCGTGGATAATTCTAGGGAGTGGGGTTTTAATTTTATTAGTGTTTCTCAAATTGTGTTTAAAAGTCTTCTTAGTGAAAGTCATTTCTGAATGTAACTTGCCTTTATTATTTTCATTAAATAAAATTTCACTTTTGTTAAAAATATCCGTAAAACATTTTATCAATTCTAATTTAAAATTCATCAAATATGTGACAGTATAGTGGGTAACGTCGTCAATAAGCGAAACAAAATATTTTTTGTCGTCGACGGTAGGTACTCCGACTCATTGGACCGCATACATCCGAATGAATGATAAAAAAGTGGTCTATTTTGAACAGGTTTTCATTTTTCTTTTGCAAAAGGGAGTCGCAACTGATTACTTATTATACATGGCTCACATAAATAGAAGGCCTACCCAGCGCCCTACTGACATACGAACCGAGATGTACCGAAATATTCATGTGCTCAATTAATGTAGCCAAAATTGAATACAGCTACACGATATTGAACTTGGAATTTAATCACATCAAAGACAGCGAAACCTTTACGTTATACCGGGTGACCTCTCCGCTACCGAGGTCACGCAGCCGCCCAATGAACGAAAGACGTAGGTTCAAATCCCACCTGAAGTATACATTTTTTTCAAGGTTTACTATCCAAAACCGTGTGCAAGAATAGTACCACCCCTTCTCTACCCTTTAGTGTCGTAAAAGGCGAGTAACGAAGAATGCACATACATCCAACAGCATTGAGCGGAACGGCGATGAGCTCACCACCTGTCACGCTGAACACATGTGCAGTCGCTGTTCGGTGAAAAGCCGACTATGGCAGAGGACTGCTTTTGCGGTCTTCATCGCTTAGTCTCTGACAAACCCTTCGGGGCTAATAGTCGTGATTATATATATGTATGTATGTTTACTATAAGATAATAACAATACTGTATGGTGGCGGCTGATTAATAAAAGAATACTACCAACCTATCTCTTCCTTTGGGTTTCGTAAAAGGCGACTAACAGACTAAATTAGTAACACATACATCCAACGTCATATAGCGGCGATGGGTTCACGCCGTGCACATTATATGCAGCTAGTTGTTATTTGATGAAAGGTGGACTGTAAGAAAAGATTGTTTTTACGGTCCCGTAAAATCAAATTGTATGTGCCATTTGATTTGAAATACAAATTACATGGAATCGTTAATCGTTCCCACCGATTCGTTAGTAATGCGCACTAAATATTTGCTATTAGTGATGTGTGGCCGACACCGATGCTTGTCGGCCGCCATTGTTTGCTGCGGCCGCGATAATGTCGACAAACAACATCAATTACATTTGTGATACAAATGAGACGTGGCGGTTAATTAAATTGGTGTCGAGATTTTGGCGGACTACAATGTTTAGTAGGACATTCAGACATAAAATTCATAATGTCTTCAAAAAAGCTGAGGTCCGCAGCAAAAAGACAAAAAAGGACGTACATGTAAAATTTTGATTGATGTAAGAGAAGCAAGCTAGGTGTGTCAGGGCCGCGAAAACGTTAAAGGTTGCTTCACACATATCAGTGAAGTCACAGTTCCGACACAGTACCGGCACAGTGCAAAATATTCTTTCATACATTCTCTATGAACGTTGTCAAAACGATACGTCCGTGATTTGCCGGTGGCGGCACTGACACTGAGAGCACTAACACTGACAAGTGAGGATGCGTTCATAGAGAATGTATGAAAAGGACTGTGTCGGTACTGTGTCGGAACGGAACTGTGACTTCACTGATGTGGTGTGAAGCAGCCTTTAAGCGGGGCGTGAAACGGCATTAGACCATCATGAATGGTTGCGCTTGTTACCGTGCTTGTTTCACGGTGAGGAGGGCTCTCATTATTTTGGACTGCATCGGCTGCTAACCATCAGGCAGGTTGTGGTCACTATGACGAGTTACATAAAAAAAGTGCCGCTCTGCCTACCCCTGTAGAGACTAAGGCGGGTTTGTAATGTTTGATATAAATATATAAAATATAACAACTGACTTAATATAATAAACATTTAATATAATTAGATTATATCTAATGAAATTATAGATTCTATAATTTCATTAGACATAATCTACTTTTAATACAATATACATACAAGCAAGCAGCATACAAACAAGCCATGCAGCATTCAAGCAAGAATGCAGCATGCTAGCAAGCATGCAGCATGCAAGCAGGCATGCTGCAGGCATGCAGCATGCAGACAGGCAGGCAGGCAGTATGCAGGCAGGCATGCAGCATGCAGCAGGCATGGTTTCTGTCACAGCTCCGGCGCTGCGGGACTACGGCGGTCCCACGCGAGCTTATCGTAGCAGATGGCTTTGCTCACCACCGCAGCTTCGGCTTGCTGGCCGCCGGCCAGCTTCAGCCACGGCGGCGAGCGTTAAACCCACCTGCTCCTCAGTTCGCGGGCCGCCTTGCCTCTCCGCGCCTACGCGGGCTTAAATTACACTCTAGCGTAGGGCAGATAAGTCGACGTGGAGTCGGTTTTGCCGCGAATCGTTTCTGTCACTGACTTTTTAGCACAATCTTAACAAAAACACAACGTATTAACTTTTTATTGCCTTAAAAATTTTAGGGTTAAAATGCTATTTTAACCCTAAAATTGATGAAGTTATAGAATACTATTATTTTACCAATATAGCTTTATAGAAAAAGATGTTAGAGATTATGAGTATTATACCAAATGAATAATATACGTAGTGTTGTTACAGGAAGTGTATTTAGAACAAGTAAAAATTATATCCAATGAACGTTGTCTTTTGAAATTAGTTCATTTGTCATTTATATGAAATAACACGCACCCCACTAAGGCGTGAGCAGTATGTACGTATAATGTTTGGTGAGGAACGTATGGCCTAATACTCCACGTAAGTACGTAGGTAGGAAAGTTTTTAACAACTTAGTTTGTTACGATGATTTATTTTACAGACAGCTGAACAAAATGTAAAAGGTAAACATTTTGCTGTATACATACGCTCATAATAAAACGGACTGAAGCACGGGCGAGAAAGAAATATTTCTAAAATAAACAATAATATAAAAATATCATTACTAAGTCAAAGTTATTTAGTGGCTGTTATTTATTTAGTGCTAACAACTGAATTGCTATTTACAGGTACTACAATAATTGTCTACAATCATAGCTAAAGGTATAATGACGATAACATAGGGATTATTATAATCTAATAGAAATAAAGTAGAGTAGGTACGCCAAACTAAAGTTTTATCAGCAAAAAACTCATCAAATGTACCTATAGTAGCATTTTGAAAATAAATATTGTTTTTTTTTTGGGGGTAGGTGCTAAATAAGGCAACATCAACTGTTAAAAGCTCTACACTATTTATTTAATTTATAATTACAATCTTAGTTTGCCAAGCCCAATTTTTAATGCAAATTAATAATTAGCACTTAATACCTGCTGGTAAGTGTTATCAAGATGAAAACACAACTACAACACCAAGATACACTTCTGCACTGCACTGCACTACCAACAGCATAACGATGGAGGCTGTACAAGAATCACTGGCTCAACTCCAACAAATGTTTACCCAGCGGATGGATGCCTACCAGGGAGAGCTTCATAACGCGACTCCTTCGGTCAATGTCACCAACTTGACAGCGGATTTCACAGCCTTCAGGGCGTTTATAATGACGGCTCTCCGCACACTACAAGACCAAGTGGCCCTTCTTGCTGATCAGGTGGACAGCATAGAAATGCGGAGTCGGCGGAAGATGCTGCTGATTCATGGACTGCCGGAGCAAACAAAATGAGGATGCAGCTGCAGTTGTTGTTCGCGCTGTAGTCGACCGCTTAAAGCTGGCTAGTTTTTCGGCGAAGGATATAGGCCGTTGTAATCGGATGGGCCGCACATCTACAAGCGATCGACCAAGGCCTATGTTGCTGAAGCTGCGCGATGTCGACATGAGGGACAAGATGTGGCATGCAAAGACTGCGTTGAAAGGATCCGGTATCACGATCTCCGAGTTCCTGACGAAGCCGCGGCATGACACATTTATGGCGGCGCGTCAGAAGTTTGGTGTCACACAATGTTTTACGCGCCAGGGATACATCTTCGTGGTTAGCTTTAACGGGAAGCGCAGCCGTATTAGCTCAATTGCTGAGTTTCAAAAGCTTGCAGTGGTTAATAAACCCAAGCCTGTGGCTGCTGCGGAGAGAGTACCGGAACCTGCAGTGCCAAAAACAAGGCGAGCTGGAGGCACCACTAAAAAGTGACACTGGTTGTTGCCATCTTGAGTGTTTGTGTTGTGTGTTTTTTTGTTATGTAGACTTTTTCTGTGGACCCGTTTTTCTCGTTGCAAGGTACATAAAATATTTTAACTTATTAATTTACCCTCTCGATAATTTGTTGTGACTTCTTTGCAATTTTTAGTTATTTTAATGACATTGACATGAGAGTTTTATGACGGATTGACATAAGTCAGGTTTTCTTCTTTTTTTTTTGATGCGTTCCGTTTCATGTCTTGTTTGTTTTTTTTTTCATAATTAGTTTTTGCAACGGGTTCACGCGTAAATTGTCCATGTTTTTTTTTTTTTTTGTATTTAAATGTCTGCTCATGTAATTTACGATTTACAAACCAGCGAGTGGAGTTAGAATTGGTTATATATTGTTTTAAATTGATTGGGTGATTAGAATTATCTTAGTATCCATATTATTTGTGACATTATTATTGTTTTATATATTTTATATTTATTGTTATGTCAACCTCAGGTGATGATTCAAACTATCTTTCTATATCGTCTAGTACTCGTAGTAGTGATGAAGACAGTTTTGTTAGCATCCCGTCTCTTTCCGACACACTTGAGTGTTAATTTTCTGATGTACCAAAAAACTTTAACGTCATACACATAAATGCGCAAAGTATTCCGGCTCATCATTCTGACATGCTGGCGTCACTCGATCAGAAAAATATTCATGCTGTATTAATCTCCGAGTCTTGGCTTAAACCGTGTTTACCTTCTACCTCTTATGTTTTGCCTGGATTTCATCTCATACGCAATGATCGTACTGGCTCCAGGAGTGGTGGGGTTGCTATATACCTACGAGCCCACATTACTTTCTCCGTTATTAGCACCTCGGCACAACCACCTCCTGCTAACGCAGGCGAGCATTTGTTGGTTGAAGTTGTCCTTGCTCACAATAAAATCCTTCTCGGAGTTTACTACAGCCCTTCCTTGCTTGTAAATTTTTTCACTTCATTCGAGACTCTACTCGATGATATAATTCCATCCTACAGCCACTTAATTATCATGGGTGACTTTAACACTTGCCTCCTTAGGAACGATTCTCGTACTTCTTCGCTTCAATCCATTATCGGTTCTAGCAACTTAAATATTCTCCCACTTACTGCAACACATCACTTCCCGAACTCCACTCCATCTCTTCTCGACTTGATAATAGTGTCATCTCCCCAGCATGTTGCGAAGCACGGTCAATGCTCAGCCGACGCTTTTTCGTATCATGATCTCTTATTTTTGTCCTATTAAGTTCGTCCTCCTAAAGCTAAGCCCAAAGTCATTCTTCAGCGCAATTTTAGTGGTATGGATCAAGATGCGTTTCGTGTTGACGCTTGCAATGTCGACTGGTCTCCCGTAATATTGGCCCAAACCGTTGATGAGCAAGTTGGTATTTTTAATTCGCTTGTTACCAAACTGTATGACAAGCATGCACCTTTTCGAGCAGTTAAAATTAAACATCTCCCAGCACCATGGCTGACAGATGATATAAAGATGTTGATGCACAAAAAAGTCGCGGCAAAAAACAGATTTAAATTACGACCTAATGACCACAACAGGGAAAACTATGCTAAGATACGTAATCGCTGCAATAGGGCGTGTAGGAATGCGCTACGCCGTCACATTCATAATTCTGTAGAAAATGTAGACATATCAAAAGCTTGGAAATTTCTCAGGTCGCTTGGAATCGGAAAGTTAAAACATAATCCTATTTCACACAATATTAATATTGACTCACTAAATCACCATTTCTCTTCCTCATCATGTATAAGTGATGCCGACAAAGCGACTACATTACAAAAATTGTCTACCATACTAGTACCTAATCTTTCTCCCTTTGCTTTTGACCAATTATCGGATTGTGATGTTAAGAAGAGCTTGCTGTCAATTGCTTCCAATGCGGTAGGTAATGATGGTATTAGCCGCAATATGTTAGTACTGATCCTTGATATCATCCTTCCAGTCCTTACTTTCCTTTTCAACAGTTCCATCTCTAACGCTGTATTCCCTTCTTCTTGGAAAGACGCTCAAATAATTCTTTTGCCTAAAAAAGGTAACCCAAAATCATTTTCCGCATATCGACCTATTTCCATTCTTCCTTTTCTATCCAAAGTCCTTGAGCGTCTTGTCCACAATCAAATTAGCAAGTTCCTTTCTCTTAATAAACTCCTAAACCCACTCCAATCCGGTTTCCGTCCAGGCCCTAGCACAGTCACTACCCTAGTCAAAATCACTGACGACATCCGCCTTGGCATGGAAAACGGCCATCTAACTGTGCTAACGTTGCTGGACTTCAGCAATGCCTTCAACGCAGTTAACTTTGACATCCTTCTAGCTTTGCTGCGCTCTCTTAACATATCTCCAACGGTAATTGAGTGGTTTCGCAGCTACTTGTACGGGCGCAGGCAGCGGGTTCGCCTTGAGGAGAAGTTCTCTACGTGGTGTGACTCGACGGCTGGTGTCCCGCAGGGTGGCGTTTTATCTCCTCTTCTCTTTACTATGTACATCACTTCCATCTCTGAAAACCTTTCATCGTCCTACCACCTCTATGCAGACGATTTGCAGATATATTGCCAGGCACCACTGAGTAATCTCGCTGAAGCTATTGAAACTACCAATGCGGACCTGGGACGAATCGTTGAATGGAGTCGAGCCCACGGACTTAAGGTCAATCCTGGGAAAACACAGTCTATTGTGGTCGGCAGCTCTAGGTTGCTCTCCAAAGTCAACTGGGGAAACCTTCCTAAGGTTGACTTTGATGGAGTGGCCATCCCATTCAGCCAATCTGTTACAAATCTGGGTATTGTTATTGACGGATGCTTGAGTTGGGGTCTACAGCTGCAAGCTGTCAGTCGCAAGCTTTACGCGTCATCGGCAACTTTAAGAAGATTACGTAACTTTTTACCCACGGCCACTAAAATTGCGCTAGCACAATCTCTGCTGCTTCCTGTTTTAGACTATGCTGACGCCTGCTATCTTGATCTCACGGAGGACCACCTAAATAAACTTGAGCGCCTTCAAAACCTTTGTATTCGATTCATATTTGGCTTGCGCAAGTATGATCATGTTTCTGAGTACCGCTCTAAACTCAAGTGGCTTCCTATTCGTCTTCGCCGGAATACTCACATCCTCTCCCTTCTATATAACACATTGTTTAATCCCTACCTTAACCCTAACCTATCCTATCTATCTAAAGGAACGTTTCAGTTTCTTTTATTGTTCATCCTCGCGCTCGTTACGGTCATCAGAAAATCTAACCCTTAAATTCCCTTCTCACAATACCACCTTTTACGATTGTTCCTTCACCGTTGAAGCTGTTCGTCTCTGGAACTTGCTTCCAGTGGCGATCAGACGTGCGAAATCCATACACGTATTTAAGGAGCTCGTGAAAAATTTCTACCTTTCCCGTTAACCCTTTCCTGCTCCATAGCTGTCGTTGTCCGCTACTTCCTACCTGAGACTATTATGTTTAAGTATGTATAATTTTGTATTATATATTTATGTAGGTATATTTAATATATGTGTGTGTATATATATATTTATTAAACCCGATTATTTATTTATTTTATAATGTTAATATTCTTATTTTTTGCTTTTAATTGTGTAACTAAGTATGTTTTCAATGTTTGCACCTCCGATCTTAGAGTATATTAGTTCTCTCCATCCGACTGGTTGTCTGGCAGAAATTGCTTTAAGCGATAAGACCGCCAAAGTGTAACATTGTTTTTCTTTTCTTTTTTTTCTTTTTTATTAAATTCATTGTAAATGGTTGTGTTATTATGTTACAATAAAAGTATTATCTAGCTATCTATCTATCTATCTTAAGTTTTTATTGAAAAAAGTATATATAGTTTCTGTTTTTTTATATTGGATGGTGTTTTATCGTACATAACAGTAACAAAAACGAGTGAAACCAACGATGTCGCTACGTGAAAAACTCCGGAATGTCAGTCATTGTACTAAAAGTAATTGGACAGTCATTCAGCCGCGAGACTTCGTTCAACTTTACTGATATTTAATTTTAAATAACTTGGCCATTTACCAATTATGAAAATCCAATAATATGAAATTTTGCTTGTTTTCTCACGCTGTGATGTTCAGTACCATAAAATAACTTTAAAAAAATATAAGAGCTATGATTTTTAGCCTACTTAACATTTATTAATTCAGCCTCGGTGGTCTATCGGTAAGATCATTGTTCATAGACCGAAAAGTAGGACATTCAATTCCAAGCTTAGGCACATATTGTGCGATTTGGTGGTAGAGCTTACTGTAAGTTTGCTTGACCTGTCTGCTATGTGGCTATCGCCATCATAACAATTTCAACTTTCAAGATCGCAACTCGAACATTCAGTCGCGCTATCTCGCCTTGTTCACTAGAGCTCCAGATTGTGCCAACTACTAGGAACAGCAACAACAACAGAATACAAGCACTTTGATTATTTCACTGTAACCGTGCGCGTAACGGTGAAAGAATACTACCACCCCCTCTCTTCCCTTGGGTGTCGTAAAAGGCGAATAAAGGACTATAGACATCTAACTGCATAGAGCGGCGATGGGCTCACCACCTGTCATGCTGAGCACATGTGCAGTTGCTGTTTGGTGAAAAGTGGATTATGGCAGAGGGCTGCTTTTGCGGTCCTCATTGCCTAGTGTGATTAACCGTTTACCGGATTATAGTCTTGAGTGTATATAGGGTCTAACAATATCAATAAGCGAACGTTTGAGATGAGCATCTACACATCACACAGGATCCAAAAGTACAGGCTCGTTACCGAGATGACAAAAAAACATTACCTTAATTTATCAAAAATACACCCTTTCCAAACCCGTACAGCTGTACTACACGCACACAAAGATAGCCGAACATGCACACTAAACTCGGAGCACACTGAGCTATCTTTTTATTGACGCTTGCGTTCGTGTTAGTAAAGATACAGCATAATTCATGATGTGCATTATTTTAATTGATTTAGTTTGTTAGAAAACATAACTTTAAAAAATCACTATGAAACTGGAACCCATTTTTTGTCATTGTATTCAGAATGATGTATAGATACCGCCCTTAAACGTTAGCTTATTGATTTTGTTAGATTCTGTATGTATGTTTTATTTTACTTTGGTCTCCCATCCAATTACCGGCTTTACGCAAATTACTTATTTTGCAAGATTGCAAGCAAGCCGCCGCGCCCGCGTCTCGTCTACCTAAGCTCCAGATTGTGCAATTGACACTTACTCTTCTTTAAAGCAACGCGACGGGAACACGTACTATTACATTGGTGATTCAGAACTCGCGTTTAAAGCAACGACGCTCCCTCGAGAACATGGCCAAGCTAATTGAGCACATACTGGATTACTTCAATACGTTACCGTAATGGTGATGTTGATCGGCTAATTCTTGCATTTAACTTTAATTCAAGTTAATTATGTAAGGACGACGTTGCGGCAGGCCTAGAAGGAGATGGCGGGACGAGCTGGACTACGATCGGAAGGACTGGCAAGTCACAGCCCTAAACCGTGAGGAGTGGAAGGAGGGTAGGGAGGCCTTTACCTAGCCGTGAGCTTGTCTCACGGCTAGGTAAAGGCCTCCCGGGCTGAATAAAAAAAATATGTTTGGTAATAGTATACAATGTGATAGAGGTGGTACTTCTTACCCGTTAAGGATAAATACTACATCTAACTTCGTCGACAAAAAAATAATATTGGGGGTCCAACCCCCTCCCCCTATATTTTATGACTATTTGAATTTTTTCTTCAATGTACTGCCGCGCTATGCGATATCAAAGGTTTCATATGTCGTAGAAACATGAAAAAAATGGCAAACGGTAGCTAATTACACTGGTTAGCTAATCGTTTACTTTGTTTTGTATGTTTGAGATTATTTTGGTGAGAAAAAATCATTACTTAATTATTTTGTGATTTAAAATCACTTTTTTATGTTTTTACACATTATTCAAAACTAAGTTGGACCCCCATATTATTATTTTTGTCGATGAATTTAGATTTAGTACTTAGCTTTAACGGGTTAGAAGTACCACCCCATTGTATAGCCTAAATATATATTGACCTACTGGTAGGCAAAGGTTTGCGTAATCGCACTTATTCCCATAACGTTCTTCATCGGCTTAGGGTACTCTCTAAATCAAGTCATCGCTACAGCTGATTGATATTGGCTTAAGAGGAAACACTACGTCGACGTGGCATGCAAAATTCTTAAACAAAACACAGAAAAACGATGTTTCGTCGTACCCTGTT
Source organism: Scoparia ambigualis (assembly GCA_963921215.1). Lineage (NCBI taxonomy): Eukaryota > Metazoa > Arthropoda > Insecta > Lepidoptera > Crambidae > Scoparia > Scoparia ambigualis. The sequence goes on along the minus strand of OY992521.1, from coordinate 25,429,926 downwards.
TCCTCCTTCAGAACTGGACCAATTTTTATTACTATTTAAGCATCTCTGTCTGTTTGACTGTTTTTTTTTAAACCAGCCACTTAATGTTTCTGAGGATGCCTTAGAACGGAGTTGGTTTTTTCGCTAAATTATGAAGGATCCTGGTTATTAAATAAATGACATAATGCAAAAAAATCAAACATACAGACATAGAAAATCTCTTTCATTAACCGATGCTGAAAAAGTAATAAAAATTGGTACAGTTCTTAAGGAGGAAACAGGGGACTACGAAACGTCGTTTTTCAGTGTTTTGTACGAGAATTTCGCATGCCACGACGAGACGTAGTGTTCCCTTTTAATCACAACGCTTGCCAATTGCAGGTTGGTGATCAGTAGTGATCAATAGTGATCACAAACTCGGACAACGCATCGAAAAAGGGAAAACGAGCTTTGCTTGACCAGGGATTTGAACCCGTGTCCTTCAAATATAATTCCGAGCGCTTTGCTACTCGCCTACTAAGACATATTTCTTATTAATTCAAAGGAATACATACGTACATATAATTACGACTATTATCTCCGAAGGGTTAGTCAGAGACTAGGGAATGAAGACCGCAAAAGCAGTCCTCCGCCATAGTCCACTTTTCACCAAATAGCGACTGCACATGTGCTCAGCGTGACAGATGGTGTGCCCATCGCCGCTTTAAGATGTTGGATGTATGTGCAGTCTTTAGTCCGTTAGTCGCCTTTTACGACACCCAAGGGAAGAGAGGGGGTGGTAGCATTCTTTCACTGCTAAGCGACACGGTTATGCGCAAGGAATAAATTTCTTTAAGCCCAAAGTCCAAAGCAAAACCGACATTCCTTGCTCTCAAGGAATAAAGTTGTTTAAGCGACATACATTTGGAGGAAGAAAATTGTAGTCGCATCGTCCGTCACGTGTGTTTATGTGTACCGGCGCTTGGCTCTCTTTTATGGTAACTAAGATGGCGCATGGCTTGTCTGGTAAAACCATGGACGTAGTATATTACGTCCATAGGTAAAACCATGGACGTAATAATGGGTAAAACATAATTTTTGTTTTATGATACTAGTCCTTCAGTCGTAATATTAGAGTTCATTGGTTATGCTTAAACTGATGATAATGAATGATGATAATAGGAACGTTTAATGCTAAATTGTATTTCCCCCAAACCCCTCGAGTTCCAGTAAAGATGTGAGACTTTACTGAGATCTCGCAGGACTTCTTGAAAGAATTTGAAAAATGACGTTGCACTGTTTTGTTTAATTTGCCAACACTCATGCACGTTCACGAATACTTAACAGTAAATAATCCACCATTATTTCACATTAATATTCGACAGAACACCAATTATTGAAAATAAAGCAAAAAAACTGTAGACTTCAGCTTCACTTCAATCCAATGAATTTTATCAAGCGTTAGTATTGCCAGGGTGGTAGGTTAATTTTCTTATGTACTGATGCCCATGTGTAAAGACGAATACCCAGTAGAGGGACGTTTATATGCTGATGATAATGATTAAAAACCTGTCTTAATAATTGACTTGCATTAGGTTGACCACCTGGCTGTGATAAAAAAAACCATCTCTGGAATAATAGCATGTTATTTAGTTTCTTTCATTTTGGTATTCTGTTTTTGCTCTTCCACTTTTGCTGTTATCTGTACCAGCGTAGTTTCCAAGTAGTTAATGAAGTAAACTGCCGCGACGTGCGCTTGGCTCGAGGTCAAATCGTTATCATGATGTATATTATGTACTTGGCTAGTATATAGTTTTGGAAATAGAGCTCCAGTATAAACAACGTCAGAAAAAACTGTCCTTCTTTTTATTTATTAATTTTTTTTCTTCTAATCACTCCTTCACTGCTGAGGATCGTGACTCCCTTCTTTATCTTTTTCTAAATAAAACAACACTTTTATTGTTAACACAAAAATTAGTATGGTTAAGCAAAGTAATCTATCCATACCCCTTACAATCATATAGATATAACTGAAATTAATTATTAAAGCTTGAGATAGCACGAAACTAATTGATCGTGCCTAAGGAACAGGAATATTGACTATTAATTGGTTTCGCTTGAGGTGAAATCGTTATCTCCTTTTGTGATCGAGACTGCAGCCTGTACAATCATTTACGAGCTAAGGTCAGTTCGTTTGCGCTCCACTTAAACGAGAAATACAATTGTCTGTTTGGAAACTAAAATCATTGAATCACGTTACATCAACTCGCTTTGGGTCAGCGTGGAGGGTTATGGCTAAATCTCGCCATTAGCTTTTTTATATAAGAAGGAGGCAAACGAGCAGGCGGGTTACCTGATGGAGAGCAATCACCGCTGCTCATGGACACCCGCAAAACCAGAGGAATCGCAGATGCGTTGGCGACCTTTAAGAAATGAATAGGTTAAGGAAATAATAGGAATTGTGAAAGGAAAGGAGGGGAAGGGGCCTCCGGAACTCTCACTGGCCGGACGAAACACAACAGCACCAAACCAGGTGCCATTATTTCACGCCGGATATTAGTGAGTTGTGCTGCTGATGTATCGGTGCTGTTGTCCATGTGGAAATTCCTGTGCCAGCTGTGGGACATTTATAGTATGATGAAGTAATTACATTTCACTTGATTATTATTAACACGAATTATTCGCATATCTTCGGTTTCACATTTGAATAGATTCCCATCTCTTCAGATTCTCGTTTCTTCGGAATCTCTTTTCACCATATTTGTACAATGGCGGACTCCGTCGCTTACCAGTTGTTCGCGCCACAGCGCAACGGATAACCGTCTCTGCGCCGGTCAATTAAGGTGCATATTGGTGCAACGAATGTGCAACGAATGATCGGCCAATCACAGCGAGGTGACAATTATACTAGACGAAGTGTTCGCCGGCGCCGCGCAACGGCAGTGTGCTCCGAGCCTTCAAAGAGAATCCACGCGCGCGCCCGCGCAAGAACTCAGCCCGTGAACAACCACGTGTTCAGTGTATGTGACTTGAGAGCGCTGTGTTTACCAGCCCAACTACCCTTAAATCGCCTCCGATCAGTGCCCAGTGGAGTGAACTGTGTTGTGTGTTGCTGCCTTCAAGCCTGCGGCCCCGCGCCTAGAGCGCCAGCTGCTTTCAGCTCCAACCAGCTCCAGCCCGAACCAAGTAAGCCCCAGATATTCCCTTATATCTCCTGCCTAACCCTTATTTCGCCGCTGTTACGGCGAACGCCTTTCGCCGTAACATTATGATCCTTTGACCCGGATACCAGACCTTAGTAACAGTCCACTTATTTAAACCCTACCCGCCACATTTAATTTTTTTGCCTCGACTCGTGCCGCCACCCATACACGCCCACACAACACCCACACAATGCACGCCAGCCCAAACACCCCTTACTGCCCTTACTGCAGAACTAGGGGGCACAGATTAATAGCGTGCGCTACCTACAATGCCCAGCCGACGCAGGGCCGGTGGGATTTTGTGGTGTCGCGCGAGCGCTGTCCCCGCTGTCTCGGACCACATTACCCGGACGAATGTAAGTCGGTGAAGGCATGCAGAGTGTGTGGCATCGCCGACCACCATACGTCCCTTCACCGACCGGACGACGCCACGCAGCATTACCAGCCGGAATCGGCGGCGCGGTGGCTTCCGCCCCAACTGCGGGACACTCCGGCAAAGCGACCCACCGACAGAACGCTGCATGAGTCCTCGCATGCACAGCGGTCGCATCAGGGGTCGCAGGAGTAGGTACATGTTACCGTAGATATTCAGCCCCACATTATTAATACAGTCCGCTATTATATATGTATAGGATAACTATTTCAGCCCATTAACTATTTCATTACATGTTGGTCATTCGACCCGTTAAAATAATATTTACTCATATTTCGTAGTTATCACGTAACTTAATTTTAATTTCTGATTTTTAAATTTTATCGCGTAACATTCCTAATTTCATTACCTTACATGACCCTTTCTGCACGATAGACGTTGCAAAGTGCATTGCGAAATATTATTAACCTACCTACAAAAATAAATTAAGAACGTGTTCCAAGAACAGTGTTATATTCGTGTTATATTTTTACTTACTAATTAGGTTGCACATATAACTTTAGGTACGTATAACACACCCGCGTCTAGACGACGATATTGTTGTTTTTCCCGTTTTATTTTGTAATGAAATTTTTATGGTCGTGTCGTGTTAAATCGGCTCAGATCTCGTGCATGCTCACCACGCGTGCCAAATAGCGTGCTTTATTTTTTCGCTCGTGTTAATTTTATATTTTTCTGCTTTTAATTCTTGCCTTGGCAATCGACTCAATCTCGTGCGTGCTCACCACAAGAGCATAGTACTTCTACACACGTGCACCCACACATCAGCCTGCAGCACATACACACATGCAGTCTGCTTTTTATTTGCTTCTATTGCGGTCGCCTTTTATTGCGCCTTTGCTCTTTGCGCCACAGTGCGCATTGCGCTTTTCTGTGCCTGTATGCTATCGTGCTCAGTGCACAGCCCTTTTTTGTTGTTGTTTTTGTGCCTATATGCCATTGTGCTCAGTTCACGATTCAAGTGACTACATGATGGTATGCCCAGTGTACAGCCCTTTTTTGTTGTTGTTTTTGTGCCTATATGCCATTGTGCTCAGTTCACGATTCAAGTGACTACATGATGGTATGCCCAGTGTACAGCCCTTTTTTGTTGTTGTTTTTGTGCCTATATGCCATTGTGCTCAGTTCACGATTCAAGTGACTACATGATGGTATGCCCAGTGTACAGCCCTTTTTTGTTGTTGTTTTTGTGCCTATTTGGTGCTGTGCTCAGTGCACGATCTTACTCATGCAGTCACACACGTGCATTCCTCTCAGCTCATCATATACACACCCACTCGACATTAACTCAACACCGCACGAATCGGGGCTGTAGTCCCCCTTTGACTTCCATCCCTTCCCCCCCCCCCCCTTCCTACCCTCTGGAGCCCGGGAAGATGTTCGCGCCACAGCGCAACGGATAACCGTCTCTGCGCCGGTCAATTAAGGTGCATATTGGTGCAACGAATGTGCAACGAATGATCGGCCAATCACAGCGAGGTGACAATTATACTAGACGAAGTGTTCGCCGGCGCCGCGCAACGGCAGTGTGCTCCGAGCCTTCAAAGAGAATCCACGCGCGCGCCCGCGCAAGAACTCAGCCCGTGAACAACCACGTGTTCAGTGTATGTGACTTGAGAGCGCTGTGTTTACCAGCCCAACTACCCTTAAATCGCCTCCGATCAGTGCCCAGTGGAGTGAACTGTGTTGTGTGTTGCTGCCTTCAAGCCTGCGGCCCCGCGCCTAGAGCGCCAGCTGCTTTCAGATCCAACCAGCTCCAGCCCGAACCAAGTAAGCCCCAGATATTCCCTTATATCTCCTGCCTAACCCTTATTTCGCCGCTGTTACGGCGAACGCCTTTCGCCGTAACACCAGTCTAAAGGTAGAAATCCCTTGCACACCGCGTCGTCTATTTGGTACGAGCACGTACCTACCCGGGCAGTCGGTGCGCTTCATACGAAAATCGCTGCAAAGTGGTAAAGCGACGGTGACCCTTTCGACGGTGACGTTTCTTGGAACCCACAGGTTCTAAAGTCAGCTGAGTTGTTCGAATCACTTATTCGTAACTATTATTTAAAATTGATGTGTTTTCATTAATAACAACAATGTTGTGCTCAGTCAGTGTAAAGACATCCAATTTTTTAATGGGATATTTCGCTACAATCATCGGTCAATTGGCTTTTATCATGAGGAGTGGAGTTCATCATCATCAATCTATAAAGATCCCACTGCTGGGCATTGGCTTTCCTAACATGCGCCCAATTTGCCCATCTTATGACAACAACCAAAACCAAGGGCTTTACGTGCCTTCCCAAGCATCGACTCCTCCATGCTCAAGATGTTGTGAATTTGGTTTCCAAAATGTAAATACGTATGCATATATTATTATTTTAAAAAGTATACATACATTTATTTACGTACTTAACATGGGCATATATTTCTTTTGGCATAAAACATTATAATTATTATTAATTAGTGTTGTAATGTAAAATATTTCATAATGGAAAAAAAGAAAACCTTAACTAGGCACAATTTGTTATTGATAAGGAAGAGCGGAGTATCCTACAACAAGCATATCTTTGCTTATACGGCTGCTTCAAAAACTGTTAAAACTTAATGTAAGTACCCTTAGACACAATAAATATTTTTCTTTTTTTTACTTACCTTACTTTACTTATAGGTAGGTAACAAGAATTCCCAGCTAACTTCACAAACATCGTAAGTAACACTCAACACGTTTAACTCCTGGCACCGATAAATAAGTCAAACGGCATTGTGGTCGACTCCGGTCCTTTGAGAGTTGATAGGCCGGCGTTAAGTTACACAGACGACGGCCGTGCGATCGATCCTGCATTCTTTATGGCCGGCACGCAAATATAGGTCAGCTCTGCAGGTGGGTAGAATAATGATGACTGAATGCATTGTTATCTAAAGTTTGTGAGAACACCAACTACATACTCGTATTTAAACAAACTTCTCTATACGGCTCATTGGAAAGCGTCGGTCTCTGTCTAGCCCAAAGAACAGAAAACCTCTTTCTTCTGTTCTGCGGTCACGACTTCCGGGAAACAAGAGTGATTTATGTTTGCTTGTAAACGACTCAGTGGCATATCTTTAAGCCCGATACCCGAAATATCTGAGTTCAAATTAGTTTGAGTAAAGCATTGTTAGTTAAGCAGCTTTTGCAATGCTGGGTCACCGGATGGGTGAACACAATAAAAAGTATTGAGTCTCTCCATGTCTCGTAGCGGTGACAGAATATTAGCACCCACTCTCGTCCCTTGGGTGTCGTAAAACTAACGGACTAAATACTGCACATACATCCAACAGCATAGAGCGGCGATGGGCGCACCACCTGTCACGCTGAGCACATGTGCAAATAGCCATTTGGTGAAAACTGGACTATCGTAGAGCTTTAACTGCTTTTGCTGTGCTCATTACCTAGTCTCTGACTAACCCTTCGGGGATAATAGTGTGATTATATGTATGTATGTATGAGTCTTCGTGCTTCGAAAGGCACGTTTGACTGTAGGTTGTAGTCTGTTGTTGTCGTTAGATAGCATATCCGTTGTATTGTTCCCCCGTAATGTGCCGGGGTAGTGGGTAATGACCATAATATCCTCAGTCAGACAGTGGGACGTTTACAGGGCTTAGTCGATAAATGCCTAATTCTTAAAATGCCTAGCAGTAGGCGTATTCAGAATGTGTTAATAATAATTGAAATAATTTCTAAAAGCTTATGCTCCTATTAATTTCAGCGTATTTGAAGAGTTGGAAACTCGAACTCATTTAGATATTGTATAATACGATGCGTACTGTAAACGTCTGCTACGTTTTTGATTCCAATTTTCCTATTTGCATAGTAAAAAGTTTCCTAGTTTAGTATCAAAACAATGTACGCAGGTGATGCATTATAATTTCCAACCAGTGAATGTTCCAGTGAAGTTACCAAGCAAAATGATTATGGAATCCGTTGCGTATTAAAAGTATGTTATAAATTATGTAAATTGGACTGTTGCATAGCGTTATAAATGCTAATGGAGGTTTCTTCTAGGCGCTGGACGATCTTACTCCAAACAGAGTGTAAATACAAAATACAGTATATCCGTAACTCCTGGTAAAAGCTTTCGTGGCAACAGTTCTGTGGCTATATTTTTACACAACAATACTTACTGTTGAAGTATAACAAATAATAAAATAGATCTCTAAAACCAGTCAGTCTGTCCAAAATGCATAAAGCTATATCCTCTTAGGCTCTTCCTTCCATGAGCCCTGGTTTAATTTTTTTCACATTTTGGGTCTTCTTCGAAAAAGCTTCTTTCTTCTTTTATATCCTCCATGCAAAATTTAAACCGTAGACCTGATGCCGAGAACTCTTCTCACCATTCATAATTGAATAAAAGACAATAAACAATAACGAAATAGAAGCTACGTGTTAACGTTATTAACGGAATCAGATCATACAAAAAAGGGACAGCGGAAAGTGTACATTTGCATTGCAAATGTGACGTATTAATAAATGTACGAGTGTTATTACATGAGAGATAAAAGTCTAACGCGATACGGTTCGCATATTACAACGTCAACTGAACAGACAGCCAGTTACATTTCATTTTGTTATGTTAATTTGGTAATGCATGCTTGTATTATTATTTTAATTAAACAGAGTTTCGCGTAGCGGTGAAAGAATACTATCATCCCCTCTCTTTCCTTGGGTCTCGTAAAAGGCGACTAACGGACTAAAGACTGCACATACATCCAACTGCATAAAGTGGCGATGGGCTCACCACCTGTCACGCTGAGCACATCTGCAGTCGCTATTTGGTAAAAAGAGGACTATGGTATAGGACTGCTTTTGCTGTCCTCATTGCCTTGTCTCTGACTAACCCTTCGGGGATAATAGTCGTGATTTTAATTATGTTTAAAACAGCGAAGCGCTAAAGCGCTACCATCCTATAGAATTTTTTTTTAAATACTCTACGGTTAAGGGCTTGACCTTTATTTCACCTGATGGTAAGTGACGATATGGCCGAAAGTGGAAGTACACTTCACCCGGAATCCTCAACCTCTTAGGAACTGGCTATCTTATCTCTAAACTGTCGGAACACTAAAATGCTATTGCATTGTTGTTATGGCGACAGACTTAGATAATATGGTGGAAGCTATCCAGGCGGACTTAACAAGCCCTACCTCCAATCAAACCAAGCACACAAAGAGGTACACCCGTTGGGAATCGAACATGGGACCTATGGATCTAAGACCGGTGGTTAAGCCACTATACCACAGAGGCGGTAAATCAGAAGAAGCAATCTTCTTCTGGTGTTTTGACAATAAGGTTGAAATACTTAACCGCACTTCACCCGATGCAGAGAAACCAGTTAGCTATCTTACCTTCAACTGCCAGAACACAACAATGTAGCTTACATTATTTATATGGCGACAGGCTAAGTATCATGTGGGTTTTTAGCAAGGCAGATTCATAACAAGCATTTGCAGTTATTTGGGTGCTTCACTTCACTACCGGATGGAACCCATCTTTGTTTATTAATTTATGTGCTGAATGTCATTGTTACTGACAATATAATTTATCAAAAAGCGCTTACTAACGTGCGACTTTTTACACACACCGGCATAAAATAAAAAGTTATGAAAGTAACGCAACAACTTTATTTAAATAACTTTCTTTGGCTCCACGTGCCGCTGTGTGTGTGTGACTGTGACTTAGGTTTGTTAGACCAGCTCAATTGTGATTCTTATTCCTCTAATGCTAAGGATTATTTTACTAACCTTATCGGGCTTTGCTTCTTGAACATGACGTAGCATTGCAATATTTTACTTCAACTACACTTGTCACATTATTTGTTTTTTTTTTACCTATTTATACAGAAGCCTAACTTTTTAATGCTTGAGTCAACGAGCCCTCTTGCTCAGTTGAATAAAAAAGTTTAGAAGCAAGCGAGGAAGGAAGTCGACGCCACAGATAAGTGAAGCCGGGTTAATAACACTCGAGCGATTTTTTCTTCACGAAATATTTCTTAACGTTTTGCATTACAGACCAATGGGCCAATAAATATGAGATTGATTGTGGGAAATGTACCGTTGTAATGCATATTATTACGCTCCGAGTCTGCGGAATGGAAAATGCTATTTCTGCACGCGCAATAAAGTTCCTTTTTAAATGTTATATAACCGAAGATATGGAAACGTGGAGCAAGAAACAGTTCAGTTGAAAAAGGTAGTTTTACTTTCGTACTGTTATATGTTTTAAAATTTATCTGCATCCATCTGCACTACAGAGGAATACCTTTATATTTCTTATAAGGTGGCGTACTGAACTGATAAAAATGGTTCCGAATGAGTGATGGAACAAAGAGCAGTTACGTCATACATCACCTTGATGGATGGCGGTCTACTACTGTACGTTTTTCACGTAATTTTGTACCACGAACTACAGTGCTGTGGAACCAGCTCTCAGCGGCGGTATTTCCAGACCGTTACGACTTAGGGATCTTCAAGAAAGGACAATCCTGAAAGACATGACCAGCCTGCTCGATGGCTTCCTTCTAATATAAAAAATATATATTTATTATTAAAACTTATGCAACAATATATTACATGGCAGACTTAATGCCTAAGGCATTCTATATCAGTCAACCATAGGGTGGTGCAGATGATATGGTAGGTGCAATTAGCTGCGGTGACAAAAGGTATAAAAATCAATTAAGTAAAATAATTATTTAAGCATATAATAAATAATATATAAATAAACATATACATAGGTGCACGCATATACATAAATACTTTTACAAACATATAAATATACCTACATACACTAAATAAAGTATAAATTGGGCGTTATTGTAATAAACATAAAAATGATTTTACTTATTGAGATGATTCTGTCATGGTTCTATCAAAAAGTAGCATGTGCATTTTCTTTTTAAAAGCGTCACGAGTCACGAGTCGTCACCGTCATCAGACGAAGGACCTCCGTTGTTGGATAAAGGCTCCCTCAAAAGTCTCCACCGACACCGGTCCAGATCCAGATAGCCGGTCTACCTTGTTGGTGGCCTGCATACATTAGAATGTTGTATAGTTTAACTGAATTGTAAATCCAACAGTCACTGCTTGGTTACCTTTTAAAAAAAATAACCTTTGCCATTTACCATTCTTGTTAACCTCTGTTATATTATTTATATCATCGCACCAAAAGTGACATCATCTTTCTCATAAACAAAAAGCAAGATAACCAAATAAAATATTTCTAGCTCAAGATTACTTGTGCATTTTTTATGGCAGTGGACCCAACCCTTAAATGTGCACCGTAATAAAAAAGTTATTTTAGTAATAATTGTACGTACCGGTCATAAAAGAACAAGACACAGTGGCTTTACTTCCCAAGTAGGGTTAGGTTATAGTACAAAGATCGTAAGTAGACTAATGAGCGATATTTTTTTTTCTCATCGGAAAGTTTAGATTTCATCTTAAATGTGTTTTAACGGGACCTAACACGATTAATTTTGTAAGTAAGTACATATCTACTTACTGCTTGACGTTTCGGCCGCGATGTTGCGGCCGTGGTCACAAGCGTGTGAGGGTGGATGAAGAAACAATTAATACCCGCCCGAGCCGACGACGCCGCGCACCGCCAGTTCGCTTGTGACCACGGCCGCAGCATCGCAGCCGAAACGTCAAGCAGTAAGTAGATATGTACTTACTTACAAAATTAATCGTGTTAGGTCCCGTTAAAACAGTTTTAATGCAATGCAACGCGATAGTTTAAAGTCATATCATCTTAAATGGATGATAAGAACTGATAAGTGATGAAGATGTCAGTGCACTCTACCCAAAATCCTCAAGCACTGAGGAACTGACTATATTATTATATTTATGTGATTGAGGAAAAACCTTACTACTAAACAAACCAGCACATCTTGTAACCACTGGGAATAGAATCGATGGTCTTAACGGTAATTTGTCTATGAATAAACTATGGCGCTGTTCCATTTGAATCTCGATACTCGTTGTTTTATTATACAGGCTTTGGTACTTATTTCCCACTTTTCTTCTTCGAGTACTAAGTTTAGATTTGATTTGATTTTTTTATTAGCTATCCAAAGTAAAACAACTTCAACTTAATTTACTAGTATCAAATATTTATTAAATGTTGTTGTTTGATTAGTACAATAGATTTATAATACCTACATACTTCACAATCTGCTTTAAACACTTAAAAATTCTGAATTAATTTGAGTAACATCGCATAGTAATATACATATATAGTAGTGTTAATACTAATATGACTTAATCTCATTAAACAGCAAACAGGTCAATTTCAAAAATGGGGGGATTATTTTACAACAGACTAGCTTAATTCGTAATAATAACACGACACTGTTCACCCGTGTACTATGTACGGAGTCTTCCTAAGAGGATTAAACACCGTAATAAGGTTTGCACCGACACACTTGGCGGGGTCAAGAAGAGCTTACTAGCACGAGTTTTGTTCTGCGTCTAGCTTATTAAAGAGAAACGTTCTTGCGTTTCAAAACTAAACGCTATCGCGAGCGCAGCGGCCATTCCAGAATTGAACGTTCTTTTTAACGAAATTAGATTTGTCTCCGCTACACTGTGCAATTTCGCAGAGCAAAGCTGTTTAATGTGAATATTTTATAGCAGCTTTAAAGAAACATGGTAGGTGTACCTCTATCAAATTAATTTATATTAATATATGACTAATAGAGTTTGTGTGTTGGTACGATTTAAGAGGGTCTACGCATTCCGGTTTCCCATACAAACTTCCAAGTCGAATTTTTTTAAAACTATTAAGCCAACTACAATGAAACTGCATGCTAGAATAACATACAGAGATCTAAATAGTTTGTTGAAAACATTTTTAAAAAACGTTAAAATAACTGAGTTAATGCATTTTAAACTTTCAATAGTGGACTTTAAATTGCAATAACTCAGCTAAATAAACTTTTTTTTTTATGTTTTCAACAAACTATTTAGATCTCGTTACTTTAGCATGCAAAGTTTCATTAAAAACCTTATCCAGCTGATAGATTGCTTCGTCCGCTACTTCCTACCTGAGACTATTATATTTGTGTATATATATATGTATTTATTATAATATATATATTTAAATAATAAATAAATAAATTAAGTATACTTATTATTTAAATATATATATTAATTAATATATATGTTTTCTATATTTACATTAATTTTTACAATTATGTTTACACCTCCGACTTTAGCGTGTATAAGTTCTCTCCATCCGACTGCTTGTCTGGAAGAAATCGTTTTATAGCGATAAGACCGCCAAATTGTAACTATGTATTGTACTTGTATTTTTATGTCTCGTGTTGTAAAATGTAAACTGTTACAATAAAAGTGTTATCTATCTATCTATCTATCTAAATATGGCTAATTGGTTTTTAAAAATTTCGACTTGGAAGTTTGTATAGGAAACCGGAATGCGTAGACCCTCTTAATGTTATATTGCTTTGTCTCTTCATCTAAATCTACGCATAAACAAGATAAAAATGTGATAATACATACATACTTATATACATCACGCCCGTTACGAAAAGAAACATGATGGAATAAATGAAACAAAAGATACGCGTCAGGATCGTTGCAAAGAAAGCCGGGTAAAGGTGAAATCGGTATTTTAATCTGCATTAATACCTTAGATTAAAACAAAAAGGGATACGGTATGTTATAAAGCGCTTCTCTTTATTTTACACAATTTAATTGTATCGATTTATTTGTAATTTAATTCAATTTTTAATAATTTACTCAATATTTTAATAATTTTATTATATTTAATTTTTTTATGTAAAGTTTAGACATTTTTATTGCTTGTTGCTCTCAAATATATATATTTTTTGCATGTAGTCTACACCTATAAGTATAATAGCATTAAGCTTCACAACTCCATTATGTAGTCCTATCTGTAACGATGTAATGTGTATTATGTTGGTGTTCAATAAATAAATAAATAATAAATAAATAATTAAGATACGGCATGCTCCTACTTGTAGTCATTCAAAATATAGTCCTACTCAACTACTTAAGCAAACACTCACACACGCACACCTATAAAGTGTAAATCGAGCGAGCGAGACAAAGCGGTAAGTTTCAACGTCAGCGCGAGGGAGTCAGCGAGTAGCGCGTTGACGTCTCGGTCGCTTAACTACGACCGATTCCGACGCCACTGCGGAGTAGCGTATTTGGGCCATTATTTTATTTAGGGTACAAAAATCAGTCCCTTCGACCAAAAGCGACTTTGTCAAAAAAAAATAGGTAAATACAAAAATAATACAGCTATTAGTAGCTACCGATTAAAATACCAGTACCAGAACAGCATATAAATTAATGTAAAATATTATATTTTTTTGTAAATTACGGTAACTAAGTTGTTTTTTTAAGCAACGCAGTTGTTTTTCCTATTAAAATTGGCTGTCCTTCTGTGCGAGTTACTTGACATAAACTTAAATTGCTTTAAAAATGTTCACGACGTCAATGTTTTTGAAAGTTTTAAGTAATACGTAATTGTATGAACTTACCATAGGAAAGTGAACCTTAAATAGGGCTTTTTAGACATCTTCACTCCTAATATCCTTTGGTCGGTCATGAATTGATATTGGCGCGCGGGAGGGTGGCGGGGCGGTGCAACTGACCAAGCCAGTCACTCACGGTGACTCCGTTCGGGGTGCGTGTGTTTATTGTGAGACCACTGAGTTACCGGCGACAGACGGTGAGTTTTCTTGATATTAATAATTTTATTCAATGCAAAATGTGTAATATTTAGGCAATATTGTGGTTGCATCATTATTGATTTAGAATATGTATCCATTTAAGTACCAAGTTTGAAAACGTTTAAGTTTTACAACTGCGTTACCACTACACTGCGTTACTACTAGTAGTAACGCAGTTGTAACTTTAGTAACACAGTGGTATTCCGTATGCTTTTCACATATTGATCACACATTTTATTAGCAGAAATATTACATTTAATTATTGTTTTGTTATAGAATAATAACTTCGAACGAAATGGCTTTAACACCGGCTGAAAAACAACGGCGTTATAGGCAAAAGTTAAAAGAAAATGTAATAAAGAATGCCGAAGCCAAAAGAAAACATCTGAAACGCTATCATGCTACAAAAAAACTCGTAAAAGACATGACAGAGAGGGAACATAGATCAGCTAAACGAAAATGGAAGATTGCAAACAAGAAACATCGAGAGCATCAAATTTTGGAGTTCATTTTGGATAGTTCTGAAGCCTAAAATAATTAAGAAGGGAACACGAAATCACTACGAATATAATGCGCCATTAAACATTTTTGAAAAAGGAGACAAAATTTTTGAATTTTTTTTTAAAATGTTGTCTTATTTGTTTATAAAAAAATTGATGTTCCAAAGATTTTTTTACATATGATTAAGAAGAGTTGTTTCAATTTTTGTTTGATTTTAAAGACTATGATTGTTTTCTCATGTTTTTATTAGGTTAAACTTAAAGAAAGTACAAAATGCTGTGAATAAGATACCACTGTGTTACTTGTTTTACCACTGTGTTACTTTTTGTCCCTCTTTTTCTCATAGCATTTAGTGCCATAAAGCTAATTAATATTGAAGAAGAACTTTAAATTTAAAGATAAATCCATTATTTATGTTGTTTGTAGCAATTCCTTATGTTTTCAGCATAAAATAATTACTATTTATTCCTATTATCGAAATGTCTTTCATTTTACTTTAATGTTTGGTAACACAGTGGCAAACTTAATTATAAAAGAAATCATTAGACTGAGATTATTTGTGATTTAACTTTATAAGATTATCCTATACTGTCGTTAGTTTATATGTGATATGTTTACGAACTGAACTAAATGTTCTAAACAATAAAACTTAATTTTGTAAGAAAGTAACGCAGTTGTTATTTTTCCTCATAATTTCTTGAACAAACGTCAATAAATATAAGACTTAGCAAGAAAATATCGCTGCAAATGTCTTTAATATTTACTATACATAATAGTGAACATCAATAGACATTAAACGGTACAAAATACTTACAAAACTTTTCCAAAAAAAAAACTTCGAACGAAGTCCAAATTGGTCCCTTAATAAAATAATGGCCCATTTCTCTTTTCACACAGTAGAATTAGCGATGCGCGATTAGGACTAATTTCATTAATCGAATTAACTACTAATACTAATCTCAAAAATCGAATACCAGATTAGTAATATACTAATTTCAATAATCGAATATTTATTACTAATTAGTAATAAAATCAAATGATTATTGATATTGAAAGAAAGAAAGCTAAAATGTACTTTAACACCACAGCATAAGGCTCATAGCGGTTACCAAGAGAGGCCGGCTATAATCGAAAATGGCGACCAGTGTTAATACACTACAATTAGCGAGAGGGAATCCAATGAGTAATTAGAAAAAGTCAGTTACTTGCTTTTACACCACCCCAGTAAAAGCACTGCTCTGTAGGTAAAATGAATAAAATTTTTGAAAATGGCTTCGCATGAGCCTTAACTTATTTAGTTCCGTAATAATCCGCGGGTCTTTTTACTGAATTAGTTACTCACGTTATCATTAATTATCAATGAATGACCATTCTGTATTCGTTAGTAGTTGATTCTTACTACCTACTGACAGATTAGCACCCGATTAGTTCTGCTTAGTAATTAGTAATACATTATAACAGTCATTCGAATTATTCGAATGAATGTAATAATCGAATGATTCAGTTAGTATCATTCATAATCGCGCATCGCTAAGTAGAATATCCGCAATAGTGCGATGTAGCCTGTTCGCTCGGCAAATTGTGACTGAAGTGAAATTGTGCCTTTAGGCCTAATTTTGGCGGCTCACTCACGAGACGCTAATGCCGTATCTTCCATTTTTGTTTTAATCTAAGATTAATACAGATAAATCGATTCCATTGACCTAGAAGTATAGAAAAGAACGTCCATATAAACCATTTGTTCAAATTCTGGAATGAGAGACCTAAAGTTGGCTGCAGCCGCTGCAGCGCTTAAACATTTAAATGTCGTCTAATCAACAGACAGACATCGCAGCGTCGCAGCGCCAGATCGATCAAAGACAAAGTAGTGTGTATCAAGATGGCGTCCCAAATAGATTGTCAATAACAATAATTGACAAAATATCTTTTCTATTCTTATAATACGGTTTATCTACATAATAATGACTTGAATAACAATTTATTTCACTTACTTGACAACTGAATTGTAGTAAACGTCTAGGTGTACACTTTGAAAAGAAATAAAGAATTATTTTCACCACTCCGCACGCGCGAATGTCAAAGCCACACTAAAGCAAGGTGCCGAGTCGACTCCGCAGATGAGTGGAACATAGTGCGTGTTCGGAAGGGCCTATCTAGTGTAACGTATATATCGCTGATCGATTCAGAGTAAATAAACTTTTAAACAACATGACAGTTTACATTTAATATAAATCGAAATCGAGGCCAGTCTGTAACAAGGCAGCTGAAGCCTTGTTGGTTTTCTGACCTCTTTTCCGACTATCGTTCCTTTGTATCTACACATATTTAGACGGGATTTAACGCAAAACTACTTAGTAAAGGCATACTACGCATTTATACCCGACGTTTCGACCGAGTTGCACCGGCCGTGGTCACAAGCTGACTTTTGTATCTAGTTATAAATTTAAAATTCAAATATTACTTGTCTTCTCTGCTAGCCTCTGTTTTCATGTAAAAAGCAGTTCATATTCATTCAGCTCCTTCTTAATTGTTATCCTTACGAAAACATTGCTTACTAGTGAATAGTGTATTATTATAACTAGACAGTTTCATACGTCCTGATAATAATAATAATATTTCAAACCTTTACTTAGTCACAGTGTATAGCGTACTAACGCTTAAATTGTGCTTCATATATCTACGCTCCGCTACGTGACATGTCAGATCTCTCAAAGTGTCAGCTAATATTGTTTACGCTCACACCGATTTTATTATCAAGCCCGATATAAGTAAGTATTATTTTGAAACTTGATAATATGGTGAGATAACTGATAAATATACATAAACATAGAAAAAACACCCAGACCCGAAAACAATTTAGAAAAGCAGTTTTTCTCTAAATTGACCCAACCTCAGAGACGGCGCGACACGCCAAACCTGCCCCTGTATCGGCTACAAAATATAAATATGGACATGGGCTTCATTTGACATTTGAAGCCCATAATATGCCTATATAAGGACAAAATATGGGACTCAATTATCAAATGATGCCCATGTCCTCATCCATATTTTTTTGCCGATATACCCGCCGGCATGCTGACTACTCAACCACGGAGGTCGTCAGAACGCCTTGTTTCGTACTACAAACTAGAAATTAATGTAGTGTTGCATCAACCGGTATGATTTCCTTCTAACAGTATATTGAGAGATACCTCTAAAAGTACTGTAAGTACTGCTTTTCTTGACTTCACTATTTTTTCCTATTTCTATACTATCCTATATTATTAAAAATAAACGTAGGTGAATCCGTGAGCGAGTATTTAAAAGCAAGATTTTAAAACGCTGCCCGCGCATATTTTCAAATGTTTTTCATTTTATTTTAATAAGATACTCAAAGACCATAGAATTAAAATTCGCAAAATGAGTTAAGTATTTAATTAAAAATGAAAAAAGCACTAATTTCTTTTTTGACATTTTTGTCATGTTTAAAACGCTTGACCAGCCCTTGAAGTTTCTTGCGGTTTTTAGCAGTCGCCCTATATTTAGGTAGTAATGTATAAACTGAAAGCTATTTTTATCTTTGTTTGTGGTCAACAAAATCAAAGTGATTCCTAAAGTTAACCAAACAACATTTTCCAATATTTAATTAAAGGCCAATGGTGGCGATCTAACAGAATTCAATTGCCACTACAGTTCGCATGTTAATATTGGCTTTATAAACATTACCTGTGCTGTATAATTCTTTCAGCGAAACAGGAAAGTCCATAAAATAGTTCCTCTAATGTCCACAGTAACATGTTAACCAAACAGTCCGCTTCCACGGGCACCAGACCTGACCTTTTATTGTTTAACTTGGGTAATTACTTTACTTCTGTTTCAGATTTGAGGCTCAATAAAGAGTTATGCAGTATTGAAAGTCAGTTTTTGAAATGTTGCCACATGCAATACTCTCCTATTCTCCCGGTCGCCCTGGATCCTGTAAAGCGTTCGAAACGTCATGACTAAAACTAACCTTAAAATGTGCTAAATAAACGCGAGTTCCATCCGAAAAAAAAGTTTTACTTAACGCAAAGTGATACACAGTGATGCAATTTTTTCTTATAATTTATGAAAAGTAAAAAGTATGAACAAAATATCTATATTAGTAAAAATCAATTGTCAAAATGTTTGTACGCGCATCATTACAGAACGGCTTC
This sequence comes from Scoparia ambigualis, assembly GCA_963921215.1. NCBI lineage: Eukaryota > Metazoa > Arthropoda > Insecta > Lepidoptera > Crambidae > Scoparia > Scoparia ambigualis. The sequence continues at coordinate 25,410,911 of OY992521.1, read as the reverse complement.
ACCTATTTGGCTAATTCTTTTTTTGTTGTGTTTGTAATTGTCAGGACAAAGTTTATAAAAATAAGTTTGGATATTCGTCACGGGGGGTACTGGGCCCACGCGGACGTAGTCGTGGCCGGGCCGCTAGTTTATGCTAAAAATCAACGAAAGTTAGACCCCTCAAACCCCAAGCGGTCGCATGAGACCGCACCTACAAAAACACACTTGACTTTGTACCGTGTTTTCATAGACTTACAGACTACTTTAGTATAAACAAGGTCGATTATTTCGGTTCTGTGGTACATTTTATGCATCGTGATCGCAAAATATCGCATAGTCTATGCTCGATTCTGTCAAATTCGACGTTGACAGTTGCGCCAATTTCTGTGTCTGAAAATTTCCACGAGTGAGTGGTAGAGTTAATCGTTTCTACAAATAAAATATTAACTCTACCACTCATTCTGTGAAATGTGCAAATCCATCACGCGCTTGTGTTACAAATTAAAATTTAGGTACTTTTTAAGAAGGGGGTGCCCTGCGGAATATCAATACAAATATTTTCATGTAAGAATTATTGTTTCATGCATAAAATTAAGAAAGTTGTCGAAAAATATGTTTTTAGGAGTCATTAGATTTATCTATTGTTTGTTATTGTTTAAAGAATTGGTTTCAAATTTCAACAAGGCCATGACCTTGTGCAATGATCAGGCTAACTTGCATAAGTTCTTTTAATGTATTTAACTAATTCAGCGGATAGTTAAAAATACGTAATTTTTTACAATTTCGTGCAGGACCCCCTTAAACAAATGTCAATTATCAAGACTTCTGGTATCAAATTGACTTGGTTTATTGAATTCACTGTTATCCTATTGACTGTGTCGTAGGTACGGCTAGTTCGGCTTCATAATAAGGCTCGTTTCGGTTAATAAAATTGGGTCCGGAATTCCCAAATGTGTGTTTTGGGTTCTGGAATATCTTTGGGCTAATGTGTGGACAAAGTTGAGCATCGGGTACGTGTAGAAATATCAAACTAGTGTTCGTACTCTTTTAATTAGAGTTATTGTTGCAAACTAATTGCTTTATATTTAAATACTAGCCGTCGCTCGCGGTTTCACCCGCGTGGTTCCCGTTCCTGTGGGAATAAACATCCATCCATACTTACAAACTTTCGCGTTTATAATATTAGTAGGATAATAGGTCCATCAAACGAAGTAGTGTCCATAGAACGTCGTGTCGTTCAAGGAAAAATGGAGGGCACAAGGCCGCGTGGAAGGTCTCTCATGCGATGAACGGACCAAATTAAATCAGCCGTGGGAGGTCATTAAACGACTGCAGCAGGATGACCTCTAACAGAGATAAGTGGCGCGCTGTTGTGAGGCGAATAACATCTGCCCAAATCGCTACTACATGACGACCACCACCGCTCTGTCAAGAGTGTAACAGAGAAGAAGAAGAGTATAGTAGGATAAATTAAAAAAGGATATTAACAGCTATTCCACTGTTGTGCAAAAGCCTACATCATTGATATCAAGGCATTGCTACAACTAATGGTTATTGGCTTAATAACCATGCTTTTCAAAAGCGGGTTTGTGACCACAAATCCAAGCTATGTGCATCGAAAAATTCGAAACACACTTTGTCTGACCCGGTAATTGAACTCAGGACCTCCGGATATGAATATAGGATATTCCTTATTACTTTTTTTATTATAAAATAAGGAGGCAAGCGAGCAAGCGGGTCACCTGATGGAAAGTAATCACTGCCGCCCATGGACACCCGCAAAACCAGAGGAATCGCAGACGCATTGCCGGCCTGCTCGTTTCTTAAAGATCTCTATAAGTCGTAACGGTCCGGAAATATCGTCGCCGAGAGCCGAGAGATGTTTGATAGTAACATTTTTAAATAAAAAATAAATAAATAAATGCACTTATATATTTCAGATTTATCTAAACTGCGACGGGTAAAGCAGCGATATTTATTATGAATATGCCTGCGCAACGTTTGAATAATGTCCACAACGTTTGTGAAAGGCTGGTAAAAAAAGTATGCTTGCGTTGTCATTTTAGAGCGACGCAAAAATTTCGGAAAAGTCTGCAGAGCTGCCAGATCTGCTTTTCCATGATGCTAATTTTTAAAAGCTAGTGTGTAGGTACTGTTTATTTGTGAGTGTGTGTGCCCCATCACCACCAGTTGGTTCGTTTACAGCCTGGTTTTGAACATGTAAAGGCCTGTAGCTGTTGTATATCCCCCTTGTCTGTCACGAAGACACCTAGAGGTTGCTAACAATTGCTAACAGCTGAGCATTATTAATACCACTACCATCATACTCAACTTCAAAGAATTAATACATCATGTGTGAAAATTTCAACTGTCTAGCTATCACGGTTCTTAAGATACAGCCTGGTGACAGACAGACAGACGGACGGACAGACGGACGGCCAGTGGAGTCTTAGTAATAGGTTTCCGTTTTTTCCCTTTGGGTACGGAACCCTAAAAAGGAACAAAAATACTACCACAAATACTATCCTAAACAGATATGAAGCAAAACACAACTAAAATCCTTCGTGAGTAAGTACATACAACGCAACAATTTACAAATTGGATATAGGCCAGGAAGGAAACAACAAGTGCTGTTTGCCCTCAATACGTGTATCACACATTCCAAAGAATCCGTATCACCCCCAAACCAGCTCTTGCTCCCATTAATCTCCCCGAAATCAGTAACCCAACACATTTACCTCCAGAAAATCGGACAGGCGACTGAGATAATTGCCAAAGTTAAACAACGAGGGCCCGACTAGAGTAATTTGCCTCTAACCGGTGATTACTTAGACGAGGGATTTGTAAAAATACGACAGGAACCGACAAAGGCCAAGGTTGCTTAACGTTATCCAATGCTGGAAAGATGTTTTTAACTTTAAAAAAGATTTTAGATAAATATATTTTTGATCAATAACAAAAAAAAATAATGCACAACAGATTTCTCTAACGCCTATAGTTTTTGATTTCTCCCTACTAACCCATTTGGATTGATCACCCTGTATACCATAATCTATACTAATATTATAAAGAGGAAAAATTTGTTTATTTGTTTTGACTAGGCTCCAAAACTACTAGACCGATATAAAAAATTATTTGACCATTAGAAAGCTACGTTCTTTTCAAGTGACATAAGCTATATTTTATCCCGATATTCCTACGGGAACAGGTACCACGCGGTTAAAACTGCGAGGATCCGCTATTAATACAATGAACAGATGAATCTACTCATACGATTTAAAATAATGAGTTGTGTGGTGGTTCAATATTAAAAGAATACTACCAACCCATCCTTGGGTGTCATAAAAGACGACTAACGGACTTGAGACTGCACATACACTAAAACAGCATAAAGCGTCGATGGGCTCGCTCAACACCTATAATGCTGAGCATAATTTGTGCAGTTATAATTTGGTCCAAAATGCACTGTGGCAGTTGACTGCTTTTGCGGAACTCATCTCTGACTAACTTAATTATGTATGTATGTATGTATGTTTGTTTATCAATATATATAATGGTCTTCAGTGTGCACATATGCTGTATATTAATGTATATAAGCCAAACAACTACGGGGTACAGGCGTTCCCGGAAACGATGTTGTGGGCGATCCGATAGCGAAAATTGAACATAAAATGCATAAAGTTACATTATTATTATTATGATACTAGGGCACAATGAAGTGAAGCGACTTATGCAAGTGAGATGATAAAGAAAAGAATATTAACTTGTTTTATTCTTCGTTTTGGCGTGAAGCAACTTCGTTTAAAATTTGTATACCACGAGAAAATTAAATAGGTACCTACATCTTTTTAACCATAGAATAATAACGCATAGAACGATAGTCTCGTATTAGAAAACTGTCATGGCTTGAGTCTAGAAAAAAAATGGATGTTGGAGTAAGTTACGCATACTATCTCGGCGACACGCACTCTAGTGTACAAGTAATGTTGCTAGAAAAATCAGATTTGCCCCAAAAGTAAGGAAATTGGAACTGTTGATTGATAGATAACTTTAGATTATTAGTACTGACGCGGGTAGTTTCGGTACCAAGCCAGTATGGCTTGGTTTTACTGGCCTCATTTATCGTGCGTGTTCTCGCTTTCTATGCGTTATTATTCTAAGTTTTTAACCATGTCGCGTTGCGGTGAAAGAATACTACCACCCCCTCTCTCTTCCCTTGGGTGCCGTAAAAGTCGACTAACGGACTAAAGACTGCACATAAATCCAACAGCTTAACCGGCGATGGGCTCAGCACCTGTTACGCTGAGCACATGTGCAGTCGCTATTTGGTGAAAAGTGGACTATGGAGAGGACTGCTTTTGCTGTCTTATTGCCTAGTCTCTGTCTGACTCACCCTTCGGCGATAATAGTCGTGATTATATTTATGTATGTATGAGTTTCTACATGCTTTAATCTCTTGGCTCTGCCAGTTGTTGATGCGGTTGGTTTAAATCATTAATTGACCCTTATATAAGTGTACAGGCCTCACAATCCAGCGTGACACTATTTGATAAATGACCTCCAGGTTCGCTTTAAAACGAATTTAAATAGCATTTTTACAGTTCATGAATTATTTATAGCTGCCATGAATTTCAAATTTGGCTTTTGTAATTTTGCTTTGCTGTGTTTTCCGGAAAAATCTATGTATTTATTAACAGCTCGCCGCGACTTTGGTGTTCATCCAACTTACTATAATCATCATCATTGTCATCAGCCAATAAACGTTCCGCAGCTGGGTTTCGGTCTTCCCTTATTATTATTATTATTCTGTAATGTCACACATTTAGCCAGTGTCAAGTTTTTAATAATAATTATTATTTTCTTTACATTAAGTGGATGATAATGAGTGATAATGAACGTTTAATGGTAAATGATTTTCACCCTAACCCCTCGCGACTCAATAAAGCTGTGGGACTTTATTGAGGTCTTACACGGACTTCTTGAGAGAATTTGAAAAGTGATGTTGCACTGTTTTGTTTTATTTGCCAACACTCATGCACGCTCACGAACACTTAACAGTAAATAATCTACCATTATGTATTCGACAAAACACAAATTACAGAAAATAAAACCAAACTGCAGACATGACGCTTCACTTTCCCGCCAAGAAGTCATCATGTCACACGTTTATTTCCTTTTGTATTTTTTAATGTCTTTAAAATTCTGTTATAAGTAAGGCGAAGGGTTTGCTGTGTACAGCCAAGTTAAGTATTAGTGTTTAATCCCAAGTTTTATTTTATTTTTATAATTGTTTTATTTTCGTGTACACGTTGCTCATCGCAGCATCACCTAACCGGTTCCGACGGAAGATCAACGCTGACCGCCAGGCCAGCATTTTGCTGAGTCGCAATCCGTTTTGGGACATTCTCTGTACGATTTTCCATTTTTAACTGTATTAACTGAACTGTTTTGTCCTAAATAAATATTTTTTTCTTTCTATTACACGTCATGTTCACATTAGCCTTAAACAAACCACCATATTGGCCTAATATGGTGGTTTGGTTAACAGAGAGTGAGTTTTAACGACTGCCATTTACGACAATAACTGAACCCATGCTTATCATGCCTCTCGAAGCACGGAAGAACTCCATTTATTTTTAATGTGGTCACTCATCTGCTGAAGTGACATTACGAAAGTTGCTTTACTTGCATGATTGGAAACCAAAGTGAAGTAAAAAACAACGCATCATTGTAATTGACGTAAAGGTAATTAGAATGATAGATGTAAAATTCGAAAAAAAGATTTGCAACTTCTTTTAACAAGTTTATTTGCGGCTCTGATCATTTATCACATTGAGATTATATATTCCAGATTAATAATAGTTCGTTTTTGTTACTAAGTTGGAAAACGAGCATACTACGAGTACTTATACCCTGTGGTCTAGTTGGAATACAGCTGCACAGAAATTAGTATAAAATAAAATTTTGGTTTACACCAGTAGGCAATCCCATATCTTAATCACAAAGAGTGAATTATACTAAAACCTACTTTCAAAATGGTCGTGTTTACTATAGTGTTTACTAAAAAAGTAAAGATACCAAAAACTCACTGAACCCTTGAACAGTAAAGGGTTATCTATTTCGTGCAAAAAAAACTAGTTTTAGAAGCAATAATTGTGTTTTCTGCGCAACTCATTATTTTCAAATTTGATTCCGAATTGTTCTAGAAGTTCTTCGTTCACCGTATCAGTTACTCTTGTTTTACCGCTCACAATAAAACCAGTTTTATTTGGGGTCGTAAACTATATCTGCTCCTGGACAGGAGTGGATGCGGTGAATTCACGGTGTGCATTCCATTAGCGCACAATTATAATTCTAGACGAACTTATCAACGTTTACACACTTCAGCGAAATCCTTTGAGCATTTTGAATATTTTCGGCAGTGGCAGATACCGCAGTAAGAGGATTACTGGCGAGAGCCTTATTTGTGAATGTGCTTTTAGGTGTTTGAATAATTATAAACGAGCTGGCAACTGTTCTGGTGGTTCTTGATATTACTATTGCGGTGGGAATTTTGAAAGTCACTCTTTCACTAGCGCACAAATTTTATATTTATTTCAGGCCAAAATATCTGAAATGCTTTCTCTGTCGGTGGAAGCGATTATGATAAACTTTTAAGAAACTAGTTATAAGATTACTGGTTGATTAGATCCTATTTCGAGTTACGAGTAAGTACCTAAGTGTGGACAATAATTATGAAATAATTACAGTAAGTTGTTACTGCATTCAATTACCGAGAAACTTCGCTATTAATCAACATAAGGGGTATAGCAAAAGTTACTTAGATACCCGCATCATGTTTAAAATTTGTTTTCAGATGTCTTCACAAATAAGATAACATGATTTTAATAAAATAAGTTACTAACTGACCAACACGCATTGATCCAGAATGGTGCATGCACCGATTTTCTAATGTACCTACTATAATGTTTATATAGAAAAGCTTGGGCACAATACAGTGGGGCTTATTATATTTATTTTATTTTATTTTTTGTATAAAATCCACAGCGCTTTACAAAAAATGATATTTTTTCTATGACGATGATGATAAAGAGTACCTGTCAGACAACGTCCTCTAGACGTTTCCATCACCGGTTAAGACGCATACAAGGACCATATCCGACTTTTTATACCTAGTCTTATGCAACATTTAATGCGATAACATTAGTCGGTTAAAGAAATAAATTATCAGACACCTATGAAGCATAATTGGTGAAAGTGAAACCCGGGAGTTAAGTCAATATTCATAATTATTTATTTAATTTAGGCTACAATAATTGAGCACTTATGAATGTTACCATGCCATCGGTTCGTAAGTCTAACTATGGAGCGGGAGCCTTGTACTGAGAAGAACCGAAAAGAAACTCAGCAAGGGCATTTCTTTTCTCTCTTACTTTTACAGCGTCAATACAAATTGGAAAATGCCCTCCCTATCATAGGACATTTTTAATTACAAGATAAAAAAAAAATTAGTACGAATACAAGACAACACAACAACATAATAAGTATATCTGATAAAAAACAGGAATTCCTCAATTTAAAATAAACTAAACAACGTCTTACGGAATCTTAGAAAAAAAAGAGAAGGAAAGACTATTAAATACTATTAACAGAAATAAGATTGCAAGAGCAGACCAGCCTACACAGGCGGCACCCGTTCACGAGCATGACATGTGAATCAGCCATCGCTTCGCTCAACCATATTTTAGGGAACGTAACGACCCGATGCACATGCCACCACCGCAGAGACACTTTGAGAGAGCATGACACACTCGAGCAACTCCAACGAAAGCAAGAAAACACATAGACAACGTTACACGCAATGAGTAGGTACCTATTGTCCGTAAGACACTGCTGCTAAAGGCTATCATACCAGCGTAAAATTAATTACATAAACAGAAAATAGACTAAGAAAATATAATGTGAATATTTTATTACAGCCAGGCTGTTTTGTATTCTAAATATTCCTTTACTGTATAATAACTTTTCTAAAGTAAGTAAACAAGATTTTACATAATTTTTAAACTTATCTGATATGTGATGTAAATCTTGTACAGTATCTACTAGGTATTTTATTATAATAGTGTATACCTTGCCCCAAGAAAGAGCCGAGAACATTGTGTAATCTAAACAGTGGCATTACTAGTTTTGACTTAGTTACTTTTGAAAATGAGTTAATTTTGCATCGCACAAAAACAATACAATTATAAATATATTGAGATGAAACAGTAAGAACACCAACTTCCTAAAAATATTTCTCAAAGAAGTTCGTGAACCCAGTCTTTAATAGTTCTTATTGCTCGTTTCTGTAAAATAAATATAGCTTTAACATCAGCCGCTGTTCCCCACAAAAGGACGCCATACGGCATGACACTGTGAAAATAACTAAAGTAAACAGTCCTAGCAGTTTCAACATCTGTTAATTGTCTAATTTTTCTAATCGCGTAAGCTGCAGAACTGAGTTTCCCGGCCAAATTCGATATATGCGGGTTCCATTGTAGTTTTAAGTCAAGGGTTGTCCCTAGGAAAACCTGTCGAGTCTACCAAATCTAATTTATCACTATTCATTCTAACATCGGTTTGTTCGGTCTTGACATTTGGTAGTGTAAATTTAATACATTTCGTTTTTTTAGCGCTTCAGTTTAATAATATCCTTGGTGTTGTATCTTATCTTATCTCATCTTACTGTTGTAAGCCTTCGTGGGCTGCGGTAGCCGCTTTCTACTAAGCGACCTACTCGTTTACCGGCTTAGTAAAATAAACAGAAAATACCTATAGCACACTTCCAGTTATAACATTTCTACGGAGCCTTTTGAAAAATCAAAAGCAAATTCCTGTCCCCCTATTGTCAGATTACCACAGATGAAATACATCTTACTGGAACAATTTATTTGTTTAGCGTAGGTACTTCATATTTACGGGTAGCCGAATGAAGAGCGCTTTATTTGCTGATAGTAGGAAATGAAACAGCGCTTTACGCTGCAGAAAACGAGGGTCGAGAGTAAAACTCATTATCCACTGAATGATCTGAATTAAAACTGTTGAAGGAACGAGGTTTTGTTGGCATTTAAAGTCAGATACCAGATGAATGGGCGACTGAGTCGGCCCATTTTGTTAAGTAAACGGAACCGTATTTCAATGCGTTCATGTTACATGATGAAAGATTATATTTTGGTTTTAATGATACTAGAAGTATTTTTTATGTGAGGAAAGCTTTGAGCCTGGTTAGTGAGACGTATTTAGGCTGATAGTGATTATTCATTAAGTAACATGTAGAGATCAGTTGATCATTAGTTAATGAGCGGGCCGCCAACCCATGTTGGGTCAGCGTGGTGGGTTATGCATGGCATGGTTAGGTAAGGCATGAACCCAACAGTGGAACATTTTTTAACCTAATAATAATAAATACATGACATATAATCACGACTATTATCCCCGAAGGGTTAGTCAGAGACTAGGCGGAAATTAGTTCCTGATTCGCCGGATTCCTGATTCGCCGGGTTCTTGTTTCGCCGGATTCTTATTTCGTCGGATTTTTGTTTCGTCGAAAATATTAATATACAATAATGTCACTTAAGTAAAGAAAACATGTACTTAGTTATATTTATTATTGAATGCATTACTATATTGTTGCCACTATCGGACATAACTTAAATTACCTACGTAGAAATGGGTTCGATTTAAGTTTTTTTTATTAGTTATGGGTCAGGTCGGGAGTCATTTTTTACGTTTAACATCTTAGTTTATTTATTTCCATAATGTACCATAATATTGCATTGTCTCTTTTTATCTCATTCATTTATATAAATTATAATTATATTTCATTATTATTATTTATATTATTATCCAATCTATTTTATATTTCTATTTCTTATTTCCCTTATTCTTGCACCCATTTCAATATTCTTTTTATTATATTTCTATCACCTAAGGTTGCCTGGAAGAGATTGCTTGTTAGCAATAAGGCCGCCTGTTTTGTACTTTGTCACTGTATAAATGTTTTCTGTTATATGTTCTTGTGTGCAATAAAAATATATATATACGTATATATATATTTTTTTTAAACATTCTTATCTGTTACGTTATTAAACTAAGAACAAATGAATATTTTTATTAATGTACCGAAATTTCTGCCTTTTTTTTAATAGATAGGTTAATACACGATATTTATATAGTTTTCCTACAACAAAAAAATCCGACGAAACAAGAATCCGGCGAAACAAGAATCCGGCGAATCAGGAACTTATCAATGAGGACTGCAAAAACGGTCTACTGCCTTTGTCCACTTTTCACCAAATAGCGACTGGTGGTGAGCCCAACGCCCCTCTATGCTGATGGATGTATATGCAGTCTTTAGTCCGTTAGTCGCCTTTTACGACACCCAAGGGAAGAGAGGGGGTGGTAGCATTCTTTTATCGCTACGCGACACGGTTAATAATAATGATGATAATTTCAGATAAAGAGGTCGCATAGAATTCTCACGCCATCACAATGAACGAAATCAGGGTGTCATTGTTAATTTCTAGTTTACAGACGTGTAATTTCAAAATTAATAATTTTTTTACGAGCAAGCACAGCTAAAGCCACTGAGTATCAGTCTTAGAATTAGGGCTGTGTGAATAAAACATCACAACGCCAAATTGCGTCGCTCGTTTCTTTGTACAATACTTGCGAACCACCACGCCCGCCATCTGCATAGCCGCTGTTTTGACAATTTCGTAACGAATTGTGAACACAATTCTAGTTTTACCTTTGTATACGATTTTTGTATTTGCGCAGATTTAAAAGAATAGAATCTTCTAGATTATTGTTATGCTGTTTTTGTGTTACACGTTCTTAACAAGCTCAATGGTGCAGCGGCTCGCTTTCGCAGTGGGTGACCAAATGAAACTGTCTCCATTGTTCGGAGGGCACATCAAGCTGATGCAAGCAAGTTGACCCACCAACCTGCATTAGACCATCGTGATGGCCTGATTATCTATTGTAAAGGGCTTTTTCAAAAAGGAGTAGAACACAAACGCAAGTTAGCTTACAATAATTTTAATAATATTTACAATAAAAAGACACTCCCGGACTAACCTTAATGTTCACTACTCGACGACTCGTTCAAGACTGATCCCCGACCGTAACGGTTGGTGAAACGTTGTCTTGACACTAACAGTTATACGTCAGTGCAGTGTCATAACAACGAGTGACCGGAAATGGGATAGTTATCGTAATATCCTTTACACTATGTAGGTATGTAGGTACATTACGTGTAGAAAGCCAGTGCCCAGCCTTAATACACTTGATGAAAAGGTTATTCATGATTATTGTACAGCCACACGTTAATTTAACCACCGATGTGCCTCATAAAGCAAGATGTGACCTAAAATGGTAAGTACACGTGCTTGCCAAGAAAATGCTTATTCAATTTAGCCTTGGAGAGGCAAGCTGTAACGTTCGGAGAATTCATTAGTGCAACTCGATAGAAATTTAAAAAAAATCTTCGTTAGGCGAAAGACGTCCACTGTTCATTGTGTCCACCCGTAAGATCTTTATTTGACAGATATAACTGAAAATGTTGTAATAGCGACGGAGATTTGGTAGTGATACTAGCAAGATGGACTTAGAACAAGCCTTTTAACCAGCCAAACCTAGTTCATAATATACCCCCGTTAAGACTTGAACCTCTGGCTCTTAGACAGGTGATCTAACTACTATATACCACATTTGAACGAGTTTTTCAATATATTATTTATTTTTTATTTATCACTTTATGCACGTTTGTACAAAGGCGGACTTAATGCCTTAGGCATTTTCTACCAGTCAACCATCGGGTGATGCAGAGAAAAACATAAGGTAGGGTGCACACTAAAATGTCAATACAAACAAATAAGTATACAAAATATCTACATAAACATAATAGATATGTACAGTGTTATATATATACATACTGATATATAAATAATAATTAAATACTTACATAAATATCACATGTCTGTACGACGATTACTGATCACCTTGATCTGTGAGAAATCTGCGTAACTTAGTTTTGAAAGCATGCCGACTGGTGGACATTCTAATATTCAGAGGGAGGGCATTCCAAAGGAGAATTGGCTTTATGAAAAAGGAGGAGTGAATGATATCGGAGTGGTGAGAGGGACAGATGAGTAAACGGTTAAAAGAAGAACGGAGGTTTTTATTGTGACTAGTACATAAGTATTGAAAGTGGGAAGAAAGGTAGGGAGGAGAATTAGGAGAACTTATTACGGAAAAAAGAGTGGTCAAGGCCCGCATATCTCTGCGCAGCCGAATGGGCAACCATTTGAGCTGTGATCGACATGCAGACACATGATCATACTTACGTAGATTAAAAACGAATCGAATGCAGTTATTCAGAAGACGGTCGAGCTTATTAAGTAGATCTGCATTCAGGTCGAGATAGCACACATCACCATAGTCAATTATAGGGAAAATTAAAGTCTGCACAAGCATAGCTTTGACGTTAACGGGCAAAAAGTTTTTGAGGCGGTAAAGACAACGAAGCACTCCAGTGACTTTCCGACAAGTATTAGCTACTTGAGCCTGCCAATTAAACTTGGAGTCAATATATAAGCCCAGATTCTTAACATTTTGGCTAAGAGAAATTGGAGTGGCATCAAAGATAATGGACTTAAGACCGCTGCAGATTACTCTGGACATCATCCGGGGACTCCCTACCATGACAGCTTGGCATTTTGCGGGGTTGACAGCAACACCAAAATTGTCAGACCAGGACTTAATGCTGCTTAGGTCCCTGTTCAGAGCATCAACTGCGTCATTCAACCTATCTACACTTGCTTGGGCATATAACTGCAAATCGTCAGCGTAGAGATGATACGAACACTGAAGCTGTTGAGTGATAAAATTTATAAAAATTGAGAAAAGAAGAGGAGAAAGAATGCCGCCTTGAGGAACGCCAGTTTCTAAATTAAGCCAGGTTGAGGATGATTCCCCTGATTGGACCGACTGCTGACGTTCCCGAAGATAAGATGAAAACCATTCCACCACTTCGTCAGAGACCATAAGATGGGACAATATGGAAAGAAGGATGTCGTGACTGACGGTATTAAAAGCATTCGAGAAGTCGATAAGAACCAAAATGGTTACTTTTCCGTCCTCAATTCCTGCCCTAATATCACCAGTCACTTTAAGGAGGGCAGTTACGGTGCTATGACCTGGTCTGAACCCAGATTGCAAAGGGTCAAGGTGAGAGTTGTGATAAACAAACTGGGAAAATTGCTTATGGACACAGGCCTCGAGCACCTTGGATATAAAGGGAAGAATGGAAATGGGTCGAAAATGATTGGGGAGCGTTGGATTTGAAACTTTAGGAAGAGGACGGACATATGCCTTACGCCATAGGGCAGGGAAAACTGCGGAATCAAAGGAGGAAGTAATGATGTGGATGATAGCTGGGAGAAGATGATCCAATACAGTGACTATCATACGGCGGCTGATGTTGTCACATCCTACAGCATTGGATTTAATGGAAAGGATAATCTTTTTGATCTCTTCCTCACTGGTTGGAGAAAAATGAAACGGGACTATGTTGGGACGCGTTAGACCAGTTATAGAACCGACGGTACGTGTAATAGACCTCGGATCTAGTTTTGTTGTGGCAGTAAAATGGTGATTTAAGTCGTTAAGTCCAATAGAGTTAGGTAGGTCCAAATGTCGCGGTTTGCCGATACCTAGCGTTCCAAGAAACTTCCAGATGTCGGCAGAAGAAGAAGACGAGATGTTATTGAGAATATGGCGACGTTTTGCATTACGTATCATCTGGTTACACCGATTTCTTGCCGTCTTAAAAATGTTCCAAAGTTCTTCAATACGATCTTTTTTAAACTTACGAAATGCCCGGTCCCTACGCCTCATTGCCATTAGAATGCCCTTAGTCATCCAAGGCGCCGGTGGCCGCTTTACCCTGATCTTCCTGATAGGAGCATGACGATCGTACAAGGCAATCACTGTTTCGTTGAAAATATGAACTTTTTCATCGACAGAGGGTGCATGAATTAAAGAGTCCCAGTTTATTTTAGATGCTTCACTCTGTATCTTGTCAACATCAATACGAGTAAAGCAACGCCTGTACAGGACCTTAGGAACGGGTTTTGGGGGCTTTAGTCTATAGGACAGAAAAATTAGGTCGTGATGGGAAAAACCAGGAGCGATATGTTGACCATGTGACAGGCTATGGGAAGGGTTCGAGGTGAGTATTAAGTCGAGCCATGTATCATCGCCATCAATGTTAAGGTGAGTTGGCTGTAGGGGTAACACATGAAGATTGGCTGACTCAATAATGTGACGGAGCTTACAGGACCGAGAGGAGTTAGGCAAAAGGAGGTTTGTATTAAAATCACCCATGATGATGTGATGTGCGTACTCAGAACCCAAAGATTCTAAAACCGATTCAAAATCAGTGAAATAGTCAACAGAGGGGGGACAGTATACCACACCAAGGATTGCCTTAGCACAACCCGAACCAACCTCCAGAAAGAGGTACTCAGCATATGAATCAGGACTGGACAAAGCTACTATTTTGTAAGATATTGCGCTGCGAAGATAGATAGCCACGCCACCCCCGCCCCTAGCAACACGATCATTTCGGATGAGAGTATAGTCGGGAAGAGAGAAGGCAGAAGACAGAAGATGTGGTTTTAACCAGGTTTCGGAGATTAAAACAGCATGTACATTACGCCCAGAGAATACACTAAGTAATTCGTTGTAGTGGCTCGGTACACTTTGTGCGTTGATGTGACACACGTTCAGGGAATTGGAAGGTTGGAAAAAAGTTTGACTCAGAAAGTCACCAAGGGTGTCGGCAGCAGAACAAAAACTTTCATCACTAGAAGCAGATACAGATTCATTAGCTGAATAATACGAGCAATCGTCCAACAGCATAACAATAATAATATATAGGTATAAATAAATACTAAAGTAAAAAAAAAAATAGATTGTGCGTGGTTTTTTTTACGCCTTGTACGTTTCTCCACACCACCCGCCAGCTTCACATAAACCACAATAAAAAAATAGCAAAAGGCTGTCAACAGCCATAACAACTAACAAGCCATCGCGCTAAAGCCCTGTTCCCATCAGGCAGCTAACTAGCCGAAGCGAGAGCACATTAAAACAAAAATAACAAATAATCAGCCAGCAATGCACCCGCATAACACCGGCCGAGTGATTCGCCTAGTGCGAACGAGACCTTATACCAATATAATTAGCTTATTACACGCTCACATGAATTTAACTGGAGCAATACCTTATAATAACTGGAACATAATCGCATCCATTGTGATTTTAAGATAAAACAATCAATTAATAAAAAGTAATATCAGTTCGGAGACGTTAGATCAAAGTAACAAATAAGGCACTTAAAACTAATATTAAAAATTTAAAAATTAATAAGACGAAATTAAATCTACTTAAATAAAAAAAACACAATATGAAATGCATTAATTAATTAAAGTAAGACACCTAAATCACTGACCTCAATTATATGCATAAAAGTGAGATTTTTAAGACAAAGGCATCAATCAGTTCAGCCGTACAAGTTACAAAGCACATTACCAAAAAAAACTAAATATAAATGACAGACGTTAAAATAAGCAGAAAATGGAACTGTCAAAATATCTCTCATCTCAATCAAACCAACAAACAAAACAAAGGGTTGGTTGGTTTTGGATGGATTTCAATCAAGACGAGCTCTAGGGTTACAATAATACACGGACGGAACAAATAATTAAAATGAATAGTTAGCTACATAGAAAAATGAAACGCGAATAACAGGACAAGACAGAGATTCGACATTGATATTATTCTACCCACAACACATGTGTTGAGCCTTGCGATATGTCGAGAACTCAAGTAATAAATTAGTAGGTATGACTTATTACCTACATAAACACTGCACATGAAAATTAAAGAAAAGCAAAATGCAATGGTAAGTAAACAGTTTTAACACTTGTTTTGGATTCAATTACCATTTCGATTTAAGTGTGACACGCGAACAACAATAAAATAACATTGTTACTTGTTTCGAATGGCAGGTCCAACGCGACGATTTGCAGCGACCGACGACGACGCACCAGGATACCCAGCAATGATGGACTGCAGATCTTCAGCTGTGATAATCTTATGGCGCTTACCATCAGAAGTCTTGACAAGTATGACACCATCCTGTGTCCAGCAAGACCGAACACCAAAATGCAGCCGAGCTTTATTGAAGACAGTCTGCCTTGACCTTGTCAGGAACTCCTTCACTGAAATGCTGGTTCCCTTTAAGCCAGTTTTCGCCCTCCAGACCGCAGCCCTCGTGTCATATTGTGAGAACCTCACAAGAATAGGCCGCTGCTGATCTCGGTCACTGCCACTGGGAGATCCTAATCTGTGACAAACTGCTATGGAGGCCTTTGTGGTGTCTTTAAGACCTAACTTGGACTGTAGTGTGCCCAAAATCAAGTCTCTGCAGTCCTCCTTCTCAGACTCGGCAAGACCCATGAAGACCAATGCTTTGCGGCGGTGTCTTGTCTCGATTGCATCAATCTGAGAAGCACACTCATTTATCTGCCTCCGAAGCAACCCAAACATGCTGAACATGAGCTCCCTGAAGGCCCGGAACTCCTCAGCAACCTTTGCAACAGTCTCTTTGCCAGGCCCTGCACCCTGGATCTGTGCCTCAAGGTTCTTCATCTTCAAGGTGAAGCACTCCTCCAAGCTCTTCTGTGCAGATACAATGTCGGACAGCTGTGACATAGTGATGTTCAATGCGGATAGTGTTGTTGTTAACAAGTGGCAATGATGTGCTGGCAGGTGGTGTTTTATGTGCACTATTATCACATTAAATATGATACAAACGTAAGTAGATTTGTTTCAATGGTTATGCAGCTGAATAAACACAAAAAGTACTATAAAAATCCACTGTTAATAATTAAATTAAAGTAAAAGATAGGAGAGCACTGCTTTCGTTTTTGACACCTACCGCCGAAAAAACCTATTGTCATTCAAACTTCATATCGGCAGATTATAAAAACACTGGAATTTTACTCGAAATGATTTTTCAATTACACACCCCATCCTCCAGTTAGAGCGACGGCATTAGATTCCAGCTCACGTATCATCGAGAGCCTCTCGACCCTCTCATTTCCTCCACTCATTCCGAACGAAAGGGTGGTACAGGTAATCTGCGTGGACCTAACGATTACCAACTTTATTTTTAACGCAACAGAGGCTGTTATAGTTCGTTCGCGTCGATTAGAAAAGTCTAGTAAATTCCTACCGATTAAACAATTACAATGTGGGCTTGTGTAGTGCTAATTACTGTTTGATTGTTTCGGGTCCAATTGAAAAAGTCCGGTACAATCCGATCATTACGGTATATTAGTGTTCATTTGTGTAACGCATGTTTTGAATGCAAATGTTATCTCTGTTGGGATACCTAATAGGTTTGTTTAAATGAGATCTATTAAAACCTTCATTGTCTGACCTCCAACTTGAATAAATGCGCTTCGAAGGGCACATTAAAACACCAACGGGTCCCGATTATATAGTCGTAAGGTGGCAATCGGCATATAACGCAATAGTCTGCAATGTAACAATCATAAAAAAATACTGTCCGTGTGTTCACGTAGAAATATCTGAGCCCAACTGTAGGATACTTATAGGCTGATGATTAATAAAACTTGAACATCACTATCACATTGTACACTATTTAATATAAACACTAACAATTGGTGGCCGTGTGACCAACCAATGTGTCATTACACAAATAAAGAAAGTTTTCATAATTGTATTTTTTCATGTTTATGTTACACTTGTAAAAACACTTGTAAATATCATATAATGCATTCCTTGACAATACACAGCGTAATTAGACAATTGAAAGGCTACTTGTCGAATATAATCGCAATCGCAAACGCTTTGATATCCGCTGGAGGACGTAAAAATTTGTCATTCAATCTTTTTATTCACGCAGCGAGCGCGTGAAAGTTGAAAATCATCAAGTTAATAAATTAAACCATTACGGTGCTGTCTGGCGAATTTTATACGTCACGTCATCCGTATCCACAATTTGACTTTCGACTTTCACGCCTTCGGTATAAAGTCGGGTTCGGGGTGCGTGGAAGAAGTTACAAGCTCACTGAAAACTGCTTTATCCGACGTGATTACTGCAGGTAGGCTTAATGTTATGGTTAAGACTGAATGTATATTAGCTTTCGCCATGCCCAACAATTACTTTTTCCTCCTTTCAGCTTCATCGTTGCGAATATCTTAGCGTACTATTATTTATACAGAACTACCAATCCCTCTCTTCTCTTAAGTGTCGTAAAAGGCGACTAATTCACTAAATACTGCACTTATATCCAACAGCATAGAGCGGTGATGGGCTCATCAAAATAAAACTACGAACCTATCTCTTCCCTTGGGTGTAGTAAAAGGCGACTAACGGACTAACGACTGCACACACATCCAACAACATATAGCAGCGATGAGCTCACCACCTACCACGCTGAGCACATTTAGTGTAGTTCAGTTGTATTTTGTTAAAACGTGGACTATGGCAGTGGACTACTTCTGCGACCCTAATTGCCTAGTCTCTGATTAACCCTTTGGGAACAATTATAGTCGTGAAACTATGTATATAGGTTCGGTCGACCTATATCCCTTAAGGGGATGTAGTTTCCATCATTTCTGACTGATTTGACTACAAAACACCGCAACCCAAACTTAACCGTTCTCAAGTTACAGTACTTTAAAGTTTATTTTTGTTTTTGTCCTCTTTTTTGTGTTTTGTGCCTCCACTTATTTAGTTTTGATATTTTTGTGTAGAAGACTAGTTCCTTAACCCATTTACAGCGACCGATCGTTATAAAGATCAAAAAAATCTCTTAAAAGTACCCCCAATTGAAACATATCACAAGTGGAATTTTACTGCTTGTTATATATTAATCGTTGTGGTGATCGTTCGACATTGTTTTTGCGCTTACATAAATATTATTTGTTAATAATTTCTAAGTAAATTTGTGTTTTAAGTTGTATTGGCGGATTGAACTTCCACAATGTGTTCAAATCGGTAAGTTTTAATAAAGTTGTTTGTGATTGCAATTATTTTTATTGATGTTTTTAAAAATTTACAACCTGTCTTACATATTCATTAAATAAAATTTGGTTTTTGTACAATATTTTAGTATAAAAAATGATGATAGATTTTATGATCTTTATAACGATCGGTAGTTATATGGGGGTGTTATTTTTAACATTCAGGCCAAGACATACTAAGATGTTGTCGCTCAATTAAATCATCGATGAACTAGAGCAATAAGATGACGATGCCCTATTTCCAAGATATTTGACTATTTTACTACCAGAAAAAACAAATGTCGATGTCACAGATGAAGATTCGGGTGACGAAGAGTACGTTACTTTGAACAATCTCCCAAGTATGTTATAGATCTTTTATTTTGATCGTAAATGTTTTGCTCATGCGTTGAGTTGTTGTTATATATCAACTTACATTTTTCTAGGTCGGCTAAAAGCACCTGCACAAATTGATTACGGTTTCGCTGACAGTGATGAAGACGACAAACCTCTGTCTTCTTTAGCCAAAAGGCGTCGGGCCACAGAGGAACCTTCAATTGAAGAACCTGAACCTGAGCCATCGACATCTAGTGCAGATCAAGTAATTAGCACGACCAACTACAATGGCAAGAAAACCATGGACCAAAACACCTGCAGTCACCTTTATATTACTTCGAGTGTATGTTTGATGACGGTGTTATCGAATTGTTGGTCAAGTACACAAATATTTACGCCATTCAAAAGAAATAAAGTTGGCAATGTGACATTGAGTGAGATGAAATGTTTCTTCGGCATACTTCTGTACAGCGGATACATCGTAGTTCCTCGAAGACAAATGTACTGGAAGAAATCATCCGACACAGATTTCAGTATTGTATACAATGCCATGTCAAGGGATAGGTTTACAATTATTATGACTAACCTCCACTGTTGTGATGACACACAGATAACCACCGAAAGCGACAAGTTCGCAAAGATGAGACCACTTTTCGATATGCTAAACAAAATATTTCTGGATATAACTCCTCTAGAAGAAATGTACAGCATTGATGAGGCTTTGGTACCTTACTACGGAGGACACAGCTGTAAACAATTTATACGTGGAAAGCCAATTCGCAGCAGAAAAAATATGAACGCATTGATCAGCCAGCCATTATCAAAAGCTACACCGAAAATATGGGAGTAGTGGATAGGTCCGACCAAAACATCAGTTTATATCGAACATCTGTCCGTGGCAAGAAATGGTATTTTTCTTTATTATCTCACTGTCTGGACATAGTTACACACGATGCCTGGCAAGTGTACAAAAGTAATGGTGGAGACTACGATCACCTCACTTTCGGAGAACAGTAGCCGGAGGTATACTAGAAACATATAAAAAAAGATAAACGCGGCCCTTGTCCATCTCCACGATTAAAGGGAATTATTATAAGGAAACTTCTAGCTATGATAAAATCGATCATATCGTAGAACACAAGGACACCCAGCTCAGATGTTGGATATGCAAAAAATACCAACTTCACTTGTCAAAAGTGTAAAATTAATTTACACCCAAAATATGTTTATAACTTACTATACTCCTACATAAGTAAACTAATTTGGAAATAAAAAGATTTTGAAAACAATATAAAGCCTTTTTTCATGAAAACAAGTCTGTTTTATTTCATTCAAATAGAATATAATCGCTAAAAGGTAAATGTATGAGCGTTGACCTACCCGCCTACTACTATTGATCGTTATAACGATCCACATTTTCCGAGCTTTCCAGAAAACTATGTTTTTTTTAATTATTTTTTCGTTGTTACTATATACATCAAGGTTACAATATCCAAAAATTACGGAAATACGAGACAAAAAATAGTTTCAGTAACAAGTGGGTTAATTGTTCTGAACACTCAAATTGCAAGTAGTTGTACCAACTGAGTCGTAGTAGACGATGAACAGTATAAAAAAATCGGAAAAAAATGTTATTTCTTTCTTCGATAATAAAAAAAAGTCTATAACAGTGTACTGCATATAATCTTAAAATATCTACGGTTCCTTAGCTTTTTATCAAGGTATAATAAGCTAGGGTATTATTAGGATCTTCTGAGTGGTCAGGCGTGAAAAATGACACTTGGTGCTGTTGTGTTTCGTCCGGCCAGTGAGAGTTCCGGAGGCCCTTTCTCTCCCCCCCCCTGCCCCCTCCCCACAATTCCTATTCCTTCTTTAACCCTATTCCTTTCTTAAAGGTCGGCAACGCATCTGCGAATCCTCTGGTTTTGCGGGTGTCCATGGGCGGCAGTGATTGCTCTTCATCAGGTGACCCACCTGCTCGTTTGCCTCCTTCTAATATAAAATAAAATAAATAAAGAATTCTCAAACAAATTTTTTATGATAGACCCGTAGTAATCAAAATAACGGTACCTAATTAGGTTACTCACTGCGCCTATTGTCCTTTATTGAAATTGTACGGTGTTTCATAGTCAAATCAGTCATATATGATGGAAACTACATCCCCTTAAAGAATATAGGTCGACATAACCTTTAACTCTGTACTATTTGTTCTATAGTAAAATGCTGACTGTTGTTGAGGAGCTCGATGGCGCAGCGACTAAGGCTCGGTTGGCAACTGACTGACTGACAAGAGTCAGACAACTTTCGCAATGCCTGGTCATAGGATGAGAGACTAAATACTTAACCTCATACCTTCTTCCCCGTTCCTTCATCGATTACCAGGCCTTCATCTATATTGTAGATATTCCACCCGCCCGGACGAAGCGATTTGCTTCTAGTTTCTTCATTAGGACAGCTAGGATGTAGAATGACCTCCCTGCATCTGTTTTTCCTGAACGCTACAATACTTGTAAACAGGCATTTACTGACTGCGCGTGCTCCAATCCAACTTCGTCCTCATAATCACTTTCCATCAGGTGAAATCGAGGACAAACGCGGAATCAGTCTCCAATAAAAAAATAAAAATTAGAAAAAGAACGTTTCGTGCTTCGGAAGTCAAGTGAAGCCGTTGGTCCCGGTAGTTGTCTTATGATGGCAGTCTTTAAAACACCACTGACCCGCATTGGGCCATCGTGGGGTATTATAGCAGAATCTCTCCATGCGCCGTTGTCCATGTAAAAAATATTCTTACGGTGTGTTTTAAAGATATTTCCAAGAATAATCTCATAAAAAAGACAATTTATTTTTCTCTCTTTTGCTGACATGTTGCAAAGATAATTATGATAACTACACAAGCAGATTCAGATGTGTACAAATACCCTGCGTAATTGGCAATTTTCTAAAGTGCTTGTGCTGACTATATAACAAATAGTACCTGCATGAAAAATCCTAAAGAAAAGTTACTGATTACAATTTATTAGCCATTTAATTACGTTTGTTTGTTTTATATATTCTTAGTCAGAGTAAAGTCAGCTCTACGTACGCTTTGGCTACTCTTTCACAAAACAAATAGTAGTAGGTGTTGTTTGGTTTTTATTCATTTGTGCTTTTTGAGCGAAATATGTCGTTACTTTAAATGTTAGGAAATAAAAACAAAACATTTATAAAACAAACAATATGTACGGTCGGCATCAGAAGTAGATTAACACTTTACCTTGTCTTATGTTTATGGAAAACTAGCGGCCGCTCGCGGTTTCACCCGCGTGGTTCACGTTCCCGTGGGAATATCGGGATAAAAAGTATTCTATGTGTTAATCCAGGTTATAAACTATCTGTATGCCAAATTTCATTCAAATCTATTCAGTAATTTTTACGTGAAAGAGTAACAAACATCCATCCATACTTACAAACTTTCGCGTTTATAATATTAGTAGGAAGGAAGTAATTGCACGCGTGCGATTGTTCCGTGCGAGTTGGAGTGACATGGTACTTATGTTACCTAGCTACTTTTAAGACATATTACCTATCTTATTTTTACGAGTTAGTCCATCTAGCTAAACTATTAGTTATACAATTTAACAGATTGGACGAAAAAAGCCTATTTGTTGTACTTACTGCTTAATATAACTTATTGGATTCGAAAAGAATAATAGAGGTTTGTCCATGTAGTTATACTTATACAAACAGCAATAAATTAAACAAAATCCATTTTCAAAAGAGTTCTAATTAACGATGCAATGATCATGGATGCTCAAATGCAGTTCGTAACCGGTGAAATATCAATTGCCACTTTCTTAGAAACACTGCGATAACGACCAAGCACTCAATTACGGTGAATTTGTGCTTGTAAATAAACGTTGTAGGTACGCTGAAGTTTCGGAAATTACATAGGTACTTTCATAGGCTCACGTCTTTTATTCCCCAAGGGTTAGGCAGTTGTCCCACCACCGACGATGAACGAGAAGCGAGTCGAGCTAGAACTAGAAACGAGTTGGCTAGCAGCGTAAAGCAAGTGTGTGTTCTTATAGTTTTGTCGCTGGGCTTTAAGCGAGTGTATTAGTGAGGCAGGCGATTACTCGCGCCACTCGCTCGCAGCGGCCGAGCCGAGCGTACAGCCGTTCGATTCTCTAAGCTAAAGCCTTGTTAGCTGCGGCTACTACAGCGCTGAAAAATGACTCTGTCTCTTTCAAATTCATAGAATTGGAAAGAGACAGCAGATCACAGCCATGCGCGCAGCGTCTATGTGTCGCTTAGAGAATCGCATAGCAGCAGTGTGATTCTCTAAGTTAAAACCTTGGTAGCAGCGGCTGCCGCAGCGCTGAGAATTGACTCTCTCTTTCATATTCATAGAATTGGAAAGAGACATCAGTCTATGTGTCGCTTAGAGAATCGCATAGCAGTACTCTTGGCGGGAAATGATCGCTGCCTGGCTGGTTGGTCTCTCGGCGTGAGTTCACCGCTGAGCGGGTATTGCTAAGCGAAAATTATCTTTGTCGCTCAGCAATGATCTAGTGGAGCGAGTCCTCGCCGGCAGTGTGAACAGTCAGCGATCCACTATTTATATAGGCATCTCTTAGTTTACACGGAATGTATATCTATTGTACGTTTCTTGAGCGATAAAATAGCCGATAGTAAGTCGTTTATTCGCCGTTAGTGGGACAACTGCCTTAATCAGTGACTAGGCAATGAGGGCAGCAGAAGTAGCCCACTGCTATGGTCCAAGTTTCATCACATTACAACTGCACATGTGCTCAGCGTGATATACTGGCCTGCAAAAATAAGTATCACACTTTTGAAATTGTAATAACTTTTAAAATACACAAGATTTTAAATCTCTAACTAAGCTCACAAAAAAATGAAATTTTACAAGTGTGATACTAATTTTTGCAGGCCAGTGTAGTTGGTCGACCCATCACCTATATGCTTGTTGGATTTATGTGCAGTCTTTAGTTCGTTAGTCGCCTTTTACGTATTCTTCTAGTGAGCCGCTACACATACGACTCATCGCCCGTGCAATCAGATTTAATAATGAAACAGATGCGTTAATGGCGTGTTCCATTTCCGCGTGCTCATTTGGCGCCTAACTACGCTCCTTAATCAATAGAGCCTTCAGAGCGCAAGCAGCGGCCGTGACAGGTGGCGGCTGTCACGGCGCGCCAACCTTTCCGTGCCAGTAATTGCCGGGAATCAACATTTTCGCTTTCCGCCATTGGGCAAATTAAAATTTTCGGGAAGTGGTACTGGCCTGGCCCTTTCGGCCCGTGATTAATGACCCAAAGTTTATATTTAATTTGCTGCGCCGTTCAAATAGCGTTCCGCTTTCGATAGGTGGTGTAAGAAGCGAATTGTCTAAGCAATGCTTCTTGTATATATACATTGTATGACACTGGAGACAGATAAAAGTGCTTAAGAGCCCTATTACATCTCGACTGTGATTTTTGCGTAAAATGGACAATTTTGGCGTTATGGATCTCAGAAACAAAAATACATTAACAATTATGACTTGGATAGTGTAGAATAGCTATTGGAATAGTGCGTAGCGGCCTCGCTTTTTATAAATTGTGCTTAACTTATTAATTAAACCCAAAATTGCAGAGAAAGATTTTATCGCGCACTTTTTTGAGCTCATCGATTGAACTACTGTTCTAAACAAGTGAAATAAAAAAAATATAATGTTATATTTAATATAGTCGAATCGTGCGTAGTGGCCTCGGAATTTTTAGATATCATTGATTTTACATAGGAAAAAAATCTTATTCTAAACCAAAAAACTTCGAAAATCGCTATAAGTTAACTGTGAATTTCTCCGATCTACAATAATATTATTGAGCAAAATTTATGCCAGAGTAATTGTTACTTCATGAGGAATAAAGATTTTATAATAAATTTATTATCCTATTTCGATAAAAACGATAAATACAACTGCTAATTACTACAAAATGCGATGCGCCGGCCGTCCGAATTCAACATAAGCTTACAGAACGGAGATTTGTAATATTATGCACAAAATTATCCAATTTCGATAAAAACGATAAATACAACTGTATAATTACTACAAAATGCGAAAATGCCCATGTTTTTGCAGTTGTATTTATTGTTTTTATCGAAATAGGATAATAAATTCATACTTAATATTACAAATCTCCACTCTGCGAGAATAAGTTGAGTTCGGACGGCCGGCACATCACATTTTATAGTAATTTTGCAGTTGTATTTATCGGTTTTATCGAAATAGGATAATAAATTTATTATAAAGTCTAAAATCCTCATGAAGTAACAACTAACCCTTTTGCATAACCGCGCTAGGTAGAGGATTGGAGAGTGATACTGCTATAAGGAGCAGCAGTTTGCTGCAACATACGTCGAGCTGAGCCAACCAACCAGAAGAAGAACCAGTGTATCTGGGCACATTCCGATTTAGATGCAGCAGTAAAAGGAGATTGTGGGCACCAACGTTATATTTTTACTATCCTAGATGCAATTATACAAATTTGAAAATGTTGAAAAAGTTGCCACGAGCAGAATACGAACCTGCACCCTTCTGACAATTCAGGTCAAGTGCTCCTAAAACTAAGCATTTTGTTGCATTTTTAGATGCTAATGTCGAACCAGATTTCAAATATCCGTTTTTTTATAGTAGCCGTACATTTTAAGGACCACTTTTTCCACTTATAGGTTCAGACGCGGATCGGAGAAGAAATAACAAACTTCAGCGTCATTACCGAATACCGTTGGTCGAAATACCGACTAAGGAACACTTGGGAAGCGTTTAGTCACTCTCGTTTAATTAAAAGTGACAAGATATTGGGTGGAGTAAGTTTCTACAGGCATTTTGAAAAGTTGGCGCGTATTTTGAGAATTTGGTAGGGGACGTAATTTTTGGTACCTTCGTCAGTTGAGTTTGTTTTAAGTACCGGACCCTTTGACCGTGTTGCGTAGCGGTGAAAGAATACAACCACCCCCTCTCTTCCTTGGGTGTCGTGAAAGGCGACTAACGGACTAAAGACTGCACATACATCCAACAGTACAGAGAGGCGACGGGCTTACCACCTGTCACGCTGAGCACATGTGTATTTGGTGATAAGTGGACTATGGCAGAGGACTGCTTTTGCTATCCTCATTACCTAGTCTCTGACCAACCCTTCTTCGGGGATAATAGTTGTGATTATATGTAAGTAGGTATGTGTACCGGACCTGCAAAATCAATTACAACAACTTATGAAACCTTATTTGTGTATCTATATATTTATATAAAAATCAATGTTTGTATGTTTGTCCTCTTTGCGTTCCGAAACCTTTAATGGGATTAATTTTTGGGGTGAATATTTGGTAGGGTGTTCTGGGGACGCCCGCGAAGGTTTAATGTAATTTAAAAAAAATATTTTATCAGTATTCTTATAATTTCCGTACGCATGCGAGTATCTTTACCTCCAGGGCAACACAAAATCTCCCTACCATTTGTGTATGGCGTATTCCAAACGTGTCGTTTGCTCCTTCGCTTCCATTGAAAGCACGTCACAAATGCACAGCCATCTGAAAGCCATTGTTTGATGCACACCTCTTATTCAAGCCCAGTGGCTGCTCACAATGTTCTAGCTAGGCCCGTCATGCATTTCGTAAGGCTGTACAAACGCCAGCACTTCGACAATATGTCAAATTTCTCAAATACATTTTGAACTTTAACACAAAGGTTTAAGGGTTAATATCGATTAGAGAAATTTGACAGTTTTGGATAGGCTGGTCTAGATGTGTGTGCTGTGTACCACTAGTTGAGCGTGTACACTCACGTTTCGATGGTACTTTACTTAATTTATCATTATCATCAGCCTATAAACGTCCCACTGCTGAGCACAGCGTGCTTTGCCTACGTAGGAGGCCTAGGCCTCCCACGTAGGCAAAGCACGTGGGGATATTGGGCCATAACCCACCACGCTGGCTGAATGCGGGTTGGTGGGTTTTAATGACTGTCATCTTACAACAACAATCGGGACCCACGGCTTAACGTGCCTTCTGAAGCACGGAGGAGCTCGAGATGTTTTATCCTATCTAGCGACCGGCATTGCGAAAGTTGCTTAACAGGCAAGGTCGCATGCCGAACGCGGTAGCGGCTGCGCCATCGAACTCATTTAGTAAGCCAAATATGTAACTTGTGCATGCTGAAGTAAGTACAGAGATCTAAGTACTTCTTAGAAAACCATCCCGTTCCCCTCCACCCCCAAGCAGTCAACTGCCATAGTCCACGTTTCACCAAATAATCAGCCTTTACATTCTAAGTCCGTTAGTCGCCTTTAATAACACCGAAGTGAAGAGAAGGGGTGGTAGTCTTCCTTTAATGAGCCGCTAAGCGACACGGCTCGGCACGCCAATATAGATAACTATGGGGGCCCACAGGTGACCTACATATAGGGTCTAACAATATCAATAAGCGAACGTTAAAGGCGAGCATCTATACAACACACTGAGCATGCTCAATAAATTTGGTCCGAAACTACTGGCTCGTTTTCGAGATAATCAACAAAACATTATCTTAGTTCACCAAAAAATACACCCTTTCCAAACCCGTAATCTGTACTACACGCACACAAAGATAGCCGAACATGCACACTAAACTCGGAGCACACTGAGCTATCTTTTTATTGACACTTGCGCGCGAGTTAGTAAAGATGCAGCATGTTTCATGATGTGCATTATTTTAATTGATTTAGTTTGTTAGAAAACATAACTTTGAAAAATCACTATAAAACTGGAGCCCATTTTTTGTCATTATATTCAGAATGATGTATATTATTATGATTCCGCCCTTAAGCGTTCGCTTATTGATTTTGTTAGACCCTGTATAGATATATAGTTCTACAGTTTATCCAAACCAGAACTTCGCAGTGTGGTTAGGAAACGAGTTATCATTTTGACGGCGCGTGCCTACACAGCAGTCTGAAGCAGAGCCGAGTTTGGCCTCAATAACGGTACTATTTTAATGCCTGCACCCTAATTATAACGTTCACCTTTTGATTGTTAGTTGGTGTAGCTTCGGCGGGCGGATGAAGTCATTTGGAAAACTAAGTTAAGTCAGCTCAGTGTACCTTGATAGAGACTAATGGAATTGTTACTTTGTAATTTAGATAATATTTTCTAGCCAGACGGCTAGGTTATCGGGTTGAATTCAAAAAATAATGACTCAATCTTCATATACTTAACTCTAATACGCTTATGTTAGGCATCTAGGTTTTAGACTGGTGGTTTAAATACTAGTTTATAAAATTAGGATACCTTTCTTGCTTATCTAAAATATTCAGGGGCCTGCGAAACTACGCGAGGATTTGTGTTATAAAGTTCCGCCGACTCTGGTCAATGAATTTGTAAACAATTAGCGAAAGATAAACATGAGCTGAACACATACACTTGGATACTCGCTAATTTATTGGCTACAATAATCTAAAAGCAACATAATCTTACTTTAATGGAAATTTGGATACCTAATACATACGGGTACTATTTGAGATCGTTTGGTTCCATGCGATGACATTTTATGGCATTTATTTATACATATACGTGCTTGAATTGGACCACACCAGTCTAAGACCAAGTTGCCAAGTGTGACGTAAGCATTCTCTTTTATATTAACCTGATAAAATTTGAATGGTGATATAAACTCATACTAAGCATTCAGAGTTATAAAAAGTGTTATTGTCCCAGTATAAGGCAAAGTCGCAACATGCCGTGTGGCATAGTGGTGAAATAACCGTGTCGCGTAGCGGTGAAAGTATACTACACCACCCCCTCTCTTCCCTTAGGTGTCGTATAAGGCGACTAACGGACTAAGCCCAAGCGCGCACTGGCGGCCAGCGAAATGTATGAATTGCATCATCAGCGCGCGCGCTTGGCCGCAAGCGGCGAGCGTCCAAGTGCATATATTTCGCTGGCCGCCGCGGCCTGGCCGCCGCGACCTGGCTGCCAGTGCGCGCTTGGGCTAAAGGCTGCACATACGTCCAACAGCATATAGCGGTGATGGGCTCACCACCTGTCACGCTGAGCACATGTGCAGTCGCTATTTGGTGTTAAGTGGACTGCTTTTACTGTCATTGTCATTGTCATTGCCTAGTCTCTGACTAACCCTTAGGGAATAATAGTCGTGATTATGTGTATGTATGTATAGGGTAAAGGCCTCCATTAAAACCAAGCATTCGCTACAATTTGTATGGGATTAATCACCACGCATGCCTAATGCGGGTAAGCGATCGAAAAACCGTCCTATGTATAAGTAAATATGAACACGAACTTTGCCCGACCTGGGAATTGAAGCCTGGACCTCCGGTTATAGGCTCCAGCATGGGAGCTGTCAGTGTACTTCTAAAACACTAACTTTCTTCCATAGTTACATAATGTGCTTGATTAAAATAATTACACCAATATTTGTTGGCCCTAATCCAACCTTGTCTCCCCTAGCGACCATTAAAACATCGATAGAACAATACGGGCGTAATTAAAAAAACAATTAATTGTACTTCCCACTGTAATTAGCTCCAGAGTAAGCGGTCAGTTACATTGCTAGATAACTACATTAGAAGGTATTTATTTAGAAAAGGTGGAACAACTAAAATAATAATAATAATTACGGCTTATTAATACTTCTGTTAATGATGAGCCGTCACTACATATCTGTTTATTAATATTGCAGAAAAAGGGGTGAAAACGGAATAATTCGCTGTTTTCTACTTATTAGCTGTTATTCAAAATATGTTAGATATTACGCACTGAAACTTTCAATGTGTAATTGAGAAAGTATGCGTGAGGAGATGAACGAAGCTTAAACACGATTGGAAACATTTTGCTCGACAGAAAAAAATCCTGAAGTTACCCCTAAAATTTCACTTAATTGCACATTACGACCGCGTTTTACAATAACAATTCCTATAAAATCATAGACACATAGGTATTTAACTTTTCGATTTATTGACTGATTTAGATTTTCAAAAAACTAAACATTTTTATTAACTTTTTGATAAAAATATGAATGACGCTTACGAATTACCACGGACCCCGCGCCCCGCGCAAAACCCGCAGGGCATCGCGCCACATCCGAATTTTCGCTGACCGCCTAACCCCTAGTCTACATTATATTGTTCTACTATTGGCAATGACATGTGTGAATGTCATTGACTGATGGGCCTTTGCCCATCTGAAAATAATGAATCAAAAAACGATCCTCCATCGTTGATATCAAGTCATCGCGACTATGGATGGATATTAGCTTTATGGGCCATTGGGTTCCTTAAAATAAAGAAACATATTTTCAGGCTGCGTAACGTTTTTGGCATTCTCTTCGTTTCGCATAACGTTCATTCAGAATAAACCATTATATTTCTGTTGTCTAATAAAAAAAAATAATCTCGTAATTCAAGACAATCGCTACGCTGCGCTTAATCCAGCGTTTCGTATTTAAAAAATTCAGGCGTATAGCAATTAATATGTTCTTTACATTTATGCTGATTAATTATGATAAAGACAATTATAGTAAGTTAAAATTATGCCGATGAAACCATTATGGGCTTATAACACTCTGCTTACCATAATTTATGCAAAAAAAACTTTATGCTGAAATTGTTATGCCAAACTACATTATGACGAAAGAGATTATGCGACCTAGCTTTTTCATCACACTTTTTAAATGCAGGATGCTGATCACAAGTTCGGGATATGAATCAAAATATCCAAAACACACTTTGTCCACCTGGGAATATTATTGAACACGTGATTGGATATCGGACTGAGCGGACTGGCTTTCAATGAGCGTTTACGTATTAAAATTTGTTTTATATAATTGTAATGATAATTTGGTATTTATTTATTGACCTTTTTGCAATAGGGTAAATTTTTTTGTATACTTGTAATGTTTGAATCTACTTATCAGAGGTATTTGATACATTTTGATTATGTCAAGCAAATTGTTAAATTTGTAAATACAGTGTCATGATATTTTCTATAGCAATCAGTAAGCTACAAATGGATTTACAATACTATATTCGCATAACAACGTATCACATAATTTATTTACTTAAAAAGAAGCACTGCATTTTTACCGTTTTAAATATTCACGCGCTATCCTACCTTTGCCTAGTTTCCATTTAGATGGTAACCGGTAATTGCGATATGAATAATTTCGTTTGCCGTTTGCTTTCTGCGGTTGTTTATGACGTTTGTTCAACCTAACTTTAAGTAGCTCTGCGAAATAAGAGTAATTAGAGAAATGTTTTCAACAGCTAGTTAATTAGAAGTATTTAAGTTTGAGCTATTGAAGTTTAACCGCTTTTAAGTTTGGGTAGCGGTCTTGCAAGTTAAGTAGGTAGCGTTTGCAATAACAGGTCAGCGGATGGGTGTCCCAATTGAAGTATCAGAGAGCTCTTCCTTGTTTCGGAATTCACGTTAATTAAGTCTTATATTATCAATAATATAGCCAAATTTAATAATTTACCAAGAGAGTAATGAAAGAAAGAGAACATTTAAAAAAAGTTAGCCACAGAAAACATTACAAAGCATAGCGATATTTATGAAAACTATACACCCTCAATTTTTATTCGTTTTAAAAAAACCGACCTTCCATACAAAACTGTCCGATCAGCTGACGACAATAGACATTTTTTGTAATTTTTGCAAATAGGTTTCTTGGGGAAAGTTGTTCAGTATAATGGGTGGAACTCACCCTCAATTTCATTAAAACGATAAAAAATGACGGTGTATATACTCGTAGTATGGAGTATGGAGGAGCTCGATGGCGCAGCGGCTAGCGCGGTCGGCCTGTGATCTTGCCCGCTAAGCAACTTTTGCAGAGCCGGGTCGCCTGATGGGTGACCAATTAAAACATCTCGAGCTCCTCCGTGCTTTGGAAGGCACGTTAAGCCGTTGGTCCCGGTTGTTGTCGTAAGATGGCAGTCGTTAAAACCCACCAACCCGCATTGCATTGGCCCAGCGTGGTGGGTTATGGCCCAATATTCCCACTTGCTATGGTCCACGTGGAAGGCCTGTGCCCAGCAGTGGGACGTTTATAGGCTGATGATGACAATGATATAGTGTGTAGCTCTTATATAAATTTAATGCTGTACCTACATCACCAACAACATAAATGTAATTATGAAA
Source organism: Scoparia ambigualis (assembly GCA_963921215.1). Taxonomy (NCBI): domain Eukaryota; kingdom Metazoa; phylum Arthropoda; class Insecta; order Lepidoptera; family Crambidae; genus Scoparia; species Scoparia ambigualis. The sequence continues at coordinate 25,378,286 of OY992521.1, read as the reverse complement.
CGCCGATTTCGTGTGTAACAATTGTGTTAAATATAATATCATATTATAAAAATATTTATAATAAATATCATGGTGGTCGCCATCCCATCCATATTCTGGCAGAAATTCAAACACGGTGTCTCGGTAACCTGGTTTTGACTTATTCCTACACAGTCAGATACTTACACACGATTGTGGACGTCTTCAATAGCTAATCCAATTTATTTATTACTAGCAGCCGCTCGCGGTTTCACCCGCGTGGTTTCTGTTGCCATGGGAATATCAGGATAAAAAGTATCCTATGTGTTAATCCAGGTTATAAGCTATCTGTATGCTGAATTTCATCCAAATCCATTTAGTAGTTTTTACGTGAAAGAGTAACAAACATCCATCCATACTTACAAACTTTCGCGTTTATAATATTAGTAGGATACAACCTAGGTATTTAGAAACACCGTCGTACTTTATCCAGTTTGTACAAAATATTTATAAATTATAAACTAAAACCATCCTAAGTTTTCGCTCTTTATTTTAGTAAAAAGGGCATACAAATCCATTGCGTGGTTTAGAAGGAAAAAACGAAGCCACAGACACAAGAAAACGGCTATTTTTCTTTATAAATTATTGTAATGATGATAATAATGAAATCCAAAAATAAATTTGCTTACCTAAAGAAAAAAGTAGACTCACTTAATTGTGATGTGTGTGGCACGTTAGATGATATACAGCATGTACTATTGGAATGTATAAAGTTACAAACCGAAAAAGTTCCCATAAACAATATTGTTAAATCATCTTTAGATGTAGGCGTATTACAGAGCATCCTAGCGCAGCCAGTTTCGAGGCCCGCTGTGATGCTCTATGATCTTGCTTCTAAATATAAATAGGTTTAATAAGTTTATAAGGTTCCATGGGACTGGCATGTTTTCTTATAACAAAAGTCCATTAATATAATGTATAAAAAAAATGATGTCCATCCTAATTGACAGTGTGCCTAATCGCCAGCATGCTGAAGTAGAAATTATCAATGAGTTAAAGAATCAATAACTAAATTAAGGTCATTACCTTCGATCAACAATACCAACTAGATAACGCGTCACGAACAAAATCAAAGCTAAATTCTGTCCACGTGAATAAATACTTTTTCTTTAGTAACGAACTGAGACAAAAGTTATAAAACAGTTTTAAGTTTAATCTAATTACAATCATGGTACCCAGTTATAAAGACACAAATCTTCTAAGTATTATCATAAACTTACGATCATTCGTCACAAACAACGAGCAAAGCAATGATTACTCCTGTCACTTAAAAATGACAAGACATCAATAACATTTAGTGGTTAATTCAACCATAAGGAGCAACAAATAAATTACTTTTTCCTGTTATTGTCTTGCGAGAAAAAAAGAGCTCACTTCTCAAGTGAGCTGTTATTTACCGAGATATATTTTTAGCGCCTGACAGCTAGTTGTATTGTTAATCGACGGAAAAACGAGAAAATATAAATAATGTGTATTTAAAAGCGTAATGTGTGGATAGTTTTTTAAGGTACTTTGAGGCAACTTGAGGTTTCCTATTTCTTTTGCTTTATGAGCATGCTTTATGTATTGTAGCCCAGCATAATTCAACATTGATTGTTCCAAAGTTAACCGCCAAAATCACCGCTCCTCAAACCCTCGGGGGCGTTCCGCAAATTTTATTAATAACATAAACAAAACCTTCGGGGTGCCATGTTAGCAAATACTTAACATATTTGGGACGAAATGACACATTGCGGGTAACGGCGACAAAGTTCCATGGGCGGGCGGGGAGTGCAATTGTTGGAACTTTATCCATAGTCCGAGCCGTGCTTGAAGTTGATGGAAATTATTATTGTTGTTTCCCGTAGTTACCGGGTTGTTAGCGAGGTCTTTTGTGTTTTGTTACGACTCCGTTACTGTATTGTCGTATGAGTGTGAGACTAATTAAGAGTTCACACAACTACTGACGTTTATTTTCCTTATAACTTTGTAATAAACTTATATTTTAAAATTTTGAAGATTGAACAAAGAGTCGTGTGATAATAGAAAAGTGTGGAACGAATGCTAAAATGGTTCGGTCACCTAGAAAGGCTGGATGAACTTCTTGGCGGGAAAGTGGAGCGTCATGTCTGCAGTTTTGTTTTATATATGTGTTATAGTGAGTTCTGCACTTACTTGGTGAAGAATCCGGGTTAAGTGCGCTTCTACCTTAACATCATTTAACATCAGAAGTGAGTCCTCTCCCATAGTCCACTTTTAACCAAATAGCGACTGCACATGTGCTCAGCGTGACAGGTGGTGAGCACATCGCCGGTCTACGCTGTTGGATGTATGTATAGCCTTTAGTCTGTTAGTCGCCTTTTACGACACCCAAGGGAAGAGAGGGGGTGGTAGTATTCTTTCACCGCTACGCGACTCGGTTAAAGTAAAATATCAAAAACATTTATATTTAAATATTAAATTATGTTCTCGTTCTTTACAGACTCAAATGTGATAAATCGCAAGATGGCCGATGCTCCGCAGTTCGAGAAACCAATTGGAAACCACACCTTTCACATCGGCAGAGAAGCCATACTTGGTTGCTCCATCGTCAACTTAGGAAAACATAAGGTCAGCTGAAGCACTCACTAAACATTAAAGTTTCGATATAATATTAACATTGCAACATTAATCAAGTAGATTAATGCATTGCTTTGCTTATTGTTATTGTCAGCCGTAGTCATCCCTCTACAGGGAAAAAGCCTCCCTTCTACCTTCGCGGACTTAGATCCAGGGGTCTCAGGTTCATCTTTGTGTACTTGGTTTGGTTTGTAGGGTAGGGCTTGTTAAATTCGCATGGCTATGTCCTCCAATTAGGGTGTAATGGGCACAGTACCATTAATGTTGCAAACATTATCTCTTTGGTATAACTGCCACCACTCTCTCACAACTCACTCACTCGCCCACTCTCGTCATTATTAATTACGAAATTAAAATTCCTAATTTGAAATTAATTGACGGTTATGAAAGAAGAACACGTCATCGCTTCAATACACCTTAGATTCCTATTAATTCCAGAGTGGTCGAATCGCAAACTTACCTCCACCGCTCGATACAGGCAACTATAAAGCGGTAAGATTGCACTCAGCTCGTAATGGATTTTACTTAGGTAGGTATCGTGTTGTTACGACCACCTGCCAAGTTTGATGTGTGTACCGTTTAAGACTTATGTTGCGTGAACATGGAAATTGCTGCGGCTACCGTAATCAGTTTCAAACGGGTTTGAAGTGTGTTGAAGGTTCGTCGGTGTTATCATCTTCGGTATTATTGTCAATTTTAATAAAACCAATAAAGGTCAATGGGCAAAAATGTATGGAACTTGGTCCAAGATGAGACTGATCCTCCACTGATGAGACTTGTGGGAAATGAAAGTACATACTTGTCATATAATTTTTGCTAAATATTATCAAAATCCGTTCCTGGATTTTTTTATAGTCACGTTAACCTGACGGGGGTGGAAGAGCGGGGATGGGGGGCAATTAGGATCGAAGAAACGAGATACCGTATCTTTTTTAGACAGGCACGAACATGTCTAAACATGCGCCACACATAACGTAAAATCTTAAGTATTATTACTTACTTATTTATAGTCAGGTTAACATGACCATAAAAAAAAATTCCCGAGACGGATTTTAATAATCTTTTGCCAGAATCATATGATAAGTATAAACTTTCATTTCCCACAAGTCTCATAAGTAGAGGATCTAGTCTCAGCTCTTGGACCACTTTTGCCCATTGTCCTTAAAATACAATATTATCCACGGGTAAGCAGGCCTTGATCTCACCTATTTAGTTTTTTATTGTTATGGTAATACTAGCCGTGCTCAGTGGATTAGCGGAATATTAAGTACTAGCGGCCGCTCGCGGTTTCACCCGCGTGGTTCCCGTTCCCGTGGGAATATCGGGATAAAAAGTATCATATGTGTTAATACAGGTTCATCCAAATCCATTCAGTAGTTCTTACATGAAAGAGTAACAAATATCCATACATTCTTACAAACTTTCGCGTTTATAATATTAGTAGAATTCAGTAAAATCACTGCAATATATGCTTCAAATTATTATTATTTAATTTACGAGTATTTAGATACTCATTAAAATCGGTATTTTTTTTAATTTAATAACTCATAAATTTATAAAAGTAATTTGTTAAAAATTAGGAAAATATTATTCCTAAAACACGTAAATTTTTCGTTAAAAAAAAAGGAAAAACTTATACAATTGTATCAAACCGATCCTTACAGGAAAAAAATACAGCGTAGAAAATATTTCTTCACAGAATGAAAAAAAAAGTGTGCTATTATACGTCAAACGTATGTGGATCATTTACATGTATCAGGCTTCAGTTGCCGCGTGGGTTCCGAATTGGAATATAGCCTTTCTTTTCCGCTCCGATCGCATTCTTCTCCGAAACATTTCATATTCATTTTTAGGGACCGATATGGCAATAGTGTATATTTCTATTTTTATCTTAGAACTTTATTGTCCGCCAATTTTATTTGCTATACCATACCACATAATATCATATTTTGATCGAATGATTTGTATTATCTCGTTGTATATCTTTATCCTATTAATATTATAAATACGAAAGTTTGTAAGTATGGATGGATGTTTGTTACTCTTTCACGTAAAAACTACTCAATGGATTTAGATGAAATTTGGTATACAAATAGTTTATAGCCTGGATTAACACGTAGAATACTTTTTATCCCGATATTCCCACGGGAACGGGCACCACGCGGGTGAAATCGCGAGCGGCCGTTAGTAAGTATAAACATGATTAGAGTTTTACTAACACCGTCAACAATTTTAATTCAACCAAAAAGAAGCTTGAGTTTTGACTCTATACCGTATTATTCTTTTTTTTTATTAATTTATTTTACATGACATTAATTTAAGTAATTTTTGACGTAAACATAGATTTAAATTACAGGAATCGTTTGCATGTTACAAAACAAAATTTAAGTTATCATAACAATCATGATACAATTTATGTTACCACGGTCAGACCATTTAGTACAATTCAAACAGTTGTATGCTGACTGCATGATAAACTTCATAAACAAAGTTGAGTAATTATCAAGATATTTTATATCCTTTGGGATGTTTACTGGCTCAAAACAACCGTTCTTGTTAATATTATTTCTACGAAAGCCCACATTTGGTATAAATCTTCGGCGAAACAAGAAAAAACCTGCGCCATTAATTTTTATTTGCCGTGTCCGAGTGGGGAACGCAACTTTCGTAATTAAAGGGCTCGCGTTAATCTCAATTGGCCTTACATTGCTTTAATAAAGCGTCATGCCATTAACAATGACCTGTAATACGACTACCTACGAGTATGGAGTAATTGGATCATCATTCGTATTTATCTATTTATAAGAAGACAAACGAAATAGGTTACCATCTTATTATTATAATATCCAACACAAGTATTATGTAAACTGGAACTCCTATGGATACGTGCGAGTTACATGCCAGTATACAAACGCGAAATATAAATACAAATTCTAATATTTTTGTTCAAATAAACTTAATAATAATAGTCTAAGATCCGAGAATAGAACGACTTTCACCAGGCCGGTTAATGGATAAAAAGCATTTTACATCAAATTTATTATGTTAAAAAATATATCGCGAGTGGGTTGGCTGAAAAATTTCAGTCCTGTTATTCTGTGCCACTGGCACAGAATAAAAAAAATAATTAATCATTATAGGTACTGACCTTTAATGATTAATTTAATTTTTTTTTAACATTGTGGTTTGGTGTGTTTGTGTTTGTAATGTGATTGTCTTTATATAAACATAAATTTTATTTATTTAACCAGACGGTTGCAAATTACTAGTATCGACTTACCTGTTTACACCTGCCTACCCAATGTTATGACGGGAAAAAATAGGCAACCTAACGTTTGCATATTCTATAGGCTGCATACTTCCGATTGGTACCTATGTAATTTATCTATTATCCAAACCAGTGCAGTGTATTAAAAAAATATTTTTTAAATATTTAATTAATCATATACCTACTGGACTCAATTTTTCAGCCAACCCACTCGCAATATTTCACGACTTCGATCTTCGACTTAATTTGACGACTTCCTTGGTCGAGTGGTTTGTACACTGGTTTTCATGATGTCCCGGTTCGATCCCCGGTCGGGTCAATTTAGAAATTATTGTTTTTCTAAATTGTCTCGGGTCTGGGTGTTTTCTATGTATAATAAGTATGTATTTAAGTATTTTAAGTATGTTTATCGGTTGTCTAGTAACCATTTAACGAGTTTCATAACTAAGCTTCTCTTGGGCTAGATAATTGGTGTGAGTGTAGGAAAGTGTATTTATTTAGTTTATAATATATTATTTCACATATTAAATTTGATATAAAGTACTTTTCATCCATTAACCGGCCCGGTGAAGGTCGTTGTATACTCGGATCCTCTACTATAAGTAGAAACACTTTTTATACATACAATAACAACACAATAACCGTGTTGTGTATCAGTAGAAGAATACTACCACCACCTCTCTTCCCTTGGGTGTTCCCTGCTCTAAAAGGTGACAGTAGGGCCCCCCTGGTCTCATGAGCACAATAGATAGATAAACACTTTATTTATTGCACATACACAAGAAACAGTTGCACTATGACATAAACTTAAAACTAGTATGTACAAAGGCGCTCTTATCGCTAAAAGCGATCTCTTTCTGACAACCTTTGTTTAGTGGAACCTTAAAAGGAGATAACCGTGTCGCGTGGCGGTGAAAGAATACTACCACCCCCTCTCTTCCCTTGGGTATCGTAAAAAGCGACTAACGGACTAAAGACTGCACATACATCCAACTGCATAGAGCGGCGATGGGCTCACCACCTGTCACGCTGAGCACACGTGCAGTCGCTATTTGGTGAAAAGTGGACTATGACAGAGGACTGCGGTCCTCGTTGCCTGGTCTCTGACTAACCCTTCGAGGATTATGGTCTTGATTATGTGCTATGCATATGATATGCTTGGAAGTAGATAGAGAAAGCGCGCAAGCTGACAGCAGAGTCATGCTGAAATTACACCATAAGCAGCCACGCGGTGGCTTCATACGGGTTAGCGGTTTGCGTTTGTAATATTTATTTACGCTATATTTCAATCGTCATGTTTTACCCGCCACGCCATGCGCCATCTCAGAGCCAAGCGGCGGCAGTGCACATAAACACACGTGACAATGCGTCCACAATTTTCCCCGATTTAAATGCATGTCGCATAAACAACTTCACTCCTTGAGAGCAAGGAAATGGTTTTGTATAGGTATATCAACCGGAACCAAACGTTCTTTCCGAAGCACGAAAAAGCTCGAGATGTTTGTCTTTTAATTTGCTCATCCATACAGTGAACTGGCATTGCAAAAGTTAAACTCACAAATTGTCTTGTCGTCTCCGCAAAAGACTAAAAGAATACCTACCAACTACTAACCAAAACATAGACTACAAACCTATCTCTTCGTTGGTTGAATGCTCTAAGCTCTCTTCCCATGGGTGACGTAAAATACAACTGACGGGCTAAAGACTGTAACGAGGCAGCTAAAGCCTGCTACTAATCTCTGAACTTTGCATTGGATTGAAAATGTCTATAGCTTCATAACTAGATTCCTCTAGTCTAGTTTTACGTCCATAATTTTATTTCTAGAAAAAGCTCAATTTTCACGAACATTTTATTTGGAAAGTTACTTATCAGTAGGTACATCGATTCGTTGGAGCAAAATTTGAGTCAGCTAGAAAATGACGTAGGTACCGTATAGTTTGCAGCGGTCTTAAAATGCCAATCGAAAAATTTCGAATTTCATGCGATTGAATTGAATTTTAATCCGGAAATAAATTTTAAGATTTTACGATTTTTGGTAGAAATACTACTTATTTTAATGATTTTGTAAAGTGGTTTGATAGCGATTAAAATACAACCTTGAAAGTAAAATTATCTTTTTTTAAATTCGGCACTACCACATTCTTAATTGCTACTCTCGACAGGATGACAGGCTGGTGGTGATAGGTATTTCTACTTTTTTGGAATGATTAATGAGTGATAAAAAGGAACGTAATTAGGCAAATAGTTTCCCCCTATTCATTGAGTTTAAGTATAAAGACGTGGGACTTTACAAACCACACACACGGACTTCTTAAAAGAACTATAAAAGTCAAACGCACTGTTTTCTTCCATTTGCGATTATTCATACATGTTCACGAATTCTAAACAATTGACCTGAATAATTTTTATAACTATCATGGTTGCAAACATTTTTTTTACGAGATATTTTACTATGATTATCCATGAGTTTGTCCTTCCGATATTTAAAACTCATGGACAATCATGGTAAATATTTCGTAAAAAAAAATAATTACAGAATATAATAAAGATGCGCACACGAGGCTTAACCAACTCCAAGGAGTCCCACCTTCACGTTATTAGAGCTGTGTTTATATTAGCCCTAATCTTGTATACTGTCTCTTCATTCCAAAAAGGGGAAATGAAGAATTAGAATCACGCACCATCCCTAAATTGATTTGGTGTTCGCAAATGGCTGCATTTAAATCCTTGGTCACGTCCTATTTTATTGTGAGGCAAAAGTTACAATGGCCCGACGCGAATAGTAATAGCATCCGAGGCACCTAATGTTATGTAATTCTTGAAAATTGCCACGGTTCAGGCCTGGCCGCCTCACCAAATGTATTCCGGGTGCGGTGCGGAATCTTTTAAAGAGTTCCTGCTTCCAAGATAACGAATAGAGCTTGAATTCTTATTTTTCTAAGGTGTCGAGAATAGGAATAGATAATGAAGGCGGGCATGGCGATCCACAAACTCTTTAGAATTAGGGTGGTTTTCGATATGCCCCAATTTTTGAGCACACGTGTTGTGCTGGAACGAAATCACGTTCCAGTAGGTGGATATTAGATTTTGTTTATTTTGAAGTATTGTAAAGATAAAGATAAAAGATAAAATATACTTTATTGTACACCACAGAAACATATATAAACACAAACACATAGTACATACAATTGGCGGCCTTATCGCTAAAAAGCAATTTCTTCCAGGCAACCATGTTGGACTGGATAGAAGAAATAGTTAAAAAATTGATAGGGCAGTCATGGTGTTTTATTTAGGTACTAGTATTATATTGTTCATACTTATGTACAAACTTATATATAAATTATACATATACTTACTCATATAATCATAATACACATATACATATTTACATACTTATATATAATAATAAATAACTACATAAATAAATACAAAACTTTCTCTATCTTAGGAAAAGACAAATAAAAACAGGAAATAAATTAATAGGTAAATTAATCATAGAGACATCGACAGTGACAGATAGTGCTCTCTAACATGTCGTTTAAAGCTCGTTTCGTTTAAAGTATTGTAAATAAGAATAAATCACTAAAGATGGGCTTGACGGTACACCAAATTAGTAGAACATATTTTTCATATGACCGATCAGATACGAATTTGAACCGTGTCGCGTGGCGGTGAAAGAATACTACCACCCCCTCTCTTTTCTTGAGTGTCGTAAAAGGCGACTAACGGACTAAAGACTGCACATAAATCTAACAACATAGATCGGCGATGGGGTCACTACCTGTCACGCTGAGCACGTGCAGTCGCTATTTGGTGAAAAGTGGACTATGGCAGAAGACTACTTTTGCGGTCCTAATTGCCTAGTCTCTGAAAATATATCTTCGGGGAAAATAGTCGTGATTATATTTATTATATGTATGTAAATACGAGTTTATGACATTCCTGATAATGGAGTTGATAAAAGTTCTTCATCCCACTCAAAAGCGAGATTCGAGTCAGGTTCTTGTTGCGTAATGCCAGCCCATAAAAATCGCCGGAGATAGTTTTAATACGACTTGAGAAACAAAAAAATAATGGAAAATCGATTTTAGTAAATGAAAAAAAGTTGTAACATCAACTTTTTTCCTCGAAAATATCAAAAGATTTAGTACAAAATAAAGTAATCGTAATTATAAAAGGAAATTATTAAGTCTTACATAATACTGGAACAGGTATAAGAGAAAATGATTCAATACGTCCAAACCTTTCCAAAGTTTACCAATGTTTCCACTAATTAATGTTGTTTTATAGCTCGTTAAGGCGTTTAATGAAACGTAAATATTTTCTAATAAAGTACCATACCACTTTCACGACGCCTAATATATTTTTATGGGTGTCATATACTCATAATAAACGAGCGGAAATATGATTATCATCTACAAACACTTCGTTATTAAGCCCCTCCCGAGTTTTAGGGTTAATTTTATACGTTTGCACAGGACCTTCTTTATTAAAAGCTCATATAATTAAAAACATTAAGTGTCACACGAAAACGTTCATTCCGTGTTAATCTTACATAATAGACTCAATAATTTTGTGAGGGTGCCGTAATAAGATTTGCTTTGAGGAATGAAATTGTAGTAATGAAGATTTCAAATAAAATTTGCAATATCTTTTATGCAAATGAAAAAGTTTAGAAGAGGGTGAAGTATAAAGGTCGACAATTAGAGGCGTTGTTTTCTCTGAGGAAGATTAAAAACAGAAAGCGGGTTATGGATGACTGCGATCCGTAAGAACATTCAAAAGATAAAATTATTCGCGGATAATCCTATCCGTTGTTGAATCTTGCTTTTCTTTGCAAATATTAATACCTATCTTCGGAACGTTGATGGCCTATTTTTTTTGCGTCGTCAGAACAGATATGAATAAATTGGTTTCATCTTTTTAGCCTTCATAAATTTGTGAATCAGTATTCACGAGTTAATTCAAGATCTTAAATTATAATAGATCAAATTGATTGCTATTGAAATTTATTCATGCGGCTTAAGCAATTAAATTACTCGTATAATAATTAGAATCACTGAATGATTTCTATCTTGACGATTTCAATATTACGTTTCATTCAATATGAATTCTCTCTAATTGATATGAGAATATTGTCGTCTAAGGTTTAAGCGGGCACTACACATTGCAATGAAATGAAGCACTTTTTATGGATAAAAACTAAAAAGCTATGTAATTTAGTAAATTAAACGCGAGTGTTTTTAGATTAATTGAAATTCTCATATCATTGAAATAAAATGAAGCCGCTATTAGTTTATAAGCCGTTCAAAGTCGCTATTAGTTTACCTACACGGAAAGAAATTATTAGTTGGGTTTACCATATTTCAACAAAATTTTAGGGTTAATATAGCACCTACTCTTGAGTTTTGTTGAATGAACATAAACTGTATTGTTGATCAGTTACGGTAATTTGAACTTATTACATATATCTTTTGTAGTTTTAATGTATTTATTTTGTAAATTTAACTTTAAAAATGATTATTTCAACAACTTGAACAGTAAAATCAACAATTACCTATTGAATTATGCATGAATTGTTACGCCAACATGTACAAATACGTAAAAACAACTGTTTTCATATCAACAAAAACATTTCTGTGAAAACAACAATTTGTTCATGTTGCTTTAACCCATCACTTTGTTAATTCAACTAATGTGTCGCCAACCCGTGCAAAATCAACCTTTTTGTTCTTTCAGTGTACTAGCATTGCGCGCGACTTTGTTGGCGGCATTATTAGCTTCTGCATAATTTAGAAACACCTACTTATTTGGGACCTAAAGTATCCTTACTGTTAGTACAAGATAAACTGTGTCAAGTTTAATACAGTTCCATTTAGTATTATGCAATAGTCATACAAAAAACTGTAGAAAAATAAAATTATGACGACCTCTACTACAGGAGTCACTAAGTTTAGTTACTCCTTCTTTAGTAAACCAACTTTTACAAGACTTTTATTGTTTCATGACACCCATAACTATTTGAGCTCAACTCACTCACTCTTACTATTTGAGCTCAAATTATTTAGGACGTCATGTTATCATCATTCGGATTTGTTCACCTTTATGCAGTTCATATTGTAAACTCATATGTGAGTTAGGCTGTCGTGAAACCAGACATAGTACAAATGAAATTGTTAGTAACCTCTTAGAGTATTCGTGACAGTCAAGGGGTTATTATAAACTATCTGGTAGGTACTTACATAAAGCAATTTGTTAATGTCTGTTTTTTATTAATCATTACAATTTATTTTTGATAATGTAATTGTCTAGTACCCTGACATTATCGAGGTAAATTGGACCATCGCGTCTCGTATTAAATTAATGATACCTGTCAGAATTTGTTAAGAGCCCTCGGAGATGCGCAGGTTGTATTGTGCAGAAGCGGGCGCGGACGGAGCGGCCATAATTCACTTGTACCAACAATAGGGCAATAAAATGTACAAGAAATAAAGGGGCCTAAAGCGCTATGTGTATGCCGAGATAAGTTCCGTGATACGTCATTTGTTACCGTTCGGGTTACACGGAAATATTATTGAGATATTTGCACAATGGACCGCTTTCGCGATATGGAATAATGGATGCAGGCTTTTGTGGCATACAAAAAACAGTTGGTTGTTTTAAATGGAGACATAAAATGTTATAGCTATAATAAACGCCAAAGGCTGGAGAGAACGTTTTCATGTAAATTATATTAGGTACTCTTAGATCTATTTGTCTTTTGTGATGGAAAGTGCTTTTATATCCAGATTTTTCCCATATCCAAATACCACACACCCCTGAGACCCGATGAAAGGCGACTCTGAAAAGTTTTAAAATAGCAAAATCATGGCCCAGGCATAAACTGGTTTTCTAAACGGAATTAAGAAAATAAAATCCTTTTTTGTTTTTTTTATTTGACCATTGCCAGCTATTTTTATTTATTGTCTTTTCCACCAAAAATATATAAGATAACGGGTACTTGTGTTCAGTTCAGTCGCATTGAGCCCATTAACCAACATTTTTGTTTTGTTTCATATGTTTCGTCATTCTCAAGCTTTACAATCGTCCTCATACTAATGCTTGCAATTCAATTTTTAAAATATTATAAATGTATTGAAATATATAAATTTAATACACACAAGTAGAAGATTACCTTTTTTTGTTCATGTAATGTAATAATTAAAAAATATCCAATAATTTAAAAACTTTTGATTTGTAATTTAACTTTTTTTGCGAAAGCCTATAAAAATGTTTTTAATGTCGAAACTTTGATTAGAGTGATTGGATTGTATATGGGCTGGCTAATAAATCTGCCGCGTGCTTTATTGCTACTGCAAACTTGTTGTACGCGAAATAGTTGGTTTGCGGGCGAAAATCTAATATTTATTTTACAAATGGATTGCGCCCCGACTGTGTGATATTAGAAAAAAAACAGGTTTAGCATTGCGCTTTTAAAGGTTGTTCTAAATATTCAGCAACATTTGTACTGGTACAAAAATGTATGTCTATTTTTACTACACCTTTTTCCATACATACATACATACACACGCTTGTTTCCCGGAGGGGTAGGCAGAGGCTAAAGCTGGAAGCAAACTATCGGACGCGGCTGACGGACGCGGCTGACAGCCGCGACTTATAGGTAATCTAGTCAATGAATGTACAAACTATCGGACGTAAGTAAGTTGCGGACGTAACCTTGGGCGTTCTGACGTCCGATAGAAATCTGGCGCGCTAGATATTTGAAGGCTGTGCACATTTAACCGCCTCTGTGGTCTAGTGGCTAAGCCACCGGTCTCAGACGAGGTCCCGGGTTCGATTCCCAGCGGGGGGTACATCTTTGTGTGCTCGGTTTGGTTGCTAGTAGGGCTGTTAAGTCCGCCTGGCTAGCTACCACCGTCTTATCTAAGTCTGTCACCATAACAGCGATGTTTAAAGCATTGTTGTGTTCCGACAGTTTGATATAAGATAGCCAGTTCCTTATTGGTTGAGGATTCCGGGTGAAGCGCGCTTCCACCTTCGGCCTTATCGTCACTTACCATCAGGTGAGATTGAGACCAAGCGCTTACTCGTAGTAGAATATATAAAAAAATCAGTCGCGTCTGTCAGCCGCGTCCGTCAGCCGCGTCCGACAGTTTGTTTCCAGCTTCAGCTTTCCATTTGCTACGATCCTACATTACCCACTAGCGAGCAAAGAATTCTCAAATATCAAATTCACATCTCAAAGATAATAAACTATAACGACGTACCTACTCACCCGCAAAATCCATTATTGAGTGAGTTCCATCATCAGTTGTACAAGCGTTTTAACCCTATATCTCCTAAAATACACATCTTTCAGGCACATTTGACAGACACCATTAATTTGGACTATAACCACGATGAAGGTACGCGTGATAAAGTGAAATGGAGTGTCGCAAATGAAGTGTTCTTATGAAACCATCTGATGCTTAATATCATTCCACCTTAATGTAAGTGTTTCGTGATACTGGAGATTATGCTGGAGTTACCCGACGACGCTATAGTGTTCGCAACAATTTGCGTACCCACGTATTTGCTTAAAACTTTTTGTTACGAATATAAACATAATAAATTAACAAAAATTTGCTGATGTTTTTGGAAATAATAATTTGCGAAATACTAAACCACTAAGATACCCCGAAGTAAGTATTTAATTAATAATCTTCAGAGTTCTTTTTAGGCAAATTAGGCAAAAAAGCCTCAAAAAAGAAAAATAAAACTCCTACTAACCCACTATAAACTAGCAAGGCTAAATACGTTTTTCTTTTGTGATAAACATTTAATGAAGTAACCATCTAGTGGTTATTCTATGTTTTATATCAACTTAATACTTATAATTAACTGGTAAGTATAATAATAATTAATATACCTTCTTTAGCTTTTATAGCTAAGAATAAATCAAATAATCCGTTTAAAATAAGAATTAATTGTTACTTCAAACAATATTCGTTGAGGATAAAGGTTTCTCTCGACGACCATTAATTACAAGTATCCATTAATTTTCACAAATTTTACCGTAAAATGTGTTCTATTGAACGTTACTATTAATTATTGTTTATTAAAATATTTTCGAGTAGCAATTAATTACTATGTTTAATTTTATTTTCTTAAGTAATCTTTAAGGGATTTTGTTAATTCCTCTGTAACAATAAAGCAGTTGTGTATTGATAATAATAAATATTTTCCCGGTAAAACACAATATCATAGAATTTTGTGGCAGATTGAATATTAAGCAGGCGAAGTCGCGCACAGAAGTTTTATCTAAAAAAAATACCTACACTAAAACTACAGATTCAAATTAATCAAATACGGAAAGTGTGTAAGAATCATGGAGCAAATATTAGCTCCGTGGTCATAATCGTATCAAATGGAAAAGCCCTAAGCGAAACGAATGTGATGAAAGTATGTAAGTACTAGCGGCCGCTCGCGGTTTCACCCGCGTGTTTCCCGTTCCCGTGGGAATATCGAGATAAAAAGTAACTTATGTGTTAATTCAGGTTATAAACTATCTGTATGCCGAATTTCATCCAATTCCATTCAGTAGTTTTTGTGTGAAAGAGTAACAAACATCCATCCATACTTACACACTTTCGCGTTTATAATATTAGTAGGATGTACCTACCTATGTACGAGTATGTACTCCAACACACACTCACTGACTCATCTACGCCCAGCCGAAACTCTTAGACCTAGAAATCTGGAATTTTGCACAGGTTCCTTTAGTGTTTATTCAAGAGGAAATAGTGCTGACTTTTTCGAAAGTTCTATTAAGTTCACGGGGTACGCGTGTAAACGTGGAAGAATTCGACGGCGCCCGCTAGTAAAATACGCACATGGTAAATAATCAAGACTATTATCCCCAAAGGGTTGGTCAGAGACTAGGCAATGAGAACCGCAAGAGCAGTCCTCTACCATAGTCCACTTTTCACGAAATAGCGACTGCACATGTGCTCAGCGTGACAGGTGGTGAGCCCATCGCCTCTATGCAGTTGAATGTATGTGCAGTTTTTAGTCCGTTAGTCGCCTTTTACGACACCCAAGGGAAGAGAGGGGGTGGTAGTATTCCTTCACCGCTACGCGACGCGGTTAAGTCTAGTAAAACCGAAGTAAAAAAATCTCAAGTCGTTTCATTTGTAACGTTTTAGTGAACACATAAATCTGTAATAACCTTGTAACGTAATGAAAGATTCTTGGGGCTACCAAATACAAAAGACTAAATTCAATAAAATTTCGGTAGGTAAGTAGATTGTAGGTTGCTAGCTTGTTACGGACTGGGAACTTTCAGCAATATTGTATTAATAAAGGAACGCCATACGAAACTTGTTTCTTTGTAATCTTTCCGTGCTAATATTATTATAGGGCTCCGGTATTACTCTTTACCTTCCCTGGGTATGGTGAATAAAGATAATAATAATATATGAATTTTAGGCAACTACACAGGCAGTTAAAATCAGTACATTATGAAATATGGGCAAATATAAAAAAGTAGAATAAACCACTTTTTTTATTATAATATTTAATTTAAGCGAAATGTTGAGATGGTGGGTAATAACGTAAATTTGAATCTACCGAGGAAAAGCTCAAAGAAAAGCTCAAACAATTTTAGAGTACCTACTATGCTTAATAGAATGCGACGAGGCGAGTGAATTAATATTATTATTGTCATATTTTTATTTTCTCTTTAGCGATTTCATTTTCTATAAGTTTTTTTTACGATGACTATAAATTTAAATTGTAGAATATTTTTGAATGCTGCACCATTAACTTTACTGACATGACTTTACTGTTATGAAAAGCATTTAAAAACACGCTTTTAAAGGAATTCTTACTATATAGATTTTTTATCCTGGGGTAATAAGCAGTATGTATTGACCATAGGCGAAGCCATGTTTAACTAGTGGCTAGTGTATACTGTATTCACTTAAGCAGCGTAGGTGCATGATAATTTCACTCGGGGGCATTTTTAACAAGAGTAAACGCTTTATCTGGATATGAAAAGCACACAGCTTTTTAGAGATAGGTACAATCTTAAAACACGCATCCAAAGTAGTTTAACCGCCTCTGTAGTCTGGTGGCTAAGCTACCAGTTGCAGACCCAGAGCTCCTGAGTTCGATTATCAGCGGGGGTACATTTTTCTGTACTTGGTTTGGTTGGTAGAAGGGCTTGTTAAGTCCGCTAGGCTAACTACCACCATCTTATCTGAAGTCGTGCGCCGTAACAACAATGTTAATGGCAATGTTGTGTTCCGACTGTCATCAGTGGTTAAGAGGGTTTACGCATTCAAAGTCAAAGTCAAAGTCAAATTATTGTTGGAAACATTTAAAAAAAAGGTTTATTTAGCTGAGTTACTGCTATTTAAAGTCCACTATAGAAAGTTTAAAATCGCGATAACTCAGTTATTTAAAAGGTTTTTTAAAAATGTTTTTAACAAACTATTTAGATCTTTTTATGGTACTTTAGCACGCAAAGTTTCATTGTAATTGGTTTAATAGTTTTTAAAAATTTCGACTTGGAATTTTGTATGGGAAACCGGAATGCGTAAACCCTCTTAAGGATTCCAGGTTTAGCGCTCTTCCATCTTCGGCCATATCATCACTTACAATCAGGTAAGATGAAGGCCAGTGGTATAAAAAAATCTTTCCTACATAGATTAGGCAATGAAGACCACAGAAGCAGTCCACTGCCATAGTCCACGTTTTACCAAAATTACAACTACACATGTGCTCAGCTTATAGAGAAATCTGAGGTGATTAGCAGTACGCGCATAGCCATACACTGTGAGCAACTTTACCAGCGTTGGTACATCATAATTCCACCCCGGGGCATTTTAAACACGAGAGCGAACGCTTTACCGAGCGATACTTTGCGGAAATAACCAATTTTCTGCTGAAATCTGTTGCACGATTTAGATGCAAAATATTATCTTGCGAACAACAACATTTTGCGCTCGTGCCCGTGCCGTAATGAATACAACAGAGATATTATTAAAATTAACTTCCTTATTTCTACGTAGTGTAATTTCCTAATCGTTTCACTGTGAAATTGTTTATAAAAGCTTAATGTGTGAGGCTTTTAACATTTCTAGATTTATTACAAAATGTATGAGTTGACAAGTCACTGAGATATAAACCAGTTTTAATCTTATATAATTTTATAAACCATAGAAAATAGAGAGCATGGCATGGCATGGCCTGGCTAAGCACTGCGCTGAGGTACAATTCGGAACCGGTGACCATCATTCTCATTAATTTAAAGATTCCGGGTGAGTGAATTAAGCTTCCATTGTAGAACTTACCATTAAAAGAGAAGGCCATGTTCCCCGTTGTCGTACAAAATATTATGCAGTTAACTTATTCTTCCTCTTCTAGCCTTAACTAAAATTCCTGTAATTGGTAAACTAACCACCGAAAAACGAGTGCTCACGACAATGCAAGTGGGCTGCTGGCTGATATATCCTTTGTTCTTTCCTCCAGGTCGGTTGGCTTCGCGCGGAAGACCAAACAGTATTATCTCTCCACGAGCGAGTAGTCCTCGGACCTCGGTACTCCATCAGCTTGGATACTCCTAGCACGTGGCAACTTAGGATAAAGCCTCTGAAGGCTGAGGACAGGGGCTGCTACATGTGCCAGATCAACACGCAGCCCATCATGAAGTGGCAGAACGGATGCATCGATGTATATGGTAAGAGAATTTGTACGATTTTAGGGTTTTCAAGAAGTCAAATGGGCTACCAACCCACCCGCATTGGCCAGCGAGGTGGGTTTTGGGCTATGGCCTACCCCCTCCCCCCTCCTCCTCATGTGATGTTGTCCATGTTGAAAGGACTGTGCCCAGCAGTGGGACGTTTATAGGCTGATGACTTGATTTTGATCTGAAGTAGTGAATAACTCTGGTCTTGTTAACGTACTGTGCTTCTTGTTTTTCCAAACACCTCTCGAATGCCTAAATAAAGCCTATACTTACTTACCTTCTTACTATACTTATTTTTCTCTAACTTCCTTGTTCTACTTTCTACTCTAACAGTTAAAGAGTTGAACAAGGATAGGAAATATAGTCAGACGTGTGTAAAAAAAAAACAAATGAGATCACTAGGAAGTTTTAAGACAGTTGCGCCGAAACGCGCAATTTACTTATTATCCGACAATTGAGAAGTTAGGCTACGATAGCCACTTGCGATAGCAACCTGATAAGGTTGTAAGCCAGTGAATGTAATAGAAAAAAATGATTACTTTCATCATAATTATGTTAAATCATAAGACCAATAAAGGTTCATTGTTCAGCTCATGCTTTTATTTGGCATTCAATATCAATTCTGAATAGCAAATAAAGTACTAAACAAACTCATAAAGTTTTATTTACAAATATTACTGAATAAACAGGAAAGAAGACAATTCAAAGACATTTATATTATTAAAGTTCAGAGTAGCGTAAATGGGAAAGTGAATTTTACAAGCAAAACTGCCGAGGTATACCCATAAAGAACTTAAGTGAATTTAAGCAACAAATTGAATTATAGAACTGGCGAGAAATGTGTTCAGCCGTGAATATTTTCAAAAGAAACTTTTTGAACCTGCGATTTCTTTAAACGCTTTACACGGGAAAAATTAAACAAGGCAGCTCTCTAAGCTTATTAAGAATAGGAACGATCTCAGTTTCAAAACATTTCACAAAGTACTTACGTACGAACTTAGAACAAAACTCAATATCAATGAAATGTCTCGAACGGAGCGGTGGAAAAGTATTTTTCTCGGAAAAATAAATCACCTTACGAAAGTTAGCTTTATTTCCCCGCGTCATTGGAGGTGGGTGCCAACTTTTATCGCTCACTGTTCAAATTAGTTCAGGGGTTATTCTTTTTTTTTCACTTTCCAACTTTTGAAGTATGGATTTCAATATTGAATTTTTACTATGTCCCCAAGGTATGGCAACTTTGGCGCGTTGGAAAATTTAATACGGAATAACTTCGAAGTTTCGAGTTGACGTGAGGAGGAATGATGAATTATAAATTTTGTTGGAGTAAATATTCAAAATGGCATTGAATTTTTGTGCCCGTTCTGAAGTAGTTGTGGGTAGGATATATTTTCTTTGATACATTTACGTTAATTTTTTATACCTAGGTATTTAATAAACTGGGACACAAAATAATTAATATTTGAACTGGATTTACTTATATTTTGTTTAAATGTCGATGTATTTATCACGTTTTCCCAAAGTTTACGTTGCGAATAAACACACGTAGATAAAAAATAAGTAGAAGGTGAGTTGTAGTTGTTGGAGCACGCAATAGTTAAAGTTACGTGAGATGTAAGAAAACTCCGGAAAAGATTCGTGTTATAGTAGCTATGTAGAAAGTTATGTTACGGCGTCGGGGTTACTGCGATACTTCTACGCAATAATAATAATAATAATTAATACAAGAAATCTTAGTGTCCGTGACACACGCACCAAGTAGCAGCTTTAGTACCAAGGTACTAAGCTTTTACCCGCTATACCAAAATTCATCGAAATAAGCTTAGCGGTTGAAACGTGAAAGCTTCACAAACAAACAAACTCACTTTCGCAATTATCATATTATTAGTGTAGGATGAATGTCATGTGTGTAACGGAACGTGAGAGATGTGTAAACGGGACTGAAAGATGAGCGAGGGAGAGGAAAGACGAATAGCGGTGCTTTTAGGACGACGAACTGAAAGACGAAAGATGTGTTAGACTAAAAAATTAAGAAATAAAAATTAAATAGTTTTGTTTTCCAACCACGAGCGCCTATTAATAAACACATTAATTAAGATTTTTGTTATGAAAACATCTTCCATTCATTAGGATCTCATTCTATTAGGACCCCCCCCCCCCCCCCATGACACGTTTAACCCGAACCGAGGTCCGTGCCTCTAGAGACGCCTTCGGGTTTTCCGCTCTAGTCAACCGACTTGAATCCCCCGGAGAATCTGGTAGGGGTAGGGGACTCTTCTGAGAGATGTCATCACCCGCCTGAAAACCTCAGGGAAGGTCATATGGCTTGAGGGATCTGTAAGTTCTACAAACATTACAGCAGGCCAGTGGGACGTTTATAGGCTGATGAGCATCATCATCATTGGATAAATCCAACCATCACCCACATAAATGGTGCCTGAGATCTCCCTCACGCCACACTGTGAATGTGGTCATTTGGACCAAGCTCTATCACATATAATCAATCACTGCCCCTACATCGTTTCCCAGGTGGTGGTAACCGAGCTCCACACTATGACGGATGCGGCAAAGGCTTGGCTGAGGAGTCTAAAAGTAGACATATGATCCATCCACGCAAGGATCAATTTTGCCATACGCAATAATTGGGTGCCATCAAGTTTGGAGGTCAATTGACAAAATTACTTGCGGTCCCATGTTAGCTTTCAACTGAAGATAGCCAGCTAGGCTGATGATGATGATGATGATGATGAATAATTATCTCCCCTTTCAACAGTACCACCGGACATAATAAACGATGAGACGTCCACTGACGTGTCGGCGCAGGAGTTGGACAACGTCACTCTGTCCTGCACGGCGACGGGCCACCCGCCACCCAAGATCACTTGGAGGAGGGAAGACCACGAGCAAATGCTGCTGAAGAGAATCAGCGGGAGAGACTTTTACAAAGGTAAGGTAAAGGTAGGCAGGCCGCCTATTTCATATTTATTATGATCCGGGTGTCGCAAAGGAGGTGCATAAAAATACACTCTTGTCATTTTTTCACAAATTGACGTAAATCATTTCAAAAATAGATAGAAAAATTTCCAAAAAAAATTTTTTTTTTATATTTTAACTTTTTGTATGGAGCTAGATTTGTGTTGTCTAATAAAAGAAATAACCTCGAAATTCAAGACTATCGCTAACCTAACTTATCACGTGACCTACAGGAGTAGGGCAGTCATACATTTTCATCCGACGATTTTTTTTAAAGTCCTGCATCCCCTTAGCGACACAACGTGAAACCAAGCGAAAAATTTTACAAGTCCAAACTTCATACAAAAATATGCAAATTTTTAAAGTGTCGGCTCCATATAAAAATCAACTGAACGTTTTTGTCTATTTTGTCACAATTTTCTAAAACTTTTTTTCTCTTGTTAATAAGCAACGTCTTTCGTCAGTTTGTAAAAAAAGGTAACTTTTGCTCGTAAATTTTCTAAGTCCTGCATCACCTTTGCGACACTCTAACAAGCAGTTTTCTGCCATAGTCTACGTCTAACTAAATAGCGATTGCACATGTGCTCAGCGTGACAAAAGGTGAGCCCATCGCCGCTCTATGCTGTTAGATGTATGTGCAGTATTTAGTGCAGTGAAACGCAAGTTTAACTTGGTAAATAAATATATTTAGAAAGACATAGCCGTAGCAGGGTAAAACAAGCGGTCTTCCGCTTGTTTCTGCTTTTTTATATATACTGTCACTCTTGTTTCTGTCTACAGAACAACAAGAGTGACAGTATATATAAAAAAAAACAATACTTAAAATAATGTCATAAAGTAAAAGCATTCTAGAAAACTGTCAGTGTCCTTGCTTAAAGTCATAAAGTTTTATATTCAGTCCGTTAGTCGCCTTTTACGACACCCAAGGGAAAAGAGGGGGTGGTAGTATTCTTTCACCGCTATACGAAACGGTTACATGCATATACTTACGACTGTTATCCCCGCAGCGTAAGTCAGAGAACAGGCAATGAGCAGAAACAGTGCACTGTTACAGCAGATTTATTACCAAACAATACCTGCACATGTGCTCAGAGTGACATTCAGAAATTAGATCTTGATAAATTTAAAATCAAAATCAAAGAAAAGCTTTATAAAAATGCTTATTATAAAGTGTCAGATTATACAGAAGACAAAACAGCTTGGCTCTGAAATGCTCCAAGTACTCCAACAGCTATTTATAATTGTCTATAATTAATTTATATAGAGCACCATATCTAATTATACTACAAATACAAATAATTTTATTTGCTCTAAATAGGGTTACAGTAAAGGTGTTATTACAATATTATGTACTTATATTGTGAAAAAGAAATGGAGCTTAACCTATTTAGCCATTTTATACAGCATGCAAATATACAAATAATGATATACTTATAACAATTATTTAAATTTATCACCCAAGATTGACATTCAAATTCATATTTTGTATTTAATGACCTGGTAACGACATATAATATATATATTTTTTGTAAATGTCGTTGCTTCTGTGCGCTGTGGTTTCTTGCGCCCGTTCTTTGCCACAGTTAAAAAATGATGTCCTGAATAGGTGGTAGGTTAAAAAATATTTGACGTTTCAAAGTACTTATTAATTGAGTTTATTGAATAAATATATTTTGACTTGACTTGACTTCGTTATTATTGAAATTTTGCATTCACAATGCTATATAGATAACGGATATCCCACTCGAGCTTCCTGAGACTGGTTGATTTTTTTCTAGTAAACATTTTATCCGTTATCTATATAGCATTGTGAATGCAAAATTTCAATAATAAAGATATTTATAAGCAATTACGTCATTATCGATTGTTAAATACTTGCAATACAGTATTACATTACAGTATTTCTTTCGAATGTGAGGGTAGACTTCACAGTGACGTAATACCGCTGGCTTGCAGCGTAATCAAACTACTAGGAAAAATTCAACGAGTCTTCTGGGGTCTCGGTAGCTCAGCGGTTAGAGCATTGGACCGGCAATCCAAAGGTCGTGGGTTCGGATCCCACTCGAGCTTCCTGAGACTGGTTCATTTTTTTTCTAGTAAACATTTTATCCGTTGACTTGACTTGACTTGAATTGACTTGACTTGACAGATGGTGAGCCAATCTTCGCTCTAAGCTGTTGGATGTGTACAGCCTTTGGCCCGTTGGTCGCCTTTTACGTGATATAATAAAAGGCCTGCGCCCAGCATTGGAACATTTCTAGGCTGATGATGAGACGTAGTTATGTTATTGAGCGGGTAAACAAGTTTTAGGCTCGATTGAAAACGGCCACTGCCGATTCCAGCTAATTTATATTTTAAACAAAATGTTTTAAACTTTAAACTTTCCTACACTAACACCAATCTACCACAAGAGAAGCTTCGTTATGAAACTCGTTAAATGGTTACTAGACAAAGGATAAACATACTTAAAATACTTAAATACATATTTATTATTCATAGAAAACACCCAGACCCGAGACAATTTAGAAAAACAATAATTTCTAAATTGACCCGACCGGGGATCGAACCCGGGACCTCAGTGATGGCGACACCATGAAAACCGGTGTACAAACCACTCGATCAAGGAGGTCGTCGGTTGTAATCTTCGGTGTTGTAATAGGCTTGTGTTCACTAAGAATAAATCTTTCTAATGATCAATTATGATTTAAAGAAACAAAATATCTAAAATATTCATTATAAAAAATTGGGATTATTAATATTATTAAAGAAAAAATCGACAACAATATGCATTTAGTCATATGACATTAAACGGAAATCAAAAGCCGTGACGTCACGCCGTGCCAAATGTCATTTTATTGTTATGACATTTCCATAGAACAAGCCTCGAACGTACCGGATGTTTGGCACGGCGTGACGTCATTTACTCAACATGGCGGTCTTAAGCGTTTTTGCGGTAAATTTAAATCGGAATATAAAAACGCAAAATGAATATTGTAAATGATTGATTTTTTGAAAAATTATGTATTTTTAAGGTAAAATGGTAACCAGGTATCGTTTTAATATGATTTTGAAATTTAGTCTACTAGCCTATTGATGTTTTAATGAGAAAATTGTTAGGTACTTAAAAATACATCAGCCATTTTAGTTTTAGTAACCTGTTATTTGCGATTTATAATGGTAAATGTGTATTATTACGAATGAAAAAGTGCGATTAATTTTTCTGAGTATCAAATTGATAACAAGTGAAACTTATCTAAACTTATTTAGTTAATCTACATTTATAATGTCTGCGAAATTAATTTATAAAGAATTTTTTTCAAAAGTTTGTCTTAAAAATTACAGTATATCATAAAACCAATCTTATAAAAATATCCTTAGAGAACCAGTGTCATTATGTTATAACCATTTGCTGCATTTGCTAAAACGACGAGGCCTTTTTTGTACCCATGTATAAACGCCTTCAGTTGTATTCTTCGTAATGAAACGTGGCGAAGAAACGGTCTTTATTTCCATAAAAAATTTCTTCCCCTGCCGATACCTCACGCTAAGAGGACTCCCGAGTCACATCATACATTTACGAAATGCTAATGGCGATAAAAAGGAATGTAGATTTTTAACTTGTCGATATACTCGTACTACCAAAGTCAATATACGTAACCGATCAGAGCAAGATACTTGTGGGCGTTTGTTTTTTATCAAAGCACTCTTTTGTTGAAAGAACAATGAATACCTACTTAGAATGGATTTTTTAAAATGAAACAGCAATATGGTGTTTGTGTGAGTTTGTTTATAAGATAAAGCTTTAATTGCTTTTTGATCAAAGGCTTTGAATATTTTCTCTTTTACTATTAGTTAAGCTTAAGAAAACAATTGTAAAAGCGAAATACTACAATAATGAGCCTTCACATAAATAAGTAATTATTTTGTTAACATACAAAAGTACGGATCTTTTCCATTACTATGTAATTTTGGATGATATTCTCATACAGAGAATTTTGATAAGAATTTAAGCCGATAAATATACCTATTACATACCTTAGAGAACTATAGCGGCTAAGGATTTTATTTTTTATCGCGGTTCGAAGAGTTGACGTTGGCAACGGGCGATTAATACCTATACCAGTTACAGTCCGCAGCAGAAATAGATCGTTGCTGACTGCTTTCCTATGCTCAAAGAATGATAATTTTGCAATCCACGAGTTTTAAACCACAATGTCATGTGGTGAATCATGCCGCTTTCGCATCAGTCTTTCAACCACCAAAAGCGATGTCTGTAAGATGTTGCACTATAAATCATCAGATATAGACGTAAAGGCCAATAATGATGATGTTGTTTATGTGTGTGCAGTGGAGAGCTACGTGGGCAGTTCGCTGCCGCTGTGGCGCGTGGACCGCCGGCAGATGGGCGCGTTCCTGTGCATCGCCTCCAACGACGTGCCGCCTGCCGTCAGCAAGCGGATCATACTTAATGTCAATTGTAAGTATACAAATGTAGCAAAATGTACCAAAGATCCCAATGGGTCGACGTGCTGCAGCGAGAGACCTCTATACAACCGACTGTAGTAACTACAGGTGCTAGACTCGCTCGAAGCGTCGGGTATAAAAAGTTAAGTCTTACTTAGTCATTTTGCGTTAAACTCCATTACAAGTGAATGTGTATGGCTATGTTCTCGATGTAAAGTAAAGTAAAAAAGGATATAGGGCTTAGGTACTCTTACCGGTTTGGAATATATCTGTCGAGAATAGAATAGATAATAAGAGACGTTGCCGCACCTTGAGAACTGCTTATCAATATTATGTCCTGTTTATGTTCTAACACTCAGTTCGGTCGTTGTAGGGATGTTTTGAGTTCACCTGGATTGCTTCCACTATCATATTAATCAGAAGCTGTAACTAATAATATTGTTGTTTTCTTAAGCTGGTTACCTGGCCCTATAACTGTGCCTTCGGCGGCAATAATTAGTCTGGAGCTTACTTTTCCAGCGCTAGTATTGCCTACTACGCCTAACTAGACTAAGCTACCACGACCAACGTCTGTGGTTGGAACATAAACAGCTCAAAGATTGTTTATTAATTGCGGTCGTAGGTTACGTTTAAAAATCCTTCACTATTAGCCCTACCCTCACATACAGTTTAGTAAAATTTACAAAAGGCGAGGCGCTAGGAACTATGCCAATAGTTAATTTACACTATTCAATAAGTCAAAATTGTTAAGTGTTTTTGAGATCAAAACGCCAAAATTGGCCATTTTGCGTGGGAATCGCGGTCGAGGTGTAATAGGGCTCTTAACTACAAATTTGTTAACTGTTTAGTACCTGTAAAGATTTACATTATATAAATAATTTGACTTTGACCTATAGTTGATACTTATACATACTTATATAATGAAGACAGTGCTTCTCTTGGTTTTATTATAACAGAAAAACTTCACTAGTGCCATTTTCAAAACGAGAGTTGCTAAACAGAAGAGGACTAAACGTAGTTCCACGCTAGTTGAAATTCACAGAACTCCCACCATGCAAGACGCTCGTTCCTCGTATTTGGTGTTCCATAATAATATTATGATGACATATTAATTCAGATTATCTCTGTTCGCACCCCGCGTCCACGCCGCCTTCGATTTGAATAGAGTTTCAGAGAAAAAGAAGCAAATTTTTTAAGAGA
Organism: Scoparia ambigualis; assembly: GCA_963921215.1. Lineage (NCBI taxonomy): Eukaryota > Metazoa > Arthropoda > Insecta > Lepidoptera > Crambidae > Scoparia > Scoparia ambigualis. The sequence goes on along the minus strand of OY992521.1, from coordinate 25,351,034 downwards.
GAGGATTATGAAGAGAGAATTATAAAAGCTTGTAAATTTCTTGCTGGGGTTAAAGTAAGGTTAGGGTTTTCTATTTGTATGACAAAAAGAAAAATTGGAAAAGTATCCTGAAATATTTTCAAATTCAATAAAAATTTAAACCCCTGTAGAAAACTAGAGGAATTTTATGTCAACTCAAAACTATGACGGTTTTGACGCATTGAACACCATTATTTTAAGGACATTTTATAAAAACAGTGTAACATAAACAACATTTTTAGATTTTTCCTAAATTTTACCGTTTAGTTAAAGTTTGCGTAATCGACGCTCCCCTAGATGACCGAAAGTGGTCACGCACGCACTATGTGTCATTTTAGTCATTTTACAATTTTACGAAAGAACTGTATCTCATTATCGATGGCAATTGTTACAACACAGCACAGTGGATCGCTAAATAAAGGAGTAAATCGAATAAACTAAGCGCCTCTCACCTTTGACACCAACACAATTAGACGATTATTTCCCTTATCTGCCTGCGTATACCGAATGTATCGGTACAAGCCATGAGATACTTTACTTTTGTTGATGTTCAAATAATTATGTCAAAGATAAATACTATTTGACTGGCTTTTTGATTAAGCAACTTCAGCATCATCATAGGGCTCAGATGAAAAAGATGATTCAAGAAGCGTTTGATTATGTGGTTTGTGGTCTGTAGTCATAGTGGCATCTTAAATTTTTAGGCATGGCAATTTACATTTTAAGCACTGCGCTGATAATCAGCTTGTTTTCGCTCTAGTGAGTAACAAATCGGTGGTAGTTTCAGTCGTTTATACATAAAGTAAGACTGGACGATTTCTTCCTATCAAGAAACTTCCCTTAGAGCTTGAAAACTCGTTTCTATAACCAATGTGTTCTGCCAAGTGTGCCGAGATATGGACGCTCAGAAGACTATGCACCGAGTACGAGTTGCACAACGGGCCATGGAGAAACCATGCTCGACATCAACCTTCTCGACCGTGTCCGCAATACGGAGATCCGTCACCGAACTAAAGTCTTCGACGTCGGTGACAGGGCGATCAACTTGAAGTGGAGTTGAGCAGGGCACCCGGCAAGACGTGATGATGGACGATGGAGCAAATCTTTAACGAAAAGGTGGCCAAGATCCGATCAAAGAAATCTAGGGCCTCCAAAGACACGTTGGGTCGATGTTATCGTCAGGATTGCTGGATGAGTCCGGCACATGAAAGAGTGAGAGAGAGGACTGGCACAAAATAAAGGAGGCCGTCAATACCCCGTTCTGGGTGATTGCGGGCTGATATGTTGATGGTAAAGTTTTTTATTATTTAAAAAACTCAAATAGTTTGGATGTCGATAAGGTCCGGAGTTCGTGTTCGTGAAGACTTACATTGAATAATTATTTTGACTTTACTCAGATTCCATAGCAAGTCGGCATAATTTATTACCTACACGTTTGCTCCTTGCACCCTCCCCTAAAGTCGTGATAAAGCCAAATTGATCTTCCTCTTGTAGGTCGCCCTTGCGAATAATTGACTGTTCCCTGTCATTGCCTCCCAGATCCCTATAGCTGATATAGATATCTCATATACTGGGAATACTTTAGTGGTTGCCCAGATAGCAGGGAATACGCGTAAAGGATCCCTTGTTTACGATTATGGAGGTTTATGAAGTGCCTTTAGAGAATTTTTATAGGCCAGGTAAGAAGGCTTCGGTGAAAATGAATTTCGATAATGTTTTATGTGATCCGCTTATAAACGGAACCTACCTACGTTTTATCAATAGGGGAGACATCATTAATTTATGAGCAGCCGTCTGCTTGTCGACGACTCTATTTATAACATACATACATATATCACGACAATTATCCCCGAAGGGTTAGTCAGAGACTAGACAATGAGGACCGATTAATAATATTTTAATATATAAGATTATAACGATGTTTATAACTACTAATACAATTTATAAACATCATACTTAAATATTTAAAAAAAATCGTTTATATAATCCTCCTCATCTGTCATTCGGTAATTTTCGAGGATCGTGACTCTTAAGAAACCGGCGGATAGCAAATTTTTATGGAGGCTAGGATCAAAACCTTGAGAAGCTCGATGGCGCAACGGCTAGCGCGTTCGGCTTGCGATCTTGCCCGCTAAGCAACTTTCGCAATGCCGGGTCGCTGGATGGGTGACCAAATAACAATTCTCGAGCTCCTCCGTGCTTCGGAAGGCACGTTAAGCCGTTGGTCCCGGTTGTTGTCGTGAGATGGCAGTCGTTAAAACCCACCAACCCGCATTGGGGCAGCGTGATGGGTTATGGCCCAATATCCCCACGTTGGAGGTCTGTGCCCAGCAGTGCGACGTTTATAGGCTGATGATGATGAGGATCAAAACCACAACATATCCACTTTTAACAGTAAGGCAAAAATAAAAATAAAACTTAATAAATTATGATTACATACCTACTTTAGCAGTATTTTTAAGTATGCCATGATTACTTGAGGTAAATTAGTCATTAAAAAACCGTTTTTGCTATTTTGATAACTTGCGCCGCTGTCGATTAATCTGACGATATATTTCGGATAAGTGCGGTTTAGTGAAGACAAATCAGGATATGTGCTACTTTGTTCCAGATGTATGGATATAGACTTGGACCAAATATCACAATTGGTCCGAGGATATAGGTGTAAGAAAGTGACAACCTGTCTACGTCAAATATGTCAAAAAAATGTTGCCCGTGTACATGGCAAGAGTTAAAAGCAAAATGCTGCAGGTTGTTCAGCCAAAACTTGTTGTATTTTCAGATTAAAAAAAATACAGGATATGTGTGGTGCAAAATGTGCAAAATGTTTCATAGTATATTTGTAGGATAGGTGTTATTTTGAAGTATTCAGGTCTTAAACAAAACTTTGATATTAAAACATCGTTTTACTATGGAAAACGTGCTTTTTTGAATATACTGACTTTCCTAAAGGGTACCTATATTAAAGTTTAGAGTAAAATAAAATAAAAATTAAAATGTTAAATGTTGTGGTTTTGATCCTAGCCCTACAGATTAGTGGAAACTACCTTTTCATTGCTCTAGGTCTGAATAGCGTTTTAAGTTTATGCCTATCTCTTGACCTCTATTTTGTCATAATGTATCTCTTTTAATTATTGATATATCTCCATGTAATATAACGAAAAGTTTAAAAAAAAAGTTTTAGTTATTTTTGAGTGTTTATTTTATTTTAATTTTTTTTTTTTCTGTTTGGGTATTTTTTAACGCAAATAATCTAATATTTCAAATATTACATGTAAATAACTCGATACCATTACATAATAATGGTGAGAATTCGCTAACGATCTAGAGAACATAAGGCTTTTGCCGAACAAAAAGATGAAATAGGCTTAAAAATGATTTACCAATCTGACTTGCTTCACTTACGTCACAGTTATGTCAAAATCATAGTACACCGCAGGATTCCACAATCAATTATGGGAAAACAAAAGATGTTCGCATTCGAACGTAGCTCAGCCGGGAGTGTGGAGTGAATTTCATGGCTCATCGGCTCCTGAATATCGAATCCTGCAGGATCAACCCCAGTTTATCAGGGCGTTGGCTTTAGCAGTCTAACCGCGAAGCAAATCCCGCTCATTGGCCAATTCCGCCAGAAATCCTTCCCAACATTCGCGCCGAGTGTTCCCACTTTAATGCATTTCATCAGGTTTTTGATCGCCCCCATTATGGCGATCTGTTGATTTGGGTGCAATTTGGAGGTATTTTTTTTCGTGCAATAATCGTTATTGGAAAGGCAATTTTGACCCAATCGACCGAATAGTCTAGTTCTAATAAAATTGGGAGAAATGGGAAGAGAGAAGCTTTTTTTGCTTTTATCGACGTTTGAGTTTCAATTTCAGTAATTACTTAATGATATTGACTGAGGCTTACATTCATAATTTGATAAGTGTCTGATATTAAATTTGAAGGACGATACAAATATCGTTACTTATATACGAATTTAATATCAGACAACTCAGACAAAGTTGTGTTTTGTAGACATCGGAATGAATTTTTCTATTAGTAAGTAGATGAAGCCATCTTATATGTAAAAATGTACTTCCATCTGGATATATGATAATTGAACACATACATACATACATAACGCAAGTTTCCAGGAGGGGTAGGCATCCACCACAGCCTTCCTTTTATTACGAACCGGACGCACTTTCGAACATAAAAAATATAATTGAAGTATAACAAACATGCATACATATAATCACGACTATTATCCCCGAAGGGTTAGTCAGAGACTAGGCAATGAGGACAGCAAAAGAAGTCCTCTACCATAGTGCACTTTTTACCAAATAGCGACAGCACATGTGCTCAGCGTGTCAGGTGGTGAGCCTTTCTCCGCTCTATGCTGTTGGATGTATGTGCAGTCTTTAGTCCGTTAGTCGCCTTTTACGACATTCAAGGGAAGAGAGGGAGTGATAGTATTCTATCACCGCATCGCGACACGGTTGAAATATAATATAAAAAACATAGGAAAGAAGAATGGGCGTTTTTGTATGAAACCCGTCCCACCCCTTGTAAGTTCGCATATGGTAAGTTTCGAAATAAATAGTGTATTTTGTTGTAAGGACAGCAAATATGAACGAGCTAATGAATGAATGAAAAAAAAAAAAAGGAATGTGAAAAAAAATGAAAACTAGGGTGTATAGTTACATTCAAGAAAAAATCTTGACTTCAATTTTATATTATCTTTATGTTAATGTTTGTGTTATTAAGTTACAATAAAGGTATTATCTATCTATCTATTATCATTTATTATTTTAATTTTCTTCTTCTCCATAACTTTTTTCCCCAATACCTGACAGATTTGCTGTCATACAATAAAATGCTTCACTTCCCTCCACTATAATCACTATTCACTTGCCGACACGGCAAAGTCGTATCAATCACCCTTCATTTAACCGGTCTCTGTCTTTACATTAATTGCCATTTATGTAAATCGAATTCGTGGCAATTCGAATAATCGATATCCGATGTAACGTAATGACTTTTGCAATTTCCTGCGGTCTCTTTTTTAGATATCCGAATTTGTTTTCGTTACTCTGCTAATGTAATCGTGATTATATTAATTTCTTGAGCTCAATGGCGCAGCGGCCAAGGCGATCGGTTTGCGATCTTGCTAGTTAAGCTACTTTTACAAGGACGGGTATATCTTAGAGTTAATAGATTTTTTTATGTCAGAAAGCCTGAGTAAGCGCCTCTCACCTTTGACACCAACACAATAAGACGATTATTTCCCTTATCTATCTGCGTAGACCGAATGTGTCGGTGCAAGCCATGAAATACTTTACTTTCGTTGATGTACAAAAAATAATTGTGTCAGAGGTAAATACTATTTGCCTGGCTTCCTGATTAAGTAACATCAGCATCATCATCATAGGGCTCAGATGAAAAAGATGATTTAAGAAGCGTTTGATTGTGAGGTTTGTGGTCTGTGGTCATAGTGGCATCTTAAATTTAGGCTGATGGATAAAAGGCCTCTTAAGTTTCTTGCCAGTTCTTCTCAGTCGAAAGCTCTCTCAAAATCCGAACTGGTGGTTGATCCAGCAGTTAAAATTCAACTTAATGTTAGTTAACAGTTATTTTATTAGGTTTCAACTTAAATAAGTGCCTGTAAACAAAGGCTAATACTGAATAAAAATTTTGACTTTGACTATAAGTTGTTTGATTATTAAAATTTTGTCATTTCTTTCTAACAGTTCCCCCAACAGTCATAGTGCCAAATCAACTATTGGGAGCTCCTCTGGGGACAGACGTGGTTCTGGAGTGCACTGTGGAGGCTTACCCCAACACCATCAACTATTGGCTCAAGAACCGAGGCGAGATGCTCCTGGACGGGTAAATATTGCTTTTTATTATTATTTTTTTTTCTTATGACAAACTCAGACCTTTTAATTCTTAATTGCAATTAGAATTAGCCTGGTTAACGAAGCACGTTAAGCTAAAAATTGTTGTAAAAATATTTTTTTTTTTATATTCTGATTTAGATAATATGGAAAGAAATATTCTTTTAAATTGTGAGGTTCCGTCTGTCCGTCCAAACTTTTACAGTAAAACAAACACTTTTTACGAACTAACTCACGTTTAATTTAATATATTACGTAGTTTTTTTATTACCCTGTAAAGGGTTCGAAACGTCAGGATAATATAAAAACTATGTAATATAGTAAATTAAACGCGAGTTAGTCCGTAAAAAGTGTTTTATTTCAATGTGTATTACTTGCTTAAACCTCAGAAAATAATATATTTTACAGTAAAGTAAAGGTTTATACGTTGTTTGAACTAATTAGTCTCAAATTGTTGTATTTGGTGTTTGAAAACTCAATAAATGATACTATCATACTTTTGAAGCCACTACATGAAAAAACAAAACATATCAAACGATTATCTTTTTCTTACCAATTGACCCAAATTAAAATGATCACCCCAAATGTGTTTCTTTCTACCTAACGACCCCATTTGCAGGCCCAAATATGCCATCACGGAAGAGAGGTCCTCCTACAAGGTCCTAATGAAGCTGACTATCAGACAGTTCGCCAGACATGACATCGGGACGTACAACTGTGTCAGCACTAACTCCCTAGGGAAGAGCGAGGGGACTCTGAGACTATATGGTAAGATAGATTTCGTGCGTGTTGCAAAAAAAAATGTTCCTAATAAAGACTAGACATTCTAATAATTATTTTATATAATATTATTTTAACACAGATTTAACTATGTGAACTATGTGTGTATATAACGGAACGTTGAAAAAAAGTTACTCAGGTGGGTCCCATCTGAGGTCATATGAGTAGTTTTATGTAATTTAATTTTCTTGAAACAAGAGAACAGAAGACATCTTTCTTCTGTTCTGTTCTTTAAACATAGATGTATTATTGAAAAAGCTATTTGGTGAGATGATAATAAAACTGTAGGGCGTGTTGTCATATTAATATTATGGCATATCATATCTTTATAACTTAGGGCTTTTGTATTTAGTTCTAATAATAGCCGGTTACTTAGAAATTGAGCTTATCAGGTGAAGTGTGCTTACGGTATGGTACGGAACCCTTCGTGCGCGAGTCCGACTCGCACTTGGTCGGTTTTTTCATTCATTTATCTCTTTGTATTGATATGTGTGTGAGTGTTTGTTAATAAATGTATTGACTTTATTTCTTTCTTTCTAAAATAAAAACAACCACGACCTTACTACAAAACTGTCTTTGGTTAAACAATGTCTAAAACAGATGGTCACACATTTACTTCAATACTTATAGGCGCTGCTTAAACGTAGAATTTATTTTTGCCGACACGGGACACCAGTTTGCAATGCATTCAGCAACTCTGCCGCTACCAACGGCAACGGTAACAAAAAGTGTCTTGTCTACGTTTGCGCAGAGTATTACGGCCCGGCCACGACCTTGCCGCCTGTGAGCTTAGCGGCGAGCGGATTCTTTGGCCATTGCGCGTTTTACTACGGAAGTCTCAGTCAATGGTCATAGAAAGGACGCAATGAACAAAGAACCCCGCTCGTCGCTCCGCTCGCAGCGCCTAGGTCGTGGCCGAGCCGTTAGACAGAGAGAAGTAAAACACAAGATTAACTTTAAATACTGTTTTATAGTAATACTCCTAACGTTTCATCATAATTACAGAAATCAAGCTCTATCCCAGCTCGCAGTCAGCAGAAGTAAATGTGGGCGGTAAGTAATTAAGATTTCACTACCCCCTCCCGAAATTATGCGTAAACTCAATTGTGAATGCGCCCGAATACAGCCATCGAATCAAGTTACTATTACGCTATATGGCGTAGAACGTTTAGTGGAATAGTTTGGCCTAACTATAGACCTACGAGATGTATAGAGCTGCCTAGAAAATTTGATTTTCTAAATGATAAAATAAATATAGGTAATGTTTGTTTTTGTTTACTAGTTCATTTACCATTCTTATAGATAAAAATCGTGTCATTAAGCCCGATTCTTGATAAAAAATAATTAATGTTTTATATTTTAGCGTTTCATTAACGCTTAAATATACTTAAGGAAAATTTTAAACATTGAAAAAAGACGACAACCTCAGGCAGAAATCGAACCGCGCACCTTTTGCATTCCGGGCGGCTGCCTTAACCACTTGGCTACCGAGGTCTGGCTTTATGAATAGAGGCTGCTATTAGCAGGCAGCGAACTTTGTAAGATAATAAAATACATTACCAAGGGTTCCTGTTTTTAGTAAGTACCTACGACTAGGTACTTTAGGTTGTTACTTTGGCGCACTACGTAGAGATTTTTTTCTTTGTCTTTATTAGCGGAATCAGATTATAATTCAAATCAATTCAAATAAGTCAAATTCAATCAGAATTGTTATAATTCGTACACAATTGTAAGATTGTGTTTATCCATGGTCTATGGTATCTATGGTCTATGGTCATGACTAGCGGCGCGGTTGCGATGACGCACACGCAATTTATTCCTTTATGTAAAGTAGTTTAGAAGTTAGTGTAATGAGATTTCACTCCGTTAAATAATTAAAGCACCTTTGATGTATTGATAATAACGTACTATTTTAAAGTATGTAGTTTCGCTAAATATTCTATTGAATAATAATTAATAGATGGTAAAAGACAGCCCTACATGAGATGTGAATTTAACTTAATGAAATTATTGAATTTTATTATAAATGTAATCTATTTATTATTTATTTTTTTAGTTATTTTATAACTATTTTATTCACATCAAAGATATAATTATAACCATATAATAAGGTTATTTATTTATATTAAAGATTAACATAATTCCCCATTTTCCATAAAGAAACGATAATATTTTGAATGAAACAATTTCTAATTCGGATTATCCGTTTAAAATAATTACGAACTTTAAATGAGGCCACGGTAAACTCTTTTTAGCGTGGGTTTAAATTTATCTTTCATAAGTCTATTTTAAGACGAACCTGTAATGATGAGGTGTTGTCTGTCAAAAATAATTCCTTAGGAATTATTATTCAATGCAATTGACTTGCCAAGAGACAAGAATCAAGAATAAAGATTGAAATGAACTATGTCACCATGTCACCAAACACTTAGCTTTTATTTTCAGTTTTCTAAAATAATTTTATAATGAAATTCTCAATAGTAAGCGTCTTTTGAGAATTTCTAACTTTTGTTTATAAATAGTCATATAATTAACGGCATTTTAAAAATATTTGACGCTAAGAAAGGGGCGAAAACTGCCTCCGCTGAACTTGGCCGGCAAGAAACTTCTTGCCGGTTCTTCTCAGTGCAAGGTCACACCGTACACCGTACACCATAAATAGCGTAGTGGCTTATTTGAACTCAATAATTGTACCCTAAAATTAGGCACTTTAAGGTCTATTTTCGATTGCAACAATAAACTGACAAACCCTTGTTTCTACCTATGCCATATGTTTAATGGGTGGTGGAATCAGTTCTCTAACCGCTTAACCGAGCCGTCTCTCGTTGGGTCAAATTCCCTCTAAAATGTATGGCACGGTCTCCCGGTCACGTCTTTTGTTTCAACAGTCGACTTTACTAATTAGTGAACTTTGTTTTTGCACTCTGTAGATATTAGTCGATTAAATTCACTATTGTTGAGGTTAAAGAAACTGATGCGAAGATTAATCTAGTGGGTACTTTAATTTAATTTATTTGTATTGCTCTTTGTATGGCTAGAAACAAAACATTCTACACTTTCGTACGATGGCATAATAACTCCACTAGAAATTTTAATAAAGTATTTGTTTATATTATAGAACAATATCTTCCTAGCATTTGGATGTTTATGTGCTGATAATAATGGTAACTATAATATATATTTTTTCTTTTTACTTTTACAGGTCTAACTGAGGGTGCGGTAAAAGATAAAACTACAAACGCATCAAGCGGACTTCACTCAACGACATTTTTCATTTCATTTGTATCAGTTTTATTACATTTACGATGAAATACTATTTGCAATTAAACATGTAAAATATGTATCGAAAACAAGACTGTATATAGGTATATCCAGCGTTATAATTTTAAATTTTTGTTAGGTTTGGAAAGCTTAAAGATATTTTAATATGCTGTGTGGTTACATTGAAGCCTTTCGAAGTATTTAGCAAAGTTGCTCAATATTGTATAAAACTGTGGAAGCTAAGTGCTGTTGTTGTATAAATTATTTCTTCTACCTACGTTTTGTTATGTAAATAAAAGTAAAGTTTTGGTTTAATATTCAAATGGTACCTACATTATGCTTCAAAACTACTATAATTCTATATTAAATGTCATTCGATAACCAATTTTTAAATTAAACAAAGATATGCAAAACTACAGAATTCCAAGCTAATTGAAAATTCTTAAATTAGTAAGTTAAATTAAAATTTATTTTCAATCACTTTCAATCTATTAAACTTCATTCAAAGTATTCTGGTCTTGGTTGAAATTCAATATAATTAATTACAGAAATATTTCATTAAGTTTTGTCAAAGATATTAAATATACTAAAATTTAATTTATTTCATTTTACAATGAAATTGATAAAAGTGTACAATATATTTTATTTAATGACAGTCAGGCGAATTACTCATGTATATTATACAACTATTAAGTTTTACATGTTAAGTAATGTTTTGTATAAAATGTAATTAGGCAATCCCATGTAGTAATATTTATTTAAGGTATAAGTTAATAAAGTTAATTTATTATTATAAAGATTTTTATTTATAACCGCAGGACTCTTATACAGAGAATTTTATAATTAACTGTTGTGATATTTATCGACAACGTTACGTTTAAAATACGTGTATAGTGTTAAACAAAAACAAGCGTTGATGATACCCGCATCTAATAAAACACATTAACACTATTAGATTTGCAACTTTCGCAATATCAGATCAGCAGATGGGTGACCAAATAATAACATTATCTTGTGTTCCTCCGTACTTCGGCACTTTGAGCCATTGGTCCCGGTTGTTATCGCAAGAATGCTGTCACTGAAACTCACTATCACGCATTGTACCAGCGTGGTATGGTTATGTATGACCCAAACTTCTTATGTACTACTAGCGGCCCGCTTGCAAATTCGTCCGCGTAATTCATTCCGGCATCCCGCGAAGATTTTCCAAAATGTTTCGTTTATACAGGGTCTAACAAAATTAATAAGCAAACGTTTAAGGGCGGTATCTATACATCATTCTGAATACTATGACAAAAACTAGGTACCAGTTTTATAGTTATTTTTCAAAGTTATGTTTTCTAACAAACTAAATCGATTAAAATAATGCACATCATAGAACATGCTGTATATTTACTAACACGCACGCAAGTGTCAATAAAAAGCTCAGTGTGCTTGAGTGTGCTTGTGCAGTGAGTTTTGTGTGCATGTTCGACTATCTTTGTGTGCGTGTAGAACAGCTGTAGTACGAGTTTGGAAAGGGTGTATTTTTTGGTGAATTATGATAATGTTTTGTTGATTATCTCGGTAACGAGCCTGTAGTTTTGGACCAAATTTGGTAAGCGTGCTCAGTGTGATGTATAGATGATCCCCTTAAGAGCGTTTACGCCGAGCGCGAGACCTCAAGTTTAGGTTTTTAAGTCCAAATATCACGCACACAGAAGAGAGCTGTGAGCGCGCGCGACTGTGTGTGTAGAATAGGCTAGTTCTGCTCACTGTAGTCAAACTCACTCACTTTGATCCGTTAGATCGAATTTGCTTTTTCGTAATAGGTACTTCGATTATTTTTTTTAATATGGGCGTAAGTAATGCATGAAATATGTAAGTATAATATTATATTGCATGTATTTTTATTAAACTTGCAATGTATGTGTCTTGTTCGGGTGGAATTTTGCAACTCAATTTCGACCCACTTCCCGTTTACTGATTGAGCTGAAAATTTGCATACATGTGTAAATCGCGTGACAATGCAAATTTATGATTAACATGGTGCTGATCTGATGATGGAGATGGAAGGTGACCATTGAAACTTTGCAATAAAATAGCACAACCTAATCGAGTTTGGGCTCGTTTGAATCGTCTTGACGAGTAGTTTGTCTTTCAATGGTAACCAGGGTCTGATGATGGAGTTGGATGGTGGTCATAGGAACTCTGTAATAAAGCGACGCAACCCCATCGAGTTTCGGCTTGTCTCATTCGTCTTGACGAGTCCTTTGTTTTTAAATGGTTACCAAGGTCTGATCTGATAATGGAGCTGAAAGGTGGTGATAGGAACTCATTGATGAAACGACGCAACCCCATTGAGTCGCGGCTCGTTTGATTCATCTTGACGAGTACTTTGGTGCTAGATGGTAACCAGAATCTGATGATGGAGCTGGAAGATGGCCATAGGAACTGAGTAATTAAACAACATAATAAACCCATCGAGTAAGGGCTCGTTTAATTCGTCTAGACAAGTACTTTGCTGCTAGATGGTAACCAGGGCCTGATGATGGAGTTGGAAGGTGGCCATAGGAACTCCGTAATAAAACGACGCAACCCCATCGAGTTTCGGCTCGTCTCATTCGTCTTGACGAGTACTTTGGTTTTAGATGGTTACCAGGGTCTGATCTCTTGATGGAGCTGAAAGGTGGTCATAGAAACTCAGTAAAGAAACGACGCAACCCCATCGAGTCTCGGCTCGTTTGATTCGTCTTGATGAGTACTTTGGTGCTAGATAGTAACCCGGGTCTGATGATGGAGCTGGAAGATGGCCATAGGAACTCAGTAATTAAACAACATAACCCCATCGAGTAAGGGCTCGTTTAAATCGTCTAGACGAGTACTTTGCTGTTAGATGGTAACCAGGGTCTGATGATGGAGCTGGAATGTGGCCATTGGAACTTCGCAATGAAATAACACAACCTAATCGAGTTTGGGCTCGTTTAAATCGTCTTGACGAGTAGTTTGTCTTTCAATGGTAACCAGGGTCTGTTGATGGAGTTGGATGGTGGTCATAGGAACTCTGTAATAAAACGACGCAACCCCATCGAGTTTCGGCTCGTCTCATTTGTCTTGACGAGTACTTTGTTTTCAGATGGTTACCAGGGCCTGGTCTGATGATGCAGCTGAAAGGTGGTCATAGGAACTCATTAAAGAAACGACGTAACCCCATCGAGTCTCGGCTTGTTTGATTCATCTTGACGAGTATTATGGTGCATAGATATGGTGTATAGATGGTAACCAGGGTCTGATGATGGAGCTAGAAGATGGCCATAGGAACTGAGTAATTAAACAACATAATAACCCCATCGAGTAAGGGCTCGTTTAATTCGTCTAGACGAGTACTTTGCTTCTACATGGTAACCAGGGTCTGCTGATGGAGCTGGAAGGTGGCCATAGGAACTCTGTAATAAAATGACGCAACCCTATCGAGTTTTGGCTCGTCTCATTCGTCTTGACGAGTACTTTGTTTTTAGATGGCTACCAGGGTCTGATCTGATGATGGAGCTGAAAGGTGGTCATAGGAACTCAGTAAAGAAACGACGCAACCCCATCGAATCTCAGCTTGTTCGATTCGTCTTGACGAGTACTTTGGTGCTAGAAAGAAAGAAATTAAAATGTATTTTCATTTCAGGTTATCGAAGATGAGGTTCCACAGACAACAAATAAGGTTAAAGGTCGAAGACTAGTAGATTTTCAATGCTTTTTGGACCAAATTAAAAAACTTAGTAACCACAATAGAGCCACAGGATGTACAATTGATAATTTACAAGTGATAAAAGAGCATAAAGTAGGCTTATTATCTACATTTGTAATGAAGTATAACATTTACCTTTAGATAAGTCTAAAAATCATGTAAAATCTTGTTTACATAAGAAAGGTCAAAGTGTTTTTAGTTGACAATACAGCCTGGTCATAATTATATTTTTACATTATAGTTTCTTAGTCAATTATTTTTATAACTAATTAATTTTACGCTGGTATGATAGCCTTTAACAGCAGTGTCTTACAGACAAAGGTACCTACTCAAAATTAATGTTGCGTTTAAAGAAAGTATTGCTCGATATAAAATAAAATAAACAACGTCTTACAGTATCTCTGAAACAAGAAAAAGTAAGACCATTAAATACTACCAGTAAAAAATAAGATTGCAAGAGCAAACCAGCCTCCACAGGCGGCACCCGTTCACGAGTATGACATGTGAATCAGCTATCGCTTCGTTTAACCATGTTTGAGGGAACGTAACGACCCGACGCACATGCCACCACGCAGAGACACTTTGAGAGAGCATGACACACTCGAGCAACTCCAAAGAAAGTAAGAGAATATTACTTTAAACGCAACATAAATTTTGAGTAGGTACCTTTGTCTGTAAGACACTGCTGTTAAAGGCTATCATACAAGCGTAAAATTAATTTGTTTTAAAAATAATTGACTAAGAAACTATAATGTGAAAATATAATTATGACCAGGCTGTATTGTCAACTAAATACACTTTGACCTTTCTTATGTAAACAAGATTTTACATGATTTTTAGACTTATCTAAAGGTAAAGGTAAATACTTCATTAAAAATGTAGATAATAAGCCTACTTAATGCTCTTTTATCACTTGTAAATTATCAATTGTACATCCTGTGGCTCTATTGTGGTTACTATTTTAATTTGGTCCAAAAAGTATTGAAAATCTACTAGTCTTCGACCTTCAACCTTATTTGTTGTTTGTGGAACCTCATCTTCGATAACCTGAAATGGAAATACATTTTAATTTCTTTCTTTTTAGCACCAAAGTACTAGTCAAGACGAATCAAACAAGCCGAGACTCGATGGGGTTGCGTCGTTTCTTTACTGAGTTCCTATGACCACCTTTCAGCTCCATCATCAGATCAGACCCTGGTAACCATCTAAAAACAAAGTACTCGTCAAGACGAATAAGACGAGCCAAAACTCGATGGGGTTGTGTCCTTTTATTACAGAGTTCCTATGGCCACCTTCCAGCTCCATCAGCAGACCCTGGTTACCATCTAGCAGCAAAGTACTCGTCTAGACGAATTAAACGAGCCCTTACTCGATGGGGTTTTTATGTTGTTTAATTACTCAGTTCCTATGGCCATCTTCCAGCTCCATCATCAGACCCTGGTTACCATCTAGCACCATAGTACTCGTCAAGATGAATCAAACAAGCCGAGCCTCGATGGGGTTGCGTCGTTTCTTTACTGAGTTCCTATGACCACCTTTCAGCTCCATCATCAGATCAGACCCTGGTAACCATCTAAAAACAAAGTACTCAACAAGACGAATGAGACGAGCCAAAACTCGATGGGGTTGTGTCGTTTTATTACAGAGTTCCTATGGCCACCTTCCAGCTCCATCAGCAGACCCTGGTTACCATCTAGCAGCAAAGTACTCGTCTAGACGAATTAAATGAGCCCTTACTCGATGGGGTTATTATGTTGTTTAATTACTCAGTTCCTATGGCCATCTTCCAGCTCCATCATCAGACCCTGGTTACCATCTAGCACCATAGTACTCGTCAAGATGAATCAAACAAGCCGAGACTCGATGGGGTTGCGTCGTTTCTTTACTGAGTTCCTATGACCACCTTTTAGCTCCATCATCAGATCAGACCCTGGTAACCATCTAAAAACAAAGTACTCGTCAAGACGAATGAGACGAGCCGAAACTCGATGGTGTTGCATCGTTTTATTACAGAGTTCCTGTGACCACCATCCAGCTCTATCATCAGACCCTGGACACTATTGAAAGACAAACTATTCGTCAAGACGATTTAAACGAGCCCAAACTCGATTAGGTTGTGTTATTTCATTGCGAAGTTCCAATGGCCACATTCCAGCTCCATCATCAGACCCTGGTTACCATCTAACAGCAAAGTACTCGTCTAGACGATTTAAACGATCCCTTACTCGATGGGGTTATGTTGTTTAATTACTCAGTTCCTATGGCCATCTTCCAGCTCCATCATCAGGCCATGGTTACCATCTAGCACCATAGTACTCGTCAAGATGAATCAAACCAGCCGAGACTCGATGGGGTTCCCTCGTTTCTTTAATGAGTTTCTATGACCACCTTTCAGCTCCATCATCAGATCAGACCCTGGTAACCATCTAAAAACAAAGTACTCGTCAAGACGAATGAGACGAGCCAAAACTCGATGGTGTTGCATCGTTTTATTACAGAGTTCCTATGACCACCATCCAGCTCTATCATCAGACCCTGGACACTATTGAAAGACAAACTACTCGTCAAGACGATTTAAACGAGCCCAAACTCAATTAGGTTGTGTTATTTCATTGCGAAGTTCCAATGGCCACATTCCAGCTCCATCATCAGACCCTGGTTACCATCTAACAGCAAAGTACTCGTCTAGACGATTTGAACGATCCCTTACTCGATGGGGTTATGTTGTTTAATTACTCAGTTCCTATGGCCATCTTCCAGCTCCATCATCAGACCCTGGTTACCATCTAGCACCATATAACTCGTCAAGATGAATCAAACCAGCCGAGACTCGATGGGGTTCCCTCGTTTCTTTAATGAGTTTCTATGACCACCTTTCAGCTCCATCATCAGATCAGACCCTGGTAACCATCTAAAAACAAAGTACTCGTCAAGACGAATGAGACGAGCCGAAACTCGATGGTGTTGCATCGTTTTATTACAGAGTTCCTATGACCACCATCCAGCTCTATCATCAGACCCTGGACACTATTGAAAGACAAACTACTCGTCAAGACGATTTAAACGAGCCCAAACTCGATTAGGTTGTGTTATTTCATTGCGAAGTTCCAATGGCCACATTCCAGCTCCATCATCAGACCCTGGTTACCATCTAACAGCAAAGTACTCGTCTAGACGATTTAAACGATCCCTTACTCGATGGGGTTATGTTGTTTAATTACTGAGTTCCTATGGCCATCTTCCAGCTCCATCGTCAGACCCTGGTAACCATCTAAAACCAAAGTACTCGTCAAGATGAATGAGACGAGCCGAAACTCGATGGGGTTGCGTCGTTTTATTACGGAGTTCCTATGGCCACCTTCCAGCTCCATCATCAGGCCCTGGTTACCATCTAGCAGCAAAGTACTTGTCTAGACGAATTAAACGAGCCCTTACTCGATGGGTTTATTATGTTGTTTAATTACTAAGTTCCTATGGCCATCTTCCAGCTCCATCATCAGACTCTGGTTACCATCTAGCACCAAAGTACTCGTCAAGATGAATCAAACGAGCCGCGACTCGATGGGGTTGCGTCATTTCTTCAATGAGTTCCTATGACCACCTTTCAGCTCCATCATCAGATCAGACTTTGGTAACCATTTAAAAACAAAGGACTCGTCAAGACGAATGAGACGAGCCCAAAACTCGATGGTGTTGCGTCGTTTTATTACAGAGTTCCTATGACCACCATCCAGCTCCATCATCAGACCCTGGTTACCATTGAAAGACAAATTACTCGTCAAGACGATTCAAACGAGCCCAAACTCGATTAGGTTGTGCTATTTTATTGCATAGTTTCAATGGCCACCTTCCATCTCCATCATCAGATCAGCACCATGTCAATCATAAAATTGCATTGTCACGCGATTTACACATGTATGCAAATTTTCAGCTCAATCAATAAACGGGAAGTGGGTCAAAATTGAGTTGCAAAATTCCACCCGAACAAGACATACATAGATTGCAAGTTAAATAAAAGCTTGTAATAATTTACTCACCAAAGTACTAAGATTTGCAAATCAAGCTATAAATTTGCACTATCTTCGAACTTACGGAAAGGTCGACAACCGCGCCGGGCAGAGCGTCGAGCGACGTGACCACTCTCTCAGAGGCCTCGCGGCGGACTGATTTGAAGCGAGTGGAGCGCAGGGTTTTGTAGTAGTTTTAGAGTAGTTTTAAAATATTTGTAGAAAAATTATAGAGCTTATTTTGTAAAAACAATTTTGTTAAAATTTTAAATAACACTTTTTTCTATAGTATAAAGCTTTTATCTTCTAAAATATATTTAGTACATTAGAGAAAACAATCACTTTATCACCTATAATTTCTTTAAAAATTCACAATGTTTGGAATTTTATAGTTTTTGTTAGTAACCAAAATCAAAAAATGTTTTCAACAAACTATTTTGCTGAGGATCTTTTAAATTGAAAAAAAAATGTTGTTATTAGATTTGTTAGTAATTTAAACACATTTTTAAGCTTCGAAGTTGACGCGGAAAGTCAAATTATGAAAACCTCTGTTCAGTTATCGTGTTATAAATTCCAAAATATCCATAAATTTAAAAATGTTTTCAACAAACTATTTCGACTACAAGATCGCCTAATGATATAAGTATTTAACATATTTGTAAAGTAAGTATTAACAGATATTAAGAGGTTTAAAAAGTACAGTTTTTGAGCAAAACGGCGCAAAAGGACGTAAACGCTCTTAAACGTTTGCTTATTGATATTGTTAGACCCTTTATACAAACCGTGTCCCGACCATTACAAACACAACAAAAAAAGGATTAATATAAGGATTTAATCATGCGAAAAGGTAGCAGCCCGGCGTTGATAGATAAACAAAAATATTTACTCCCGCGGCCACAGTGAAAGTTCGCATCTAAACCAAAACGCAGGGTTAATAATAAAATTCAATAAGAGAGGCTTAACTTCATCATATTTCGTTTAATATTGCAGCCGAACTGTGGCCGGGTTTAGTTTTAATTGTGTTTCGCTGTGACATTTCATTTGGTTCGTTCAATTAAATGTCTAGCCAAGCCAGTGATTATTGACTTTAGAATGCCTTCAGCGCCCGGCGGCGCCGGCGGCTTATTTCATTGGCAATTTAATTTAATTTAAATTTTATAACTAATTCTGTTTTGCTGCTATCTTATTTTAACATTCAACTAAGAACAGCTGCTACAAGGAATGTAAGCTATTTGAGATTATTATTTTCAAAGAACTGTTTGATAAAAATTGTAGACATTTATTTTTTACATAGACCGTATCGCGAAGCGGTGTAAGAATACTACCACCCCCTCTCTGTCCTTCGGTGTCATAAAAGGCGACTAACGGACTAAACACTGCACATAAATCCAACAGCAAGAGCGGCGATGGACTCACCACCTGTCACGCTAAGCACATGTGGACTATGGCACAGGACTGCTTTTGCGGTCCTCATTGCCTAGTCTCTGACTAACCCTTAGGGGATAATAGTCGTGATTATATGTATGTCCTTATGTATATATGTACTCTCATAACATTCTTCACGCGCTTTCTAACTCTGCAGCATATAAAAACACGGAACTAACTACTACGTTTTACAGTCCACCGCGTTCCGTGGTTAAAAGTAAAACCATTTTTTTATAACCGCACCGGTTAGGCTTTACAGGGCAGTAAAGTACAACTGGATGGGGCACTTAAGAATTATCTCGGGAGATAAAGAACTTAGTGGCGTGTTATGTCCAGTTTTACTGCAAGGCCCAGTTTAAGGCTCCATACAATCTACGGAAGGATTACGGTATGCTCTGTGATGGCAACATTTTGTTTTATTACGAGAACTCTTAGTGTGATTATTATTCTTTGTATTATTAAAAATATTTGGTATGGTATTAACCGTGTTGCGTAGCGGTGAAAGAATACAACCACCCCCTCTCCTCCCTTGGGTGTCGTAAAAGGCGACTAACGGACTAATGACTCTACATACATCCAACAGCATAGAGCACCGATGGGCTCGCCACCTGTCACACTGAGCACATTCGAGTTGCTGTTTGGTAAAAAGTGGACTGCTTTTGCTGTTGTCATCGCCTAGTCTCTGACTAACCCTTCGGGGATAACAGTATTGATTTTTATGTATGTACACTTGTTACTTAAGTGTTATAATAGGTAGTATAGTATAAACATAATATCCAAATAGCAAAGACCATTTTGAGAATGGATGAAACGCATATAACCAAAAGAGTCGCCGTTAACCGGCGTATAATTTTGACATTAACTGTCTATGAGGTCTAGTGGCTAAGCTACCGGTCTTAGACTCAGATGTTCCGGGTTCCAGCAGGGAGTACGTCTGTGTGTACTTGGTCTGGTTGATGGTAAGGCTCGTTAAGTCTGGCTAGCTACCACCATCTTATCTAAGTCTGGCTCCTCAACAAGAATGTTAATAGAATCGTTGGGTTACGACAAATTAGGGATAAGATTACCAGTTTCTCAGTGGTTAATTATCCTGGATAAAGCGCGCTTCCACCTTCGCCCTTATCTTCACTTACTGTAAGGTGAGATAAAAGCCAGGCGCTTAACCGCATTGAATAAAAGAAGAGTTAATTGTTGATGAACGGAGGGTAGACAGAGACCTAAAAATTAAATATTGATGAATTGTATAAATTATGAAATAATGGGAAAGGAGTGACAGCTCAGGTGACGGTTAATAGAGGAGAATGGAAAAAGAACATTTTGCGCCAACTCCAAGTAAAATGGGACCAGCCCATAGACAAATGGCAAGCGCTCTCGTGTCTGTTTGTAATTCGTCGTAGACTGCTGTGTACAGTGTCAATTGGTTGTGAAAAATATAGCGGCGCGCGCAATGTACGACTAATGACATATTAGACAAGGGGTGAGCGTTTTAAACTTGTCTAGAAACTCAGCGCAGTAAGAAAACGAAGATTAGTGAAATCAAATGTGACTCGCACTCAATGATATCAGACATTTCACCGCCATCAAAGACTAAAGGGCGCACGTGTACCGGCTAAAATTCACATTGTTATTGCATTCCTCGTCACCGGAGAACCTTAATTTAATATGGCCTGCTCGATTTGTTTACAAAGGAAAAATTTATTCATGAAATTTGTTTTCCGAGGGACCAGGCCGAGATAAAATAAACTTTCTTCACGTAAGTTACTCTGACCCGGCCCCTTTATTTCGTCCGACAATATTCTTCATATTTTCGTCTATCTTTATAACTATTGGAAAAGTCTCGGCATGAATTGCTTTTTGTTGTTTATTCCGAAGTGGATGAATTTATTGATAGTGCAATATCGCGGTGGCCAATTTGATCAGCTGTTATTGGGGGTAACGAAATAGATTTATTGATTTTATTTTAAAACGGTATTCTACTTATCTTTATGTTAATGTTACTCTGCTGTAGCGCAGGGGTATATTCTAAGAGCAATGAATCCTAAAAATAACAGGATTAATTCGTTATTCTACGAGTAGTGTAACTTTGTCAAGTGACCTCCACAAAAAGGGTACTAGAAAAATGGCTCCATTATTTCCGGACTTAATTTTTAATTGAAAAGGCAAATGTTTAGGGTACCGTAGTGAAATAAATTTTCACTAATTGTACTAGATAACTATCAGTGGTAGAAAGCTAAACCTCGTTATGATTTCAAATAGACATAAAGTCACCAAAATTGTAAAGCAAATAAATAAATACAAATATTTTCTATAGTATATAGGTACGGTAGCGTTGATAGAATACTACCACCCCCTCTTTTCTCTTTGGTGTCGTAAAAGGCAACTAACGGACTAAAGACTGCACTGACATCCAACAGCATAGAGCGGCGATGGGCTCTCCACCTGTCACGCTGATCGCATGTGCAGTCGGTATTTGGTGAAAATTGGAATATGGTTGAGAACTGCTTTTTCTGTCCTCATTGCCTAGTCTCTGACTAACCCTTCGGGGATAATAGTTATATATATTTATATAGGTACATCTCGTAGATCGTATTTTTTTTTTTTTTTATAGCAGAAGGAGGCAAACGAGCAAGCGGGTCACCTGATGGAAAGTAATCACCGCCGCCCATGGACACCCATAAAACCAGAGGAATCGCAGTCGTATACCAAACTTCGAGTTTCGACGGCCGTAGATGTAGGTATACGGATTGCTAAACCTAAGTGTAGATAGCCTGGGACCAGGGTGAACATCAACCTATGAACAAAACTTTCGTTTATGTTCAATGTGAACTTCTCTAATACGTAGTAGGGGTTTTATATTTGTTTATCAGAGGAATGCCTTATAGTTTATTTTTTCTCAAGAAAATATGGCTCTCTTCTGCGCAATAAATATTGACTCCCCAATATAATTTTGTCTTACTTTGATGTGTCCACAGATTGTAGGTCTACGTAGGTAGTATTCCCGTATATTTCTAATAAAAGGCGAATACCTTGCTCGGCCTGGTTTCTTCCGAACAGAAACTTTGATTATTTCGTGAATTAATAATAGTAAAATACCAGGTCTGTTAAAGTTTTCCTTTATTGGAATTTACAAACATATCACACATCCTACTAATACTATAAAGGCGAAAGTTTGTAAGTATAGATAGATGTTAGTTACTCTTTCACGTAAAGACTACTAAATGGATTTGGATATAATTCAACACAGATACTTTATAACCTAGATTAACACATAGAATACTCTTTATCCGGATATTCCTACGGGAATGGTAAACACTCGGGTGAAACCGCGAGCGGCCGCTAGTAGGTAATAAATGTCCCACCGCTGTGCTCAGGGCTTCCAACAAAGAAGTAAATCACGACTTTAGAATCATATCACACCAACTACCTATTGCTTTCATATATAATGTATGTATGTAGGTATGTATGTACTCTTATTTATTAAGTGTCGTAATAGCTAGTATAGTATAAATACAGTAGGCATCTAAATAGGCATTTGTAGACTACTTGATAGGCATTTTAAGAATTAGGTATTTATCGACTAAGCCATAGCAAAGACCGTTTTGAGAATGGATGAAACGCATGTAAACAAAAGAGTCGCCGTCAACTGGCGTTTATTACTAACGTTAACCGCCTCTGTAGTCTAGTGGCTAAGCCACCAGTCTCAGATCCAGAGGTCCCAGGTTCGATTCCCAGCGGGGGGTACATCTTTGTGTGCTCGGTTTGGTTGGTGGTGGGTCTGTCCGCCTGGCTAGCTACCACCATCTTATCTAAGTCTGTCGCCATAACAACTATGGTTATAGCATTGTTGTGTTCCGACTGTTTGAGATAAAGCCAGTTCCTCAGTGGTTGAGGATTCCGGGTGAAGCGCGCTTCCTTATCGTCGCCTTATCGTCACTTACCATCAGGGGCCCAAGTCTGCTAATTTACGAATGGCATAATTGAATCGCAATTGTATCGCATTGTAATTGTTTGACACATTTGGTATTCTTAAATGAGTAAGAGAATACCAAATGTGTCAAACAATTACAATGCGATCCAATTACGATTCAATTATGCCATTCGTAAATTAGCAGACTTGGGCCCCTGGTGAGATAAAGGCTAAGCGCTTACCCGTTGACGAATAAAAAAAAATTGTATGAGCGCGATTGTTCCGAGTGAGTTTGTGTGATATGGTACGATAGTGTTAAGTTACTCCAGAGGGCAACTGCATAGTGATGGTGATGATGAGACAATACATGTCCGTTGCCCTTAGTGCACTTCTAATCATACTTCAGTTCGGGTATAACTCCTTACTTACATACATACATACATATAATCGCGACTATTATCCCCGAAGGGTTAGTCAGACACTAGGATATGAGGACCGCAAAAGCAGTCTTCAGCCATAGTCTACTTTTCACCAAATAGCGACTGCACATATGCTCAGCGTGACAGGTGGTGAGCCCAACTCCGCTCTAAGCTGTTGGATGTATGTGCAATCTTTTAGTCCGTTAGTTGCGGACGACACCCAAGGGAAGAGATGGGAAGGGAAGAGAGAATACTACCACCCCAGTAGTATTCTTTCACCGCTACGAGACACGGTTATTACCTGACCTTACATAAAGTACCTAATTGTACAAAAATCAATATACCTCTAGAGAAGTAATGGGCACAACGTTCCCCCCCCCCGCTCCCCCTCTTGTAACACTTACATCTATGCATCAAATAAATGTACTTGAAAAGTGAAGCATTTTATTGTATAACAGCAAATCTGTCAGTCAGGTATTGGAGATAAAAGTTATTGAGAAGAAGAAAATTAAAATAATAAATATTAATAGACAGATACTTAGATAGATAATACTTCTATTGTAACATAATAACACAAACAATAATAACGATAATATAAAATTGAAGTTTTTTTTTCATTTTCCCATTATTCTTTTTTTTAATTCATTCATTCGCTCGTTCATATTTGCTGTCCTTACAACAAAATACACTATTTATTTCGAAACTTATCATGTGGGAACTTACAAGGGGTGGGACGGGTTTCATACAAAAACGCCCATTCTTCTTTAGTTACCACTTACTAGTTATCACTGTAGAATCATAATAATTCTACCAACACTGGTAACTGATATGTAAACAGACTTACGTAAGATTTTGGTAGGTACCTCACCAGATGGAATTGAGCTAGACCTACGGCAGCCAAATCGAATACAATATGTAGCCCCGCTGGGAATCAAATCTTCAACGTATTGGTCTAAAGACGAGAGGACTGTCCATTAGGCTGCACAGGTAATAACTGTTGAAAATCATATTTATTTGCAATACAGGCGGTACGGAGATGTAAAATATTATTTTGGGGAACATGATGTGCCTAGTCTAGGTATTAGTAGGCCGTACTCATAATTATTGTCCTCTCAACAACGCAAACATCAATAAGTAAGTATAAGAAACAAAGAATGAACAAGAAACATTAAGAAAAATAAATCACCCCGAGTACAAACAAATGTAACAAAAAAACTGACATTAATACAACCACCTAGATACTGAAAAAAACTTAGGTTGCACTTTAAAATGGCGGTCTACTTATACTGCGCTGCGTAGGCAGCGCTGAGCGCTGATATTCTAGGTAAGCTTAATCCAAGGACCCATAATGCAATTAGAGGTAGGTAAAGAAAAAGCGAACTTTCTGCCAACGCCTAAGCTGACAAGGAATACTAAGTTATACAGATGCGGCTGGACGCTACCAGCCTATATACTGATATATAGGCATTTCTGTCGACGCGGAAATTCGCTTGTAATACTTAAACGTTATTGATTGATATTTTATTTATATACCAAGTAGTTATAAATGAATATTGTAAATTTATTATTAACAAGCGGCCGCTCGCGGTTTCACTCGCGTGGTTCCCGTTCCCGTATGAATTTTAGGGATAAAAAGTATCCTTTGTGTTCATCCAGGTTATAAACATCTGTATGCCGAATTTCATCCAAATCCATTCAGTAGTTTTTACGTGTAAGAGTAACAAACATCCATCCATACGTTCCCGTGGGAATATCGGGATGAAAAGTATCCTATGTGTTAATCCAGGTTTTAAACTATCTGTATGCCGAATTTCATCCAAATCCATTCAGTAGTTTTTAAGTGAAAGAGTAACAAATATACATACAAACATTCGCGTTTATAATATTAGTAGGATTTATATAAACAATGTAGTTAATTTCTAACGAATATCGTCTTTTAATTTATTTAGCAACTAAAAATATAACTATATTTTGCATAGAATTATCTTAATCTTTCTCTTTGTCTAGAAAACAGGAAGATCCTAGTCCAGGCACATGTATATTTTGATTCTATTAGTACCTATATGTTTAGCATTAAGTTAAAATATTGTAAGATTAGTTTTTCATTATAGAATTTATTATTATTATTTAAGACCTAAGACCTTGGGCATATCATGGCAAGACATTTGTGATCCTGTCTTGGATCACAAACGAAAGGGTTCTAGAAATAGCACAGCTGTCTAGCCTGACCGCGTTTCTCAAAAAGAGACGTTTGCGCTGGCTAGGGCATGTGTACAGAATGGAACCCTCCCGACTACCACGACGTGTCCTTCTTGGTGCTGTCGCGAATGCAAAAAGAGACGTCGGGAGGCCATTGCTTCGCTTTAAGGATTGCGCTAAAAGAGACATGTCTGCCTTTCACATTGACTCTTCACACAACTGGGAAGAGCTTGCAGAGAAACGGACGGCGTGGCGTAAACACGTGTTGGAGGGTCGCAAGTTTTGCGATAAAACCTGGTTCGCGGCACTCGCTGACAAGAGAAAGAGACAACGTCAAGGCGACTCAGTCCCATCTGTCGCAAACTTTTATTGTCAGGCCTGCGGTAGAACATGTCGCTCTCGCATCGGACTTTTCAGCCACCAAAAACGGCGTTTGCCCAGCATTGCACCATAAATCGTCTGCAATAGACGCAAAGGCCAATGAAGTTAAAATATTGTAAAATTAGTTTTACAATAAAGAATTTATTATTATTATTTATTTGTACTATCCCACTGCTTGGCAAAGCCCTAAACATTGAAAGCATGTCATCGCAACAACTAAAGGGTATCGGCTTAATTCCCATTACTTGCCAAATGCGAGTTGGTATGTGTATAAATAAATATAATAAACAATGTAATAGAAATAAGGAATAAAACTATAGAACTACAAGAGTGACACAAAAATTGTGACCATAAGAAATAAAATAAATGTTAAATAAAACCTTAGAGTGTCAGGTAGCTGAATAAACTTATTGTCCCAAACTACCCTATAAGAACCAACAAAGAGATAGAGTAGATAGAATAGGGCTAAGACAAAGCGGAGCACCCACCGCTTAGGAATGAATGTGGACGAATTAATGTGTGGTATGCAGTATGAAAGTTCGAGAGGCATACATGCGAGAACTGGTATAGAAGAGAAACAGCTAATAATAGACTCCTATCATGTGGGAGTGTAGAGTACGATTAAAAAAAAATGCGAGTTGGTGATCGCTAACCCGGTCTGTTTCGACCAATCCGAAATAGACTGCCTGATCTAGGAATTGAACCATGAACCTCTGTTTATTGGGCTTAGAGCTTCACTCGTCCACCACAGCACCACCAGCCTTACATCAGATGAAAGCGAATTGAGGAGACAATCTCCTATCCGTAGCTAGGTATGAATACCTACCATAATTTATACATCAAAAGCGTACGTCACATTAACAATCTCCGATGTCAAGCGGAATTGAAAGAAATAACGCGCAAAGAAATCAACAATCCGCTTACCGAACGTAACAGAGCACAAACACGATTTGCGAGGAGGACGCTCGTTTCTTACCAAGTATTCGTATTCAAAAAAAATAAGTTACACAAAGGGAGGGGCCGGCATAAATTGCGCTCTACAGAGTAAAATGGGGCCTCCACTTAACGTCTGTAACTTGACTGTTATCGCTGTGAGATGGATAACTCAAAGGTACGTTTATGCTTGATAACGCGGATGAATTATTCTGTTTGCGCTGTCTGGTGAGTGCTAAATACTGGTGTGTAGATGTCAAAAATCAAGAATCAATATCATTTATTCAGGTTAAGTCATGTTTAGGTTACAGCACTTATAAATGTCATTATGCAAACGGTTCGTAAGTCTAACTGTGGGACGGGAGCCTTGTACTGAGAAGAACCGGCAAGAAACTCAGCAAGGGCATTTCTTTTCTCCCTTTCTTTTACAGCGTCAATTAGAATTGAAAAATGCCATCCCTATCATAGAAGGGCACTTTCCATTACAATAATAAAAATATAAAACAAAAAAAACGACATAAAAAAAAATTAATAAAAAATTGGTTGCCTGTAAAGTCGGTTTTACGGGCGAAGATTTTACGTGACAACGTCTTTTTCTCGGTAGAATATTTATTGATATGAATATAATTAAATTGCACAATAGGAACAAGGAATTGAATGAAAATAAGAATTGCACAAATTTTAACTATAGAAATATAATTTTTTTATTTTTTATTTTTTTTTATTTTTTTTTATTTTTATTTTTATTTTTTTTTATTTTATATTATTTTATTTTATTTTATTTTGTTTTATTTTATTTTATTTTATTTTATTTTATTTTATTTTATTTTATTTTATTTTATTTTATTTTATTTTATTTTATTTTATTTTATTTTGTTTTATTTTGTTTACTAAAACATTGTACATGTAAACTTAAACTTAACTATTTAGTGGGAGAGAGACGCAAGGCATTCGGCGGGCCTCTCTCTCGTTCGGTGACTCATCGTTACGTTCCCGACGAGCGTTACACTTTTTCATAAGTGTCTCCCAGCTAACCTAATTTAAGACGTTGTCACGTCAAAAAATGTTCAGGTGTACACATGTTCAGGATGTAAAATGCCGGTTCATCATCATCAGCCTATAAACGTCCCATTGCTGACCCTTTCTACATAGACAAAATCACATGGGGAGATGGGCCCAATGCAGCCGGTTGGTGTTAATGACTTTCATCTTAAAATAACAATAGAGAGGAACGGCTTTACGTGCCTTGGTTGGTGTTAATGACTTTCGCCTTACAATAACAACAGGGAGGAACGGCTTAACGTGCCTTCCGAAACATTTATGATTAATCCTCATTAATCTATTAACGGTGCATGCTAACCGGCTGCTAATAAAGGTTCTACGCCTTTCTCCAGGCCGGCAACGCAGATGCGACTCTTCTGGGTTTAAAGGTGTCCATGGGCGGCGGTAATGCTTTCCATCAGGTGACCGTCGGGCAAGTTTGCCTCCTTTTTTATTGAATAAGAATAACAATAGCCATCTTAAGTATACTAGGAAACAAATAAAAGTATTACAGCTAAGTTGATTAGGTCAGAATCGTTATTCATAATATGACCAACTAACATTCATGACAACCATAAAAAAAAATATATTATACTACTCTTACTCTTTTTTGACGACCGAGGCCGCACCGTGGCACGCGCGATGTCACCCTTAGTTCGACCTCTGCGCCACCTCAATGCACTCCGTGACGCCAACACTGATTTTGATTTTTCATTTGACAACTGGTCTCAAATAATACCTGCATTATTAAAATATTGTGAGAAATTGAGTGACCAATGGAGCTTTACCGGCATCCCGGATAGCGAGGATGTAGAATGATTTTACTATTTAATTAATGTTTTTTTTTTAAGTATATAATTTTGTTATTGTAATTTGTTAATAATAGTGTGATAAATGTAATGGATGTATGTCGTTTTTATCACAATAAATAAATAAATAAATAAATAAATAAATAAATACTCCAAATTCTTTAAAATTATATTTAAAATAATACGTAATGATAACATTAAAGTAAACATCAAAAACTCTATTCATACACTATTTAACGCAAGTACAGACGTCAGCAAGCCAACTCATAACAAAATGCCAAACCCAACAAATTCTGAACCCTAACGTTTGGGTATAAGGATCTATACCAATAGAGAAACCTGACTTAAAGAAAAAACAATATGCTAATAAACACAAGACTACTTACCTTTGCACTTTAAAAATGCACAGTGGTAGAATTCTGCCCCAATCCAATTGGGTACTGACCACCCTAGTAGTTACCCTAAATATTTCTGCCGCCAAGCATCGTTGTTTTTTTTCATTGCTGCATTTCAGTTTGTAGGGTACTAGACCCTGTGATATTACAGGGCGAAAAAGCATACAAAAAAGCTTCGGGGTCGGCAACGTGTGCGTGCTGCTATAGCCTTTTTTCATCTGGCGGGCCTGCCAACTAAGTATAACAAAACGTCTAACGGCTCCTCTGAGGTCATATAAAGAGTTCTGGGAACGACAATTTTTTAAAGAAAACAGTATTTCTTTATAAATGTATCGTGTTCAATATCATCATTATAATAAACTAGCAGCCACTCGCGGTTTCACCCGCGTGGTTCTTGTTCCCGTAAAAATATCAGGATAAAAAGTATCCTATGTGTAAATCCAGGTTATAAACTATCTGTATGCCGAATTTCATCCAAATCCATTTAGTAGTTTTAACGTGAAAGAGTAACGAACATCCATCCATACTTACAAACTTTCGCGTTTATAATATTAGTAGGATTCCTGTAACAATGCAGAAGCGTATGTAGATTTTCGTAGCGTGTTTGTCGTAGTCCGTAGCTCGTAGACATGTCGTCGGAAGCGCGCGGCGGCGACGTAGCGATGAATGACAAGTTATTGTCGTGTTACTCTTTTAAAAACAATGCCTTTGAGCTTATTTATACATATTATACATACCATACACAATTTATATTTGTTTCATAATTTATTATAGGTATTGTTTGAAATTAGGTTTTAAAATAATAGCATGGCATTCACTGCTTTATGTCATTTATAAATAAATACATATCATAGAGTTTCAACCACAAAATAGTTAATTTTATTTTGATATTGCATAATGTTTTATACAATATGGCGGTCACCTGTTGCGTACATCGTATTAAATATATAAATAACATTAACATTCAAATAGTACCTATGAATACATACACATAATAGGTCTCAATAATTTAATGTCATCTGTACTTTAAAATAAAAACATGTTTATAGCTTTATGCTTTGACATCTATAAATTTGCATCAAACGCAACAAGATTATTATGAAATAAGTTTTCTATACCGATTTTCACATGTATATACCAAGTATCCCCTCTCCTTACATCACTGTTTTATTTTGTACTGGCACCTCGAGACCAACCGTTAGGTTATGCAAGAGGTGGCCGATGTCCCTGCGCCAGTAAACCAACTCGCGCAGGAGATCATCTGCGTTAGGTCTTGACGCCGAATCAGTGCCCGCCGGAGCGCGCTCTTCATTCGGTACTCATAAGACTAGTGTCTCAGGAGAGTTTCCCCGTGAACACGTGTAGTTCACTACCTATTTTCCAGATAAATAACCGGAGCTGTCAAGCTCGCTCACTTCTCGTTGCAAAAAGGGCACAACTCGCAGTCGCCACTGCTTGGGTCGTCCACTCCCAAGTGTCCACCTTGGTCGGGGAGTAGTAAGCACACTCACTTCTCGGAAACCATCCGGGCGCCTAGCCAGTTCCCACGTCCTACGCGGCTGGCTGGACCGGAGGCTACGGCATCTAGGGGGCCGCCTCTACTAGTTCTCCAGACTAGTGACGGATATGTCGATACCATGTCCAATGAGAACCACCGGACAAAGCTGAGAAATTAAAGGAAAACTCACGTTCCCCGCAGGACTTTTCGCTTCTGGCCCCACAGAGACCGCTACTAAGCCCGCACGAGTGCACGAGTTTGGAAGCCCTAGCACACAATACACAGCTACAGCTAACTACAAGCCACTACGAGTTCAACCTACGTCTGGAACCCCGCCGGAGGCGCTGGTTAAGGTACAACCAGCGGGGGGCATGAACCGAAACCCCGAAGTACCCCTGAGCGTCAGTATCGTATACCGAGTATGTGAAAATCGCCGTAGAAAACTTATAGCTTAAATATTTTCGAACAGTTTGACAAGAACATTTTATGTAAATAAAAATTTCGGCAAGCCAATAGAAGGTTTTTATAATGAACGAAATTCTATATTATAATATTTCATAAAGTTTCTTAATTTAAAACCCGCTAGCGCCGGGCGGTACGCCTGCGTCATACAAAAGCGTTAAGCTTCTAGCGTATTCAGAATTAAATACTTCAAACGGAAAATTCATAAGTGTAAAACAAAATTAAACAAAAATTTTACTTTTTCAGCAATGTCCGTGGTTTTATAATGTACTGCGACATCAATAAACGTTAAACACGTACGCAATCATATCGTCCAAGGTCGTCGAAATTTAACCACGTATGGTCGAGTCTCGGCTTGCATTCCCGGTCTGGTCAATTTAGAAACAGTTGGATAAAATGTTTACTAGAAAAAAATCAACCAGGCTCAAAGAAGCTTTTTTTCTAGTAAACATTTTATCCGTTATCTATATAGCATTGTCAATGCAAAATTTTAATAATAAAGATATTAGAAACAGTTATTTTTAACTGTTTATTAAAATTATAAGTATGCATTAAAGTATGTAGAAACAGTTTTTTCTAACTATTTTTAAAATTTATAAGTGTGTATAATGTATCTTCCGTTATTTAACCATTCCTATGAAACTATTTTTTTTTTGTGTTCCACGAATGGTGTACACACGGCGTCAGATCAACCTACCCTAAACTGCCAAATTTCTCCAATGAATATTGATCCTTAGGACCAAGCAATAAAGTTCAAAATTGATTGTAGAAATTTTACAGTTTTGGGTAGGTTGATCTGAGAGGGTGTCTGGTTTTAGAGTACACTAGAGTCTGGCTAACGAAAGCTGAACCAGGAAAAAGGCGGAAAATTCAAAAAATCATGACTGGGTACCACAGAGTCACTCGCACAGCTGCAATTTTCTCAGAAAACTTTCAATTTGACATACGATATAACACCTCAGATAGACACATAGAGACAAAGTGTTGCCAATCAAATAAATACGAGGTTCAGCTTTCGTTGGCCAGACTTTAACACATAAGGATTCAACAACTTTATGTATGTTCAGCAAAATTTAAGAAATTGAATAGTAACGTAACTCAGTACAGTAGAAATAGTTATCTCTAATTAAACAAAAGTTTTGAAGTTACACGATGTTTTTTCTGGATTTGGCAGTAATTAGTAAACCACATACATCACACCCGGTTCCTGGAGGGGCACTTACAGACCACAGCTTTACATTAAAATTTGCTGCACGCTACACATAAACATCTTAATAGCGTACAGGCGCGACAGTGCTGCCCTCTCTGAGTTTTACCTTATTTATAACGATTATAATTCCAAATTCACAAAAAACGCTATGTAGTGCACTCAAGAAACATCTTAAGACATTTTTGAGACATATATTGTATTTAATATAGTAGTGTAAGTTGCATCTATTTAGATATTGCCTAAAGTGACCACATTTAGCAATAAACAAAAAAAATGTCATTAGTACATGGACAATAATTAAAATATCCTACGTCTCAAAAATATCTTAAGATGTTTCTCGAGTGCACTACAGAGCGTTTTTTGTAAATTTGGTTCTAAAATCATTATAAATAAAGTAAAACTCAATGAGGGCAACACTGTCGTGTATGTACGCTTTTAAGGGGGTGCCGCGCGATCGCAATAACTGACAAACTGACTTAATGAACTTCAAAGCAAAATCAATCATATTGATATTTAAAATTAGAAAAATTCTGCTTGGAAGTTTCAGACCTAGTAATTTAATTAGAGCAATGTTTTTATTCTGCGAAATGTACAAATCCATCACGCGCTTGTGTTAAAAATTTAAATGGTCTTTTTTAAGAGGGGGGTGACCTGCGTAACACCAATACAAATATTTTCATGTAAGAGTTATTATTTCATGCGTAAAATTAAGAAAGTTGTCGAAAAAATATGTTTTTAGGAGTCATTAAATTTATGTATTTATTTATTTGTTATTGTTTAAAGATTTTGTTTCAAATTTCAACAAGGCCACGACCTTGTGCAATGATCAGGCTTACTTACGTATGTTATTTTAATGTATTTAACTGATTCAGCGCATAGTACAAGTAACTTAAAAACTAAAAATACTTAAATTTTCACAATTTCGTGCAGAGGATCCCCTTAAACATCCGAAAATTATAACACGAGACGGCAACGTCGCCCGCACGTTTTAATTTCAAATATCATACCATTCCGAAAGAGGAGCGCAATATACCAGCCTTCACTCAGCCAGTGAAATATGTTTTGAAATTAGGCAACGCGTCAAGTAGCACGCGGATTTCGGGTGAAATACTACGCGCGACGTATGCAGCTAGCTGTTACGTCATGTCCTGTTGTGGCCGTTGAAGTATTATAACTAGACACGACAACGCGAAGCAATTTTCGGAGCACTGATTTGCGGCTAAACGTCTCCAATCGCTTGGATCACTCACAATC
This sequence comes from Scoparia ambigualis, assembly GCA_963921215.1. Classification (NCBI taxonomy): domain Eukaryota; kingdom Metazoa; phylum Arthropoda; class Insecta; order Lepidoptera; family Crambidae; genus Scoparia; species Scoparia ambigualis. Next base: position 25,317,438 of record OY992521.1, on the reverse strand, counting down.
ACTGAGACTTTCTTTTTATACCTAGCACGGGAAATAAATAATAAATAAATAAATTTTCTTACACTCACACCAATTATCTAGTCCAAGAGAAGCTTCGTTATGAGACTCGTTAAATGGTTACTAGACAATGGATTAACAAACTTAAAATACTTAAATACATACTTATTATACATAGAAAACACCCAGACCCGAGACAATTTAGAAAAAACAATAATTTCTAAATTGACTCGGCCGGGTATCGAACCCGGGACCTCAGAGATGGCGACACCATGAAAACCGGTGTACAAACCACTCGACCAAGGAGGTCGTCAATGAAATGACTCCACTCCAGATGTTAAGTGGAAATAGAGTCCAGAGGGCCGGCCTACTCTCTTTCTCCAAAACGAAATTTGGGCTGACCTTCGTTTGCTATTTACGGCGGTTTCCATTCCTACCGAAAATTTCGTTCATACAAAATAGGTTTGGCATTTAGATTATTAATTTTTCGAAAATTGTTTGAAAGGACCATGTGAAGAAACGTCCCCACCACCAACAGATTTGAAATTAGTGTCATTTGAAGGGTCTAGTAGGATAGATATATTTTTACTATGGTGACGTTCTTCAAATACCCCTCGTATTGAGGTTTTAAAAAATATATTGTTTTATTTTTTTTTCTAACAAAATTAGATTACAAGAGCAGACCAGCCTCCACAGGCGGCACCCGTTCACGAGTATGACATGTTAACCAGCCATCGCTTCGCTCAACCATGTTTTAAGTAACGTAATGACCTCACGCACATGCCACCACCGCAGACACTTTGAGAGAGCATGACACACTCGAGAAACTCCAACTAAAGCAAGAAAACAGTTAGACAACTTTATACGCAACGTTAACATTAAAAATAAATACATTTTTGCCGAATTTTCTTTTAATTATATATAAACCCAATACTTTTTGCAACTAACACAGGTACCTACTTTAGGCTTCTTTGGGTCCCAATTAACAAATTGACACGTACCCCATGACTGTTGTAGGCTGGAGACATGGTTCATACAAAATCCTTCATGGTCCTTTCAAAAATAATGGAATTCGCTTTAAATAGCAAACGAAAATCGGCCAAAATTTCGTTTCGGAGAAAGAGAGTAAGCCCTCAGGAACGAATACAACTGGTGCAGCATTAACAAGACAAAGCATCAGTCGCCCTCACCTTGCCCACAAAGTTGTGAACACCCAGCTTGCAGCGGACAGCATTGCCGCAGATTTCTATTTTAAATTACAGTTACTAATCATTAGGTGTTAAGGATTTCTATTGTGAAGCGGCTAAGGCGTTCGGTTTGCAAATTTTCCAGTTAAGCAACTTTTGCAAAGCCTGGTCATTGGATGGGAGACCACATTACTACATCTTTAGCTCCTCCGTATTTCGGAAAACACCTAAATCCGTTGGTCCCGTTGGTTGTCGTAAGATGGCAGTCGTTAAAAACCCCTCTAACCGGCATTAGGCCAACGTGGTGGGTCATGGTTCGATTTCCCCTCGTACTTTTCTACATATGGGAAAGCCCAACTATGGGATCGTTATAGGCTGGTAATGATTTCATTTCGATGCCGTTCAATGAATACTTTTACAAAAAAAACAAAATATAACACTTTAATATTTTAAAGTTTCATACAGCACTTTTACCAGCATCTAGACGCGGGTAAAAGTAATTTTTGGTAAGGCTTTCAAGATATTATTATTTTGTGTTTCTAGAAACACGAAATAATAATATCTTGAAAGCGCGTACAGTTGTTTAGAAAATAAGCTGTTATTTACGAAGCGACACGACTCACCGGATATTGCGCATCCCTGCAGCCTCGTCCTGATCACAGTGTAATCACAAAAGTAAGTGATCTTGAACTTGTTCAACTTTTCTTAGGATAAACATTTATTTTTATTTATTTCCCCTTAACTTATCCGTCTTACCAAGGCTTTCCCTACATAAATTATGCTATGTATGCTATTATATGGTTTACATATACTATATTGATTACTGTCTTGTCTTATTATAATATGATACCATTATCACTGCCCCACTCGCCTCCGATGACGCCGAGCCACCACTCTACGCGTTCTACAAAACCAACGCCAACGTTGGCTGCCGCCTACTTCGTCGTTGTCGCTCGAACTGATCGGACCTTTCTTAGCTGCTGTATTTTTTCCGTTAATTTTGTAATGTTTGTAATGTTCAGTTATTTTAGAATTGTTTGAATAATTAAAATTATTTCTCGAGTAATCTTTTTTTTGAAGCTTATCCCCGGGGTTTATTTATTATTGTTTATCTATCATTGTAGTATAATTAAGTGTAATCTGTCTGCGTACTTACTTTAAATAAATAAACTAACCTACATTATGATCGTCCACGAACACTGGCGTATTGCAATCTTTTTGTTCCTTACGTTTTTGCTATTACCGTATAAGAATACTTCCATCAATGAACTAGAATTTTGCTTACTACGTTGCAAGACGCTCGTGGTCGAGTCTTAAATCTCTCGTGCGGCAAAACACGATACTGTTCATATTTACACTACGTCCGAACCTAGTTTAGAAGCGTATAGATAGCCAGACTTACGCCTGCGACTTCGTTTTGCATAGAAATACGACTTTAACTGACTCACTTACTTGTGTTGTGACAAGACTAATGCCGTTTTATTAGTTTTATATTCCAGACAGATGAAAAATTCGCAAGAATTTCGTCTTTAATACAAAATGGAAGATAAACTTGTAAATATTGACGGAGTTACATTTTTTATACGTAGCACGGCAGATGACGTCATTCCACCTGATATTTAGTGAAAACAAAGGTGGTGTAGTGAAACAAAGGTGTAGTGAAAAAACACTGGTGTAGTGAAAACAAAGCGCCAGTTTACATGTTTTACCTTGCCGGTAAAACATTAATAAATTTCCCATTCGAGCTTTCCTGAGACTGGTTGTTTTTTTTTCTAGTAAACATTTTATCCTATATCCATATAGCATTGTTAATGCAAAAACTACAATAATAAAGACATTAATAAATGCTAAAAAATGGGATATCACACAGAACGTTTCTTTTTCTATTAAACTAAATTTTGGTTCCATACTTTACGGTTGGTCGTATTAAATACCTGACACAAACCTAAATTTGATAATAGGTTTACATTTGGTAACCACATTACCAAATATTAACACTTGAAACTCAATTGTATGGCATGTTCGCTAGCTGATGGCATGTTTAAACATGGTGTTTCGTAACTGGTATACATTTCCGCAATACTAATTGGGCCATCCTCTTAAACGTAACAAACAACTATTGGCCAACCCTAAAATTGCGAAAAAAATATTAGAAGCTCCGTACAAAATTGCAAATACCTACTATTCAGTCTAGCTCCGTACTAAACTGCAAACACTATTCAGTCTCAGATTTCCAAATATCTAGTATTATCAAGAATCAAGAATCAATATCATTTATTCAGGTTAGGTCATGTTTAGGTTACAGCACTTATGAATGTCATTATGCCATCGGTTCGTAAGTCTATGGGGCGGGAGCCTTGTACTGAGAAGAACCGGCTAGAATCTCAGCAAGGGCATTTCTTTTCTCCCCTGTTGTTTATTGTAAAATAGATCGACTAATTTATTTTTTTGGAATCCTAAACTGTATTTACTTTTGTTTTTTTATTCCCCAATATTTTTTCCATTATCTGGGTGACGGCACCTTGTGATAATCTGTATGACCCGCACTTGAAGTATCTATCTTTAAGTCCACCTTAAGTCAACAAACAAGAAGGTAAATCTCTCTATCGATAACGTTCAAACGCTAGTATCCGGAGTCGATTACTCAAAGGTACTCTGGAGGTGCGAAAGGGCCTCAGCCGGCGGATAAACGACTTTTTACCGGCACAACAAAAGGTAAAAGATACGATCGGGGATAGGTGAGGTCCGAAAGGCATTGTTCCCGATATTCCTGTTAAATCCACGGCTCGTTTCGTACCAAAGATTTAGTGGCTTGTCCACTGTGCAAAAGGTTCGGAAAATTTTACCCTTATTGAACTGGGAAATTTGAAAACGACGCTGTGACACGGCATTTACTTGGCGGGGTGCGATTTTAGAAACGCTTAGAATTTGCCCTCCTATTTCGATATCGATCATGACACCCCACTAGTATATACGAAGTCACTAGTGACTGACACTGAACATTCGCAAATATTATTTAATCGCCTTTGTGGTCTCACTGCCTAAGCCACTGGTCTTAGACCCAGTGGTCCCGGGTTTGATTCCCAACGGGGGGTACGTGTACTTGGTTTGCTTTATGGTAGGGCCCGTTGAGCCTGCCTTGCTAATTAGCACCATCTTATATACAGACTGGCGGCATAACAATAATGTTTATAGCATAAAATGTTTACTAGAAAAAAAAACAAACAGTCTTAGGAAGCTCGAATGGGATTCGAACCCATGACCTTTGGATTGCCGGTCCACTGCTCTAACCGCTCGGTAGCTACCGAGACCCCAGAAGACGCGTTGATTTCTTTTCTAGAATTTGATGATTTACGCTGCAAGCCAGCGGTATTACATCACTGTGTGTATATCTATGTAGCATTTGTAAATGCAAAATTTCAATAATAAAAATGTTTTTGGCGTTATTCTGTTCCGACAGTTAGAGAAAAGATAACCCGCTCCTCGGTGGTTAAAGATTCCGGGTGAAGCACGCTTCTGCCTTCGGCCTTATTGTATGGTAAGTGTACCATCAGATGAGATAAAAGCCAAGAAAAAAAAATTATACCCATAGAGGAAAAAAATAATTGTTTGCTTTAATAACGCAAAACTTACAAAAAAAATTTAAGAATTTCGTAAGGTCTAACCAATACCTCGGTGGTGAAGCGGCCACCGAAACCGCCTAGTATGCGGAGGACAAAGGTTCAATTCACACCGGAGGTAGTATTCTTTCTATGTTTTGCTATCTCTAAACAAATTGTAATTAATTCAAAAATAACTATATTTACTTGTTGTGTGCAGTCATATTTAGAGCTGTAGTTAGTCTTTATAACACACTGTAGCGGTGGTATATACTTAGCAAGTACACTATTAGAAAAGCTTTTTTTTATTACAAACTTAGAGTGGACTATTAAATTTGTTTACGACATATGAAATTAGTAAGTTTAGTAAAGGCTACCTTATATTGGTCTAACGTTCACTTCGCCATGCCCAAGTTTTCCGTAACAAAGCAAACTAAATTGCGTGTCTAGCTTAAAAGCGTTCATCGTTAGCCGTCATTTAATTCCGCTGAAAGCCTTGGAGGTGTTAATAATATCAGAAATAGGTCGTGACTCCGTTCCTGAGGTGCATGCATAATACTATAAGATGGAAGTTATTTTACATTAATATTAGAAAAATTGAAAACGGTCAATTCAAGCGTAGTGGTAAAAAATAATCAGTTATTATGATAACTTGATTGTTTTGGTTTATTAGGTTTACCTATAGACTATTACTAGTTACCTTAAAAAAGGAAACAATGCAACCAACGAACCTTTTCAAAGATTCGCCGGCTAAAAGCATAAAAAAAATTAATTTTTTCCTTGTATTCCTGACGGTGTACATATTTAGACTTTTCATTCAAATGACGGAATTCGTATGAAAAGTCTAAATTTGTACACCGTCAGGAACACAAGGAAAAAAATGAAAGCTTATTTAAATTTCATTTAGCACGAAATATGATGAAATTAGTAAAATATTTGTGTTTTAATTACATGTAAGTACATAATTCTCAACCAACTAGAATGTTAGAATAATCGCGATCCAAGTAAAGTGAAATAGAATAGTTGCTATCACCAGCCAATACGCTGAATGCAGAAAAACAATTTGAAAAATAAAAACAAAGGGTTCCATCGTTTCCACATCTTAAACAATTCCATCGGAATTCCGCAATACCAAGTTCGAGCCGTTTGCACCTACGTAATGATTCAACGATTTGCCAAACAAAAGAGTCTTAAAAACACGGAGCGCAGAGAAAAGGGAATACGAATTGGAAACAATTACGAAGAAGCAAGTTACAGAATAACGCCCCGAGGGCGACTTTTGTCAAACGCAAAAAAGAGGAAAAGGGGAATTTTAAGCTTCCCTCTCTCTTCTCAAATAGTATTGTTGCAAAATCTTTGTTCCGCCCGGACTTAAGTGCAGACAAAGGTTTTTGTGTAGGTGTTGTGTTACAAGATGTAACCCCTCTCCAGATCACAATCGGACTAGCTGTATTGTACGGAGCATACAAAAATAAATAAAATAGGTACCTACTGTACATATTATGTACCTACTTGCTGTTTTTAAATGGTTAAACGGTTTATTTTTCTCGCGTTTTGTTTTGCGTCTTCATCTTCATGTTTAGAATCGTTTGCAGGGTCCATAATCACAAGAGACTGAGGTGTTGGTGGTCTCAAATTCGTACTTTTTAATTTATTATTTTCTTCGCTAAATTAGATAACAGAATTTTTAACAATAGACCCTTTAGCTTCTCTATAAACCTCAAAACATCACAGTAAATTATATAAAAAAGTTTTTAATTTCAATAAAATAACAACTCATGACTTTAAAATGTTTATGTAGGCCTTAACTAGAATGACAATTATAAACTAAGAAAATTAAATTTACAAATGTTTACTAGTTTATTTACTCACATTGACTAAACGAATAAACAACGAGATTAAACCCAAAAAAGATAATGCTAACATAATGATAATAATAAAACACAACAAGTTCAATTTATTTATTTATTTATAAGTTACACTTACAGCAAAACACACTAATAGTACACAGATAAATAATACTTTTTGGACATGTATGTCAGCCAATTAAAAGCGTACAATAAGTTAAAAAAAACGAAATAAAAAATTAAAAACACTAAATTGGTACAGTAATCTTACAGACTAAAAATTTAGTAATTTATGTAATTCATTCTCAAACTTGTTTTGCGAGAGACTGAAAACATTCAAGTAGTCGGGTGATTTTGTATTAAAATTATTATAGCTTATTACAGATTCTAGCTAAGGAGTAAAGGAGACCACGATCAGTTATGTGCGATGGCAAGCTAAAGGTTTAATTTAACAATTACCGACGTAAGATTAAAAACTTTTTAGATCATCATCAGCCTATAAACGTCCCACTGCTGGGCACAGGCCTCCCATATGGATAACAGCACGTGAGGAGAGTGGGCCGCTGGGTGACCGTAATAATTTTCCATGCAATCTGCATAGCAATGAATATTTCCAAGTGAAAGCAAATCTTTGATAACCAGAAAGCAGCATGGGGATAGAACGGAGCCTTGAGGGAGACCAGCCTTCGCTGACGTCCATTGTGAACGCAACTCAAGTGCATCCATCCAAGAGGATACGGATTCAACGGTCATGTAAAGTTGAATACGTGTAGGCCTCGCGAACAAATCTCGGTCAACGGCTATGATTAAAAAAAAAGAGCGGTCATTAACGTTTCTTAATGTTGTTTACGAAAATGTGTATCATTACTACGGCGGAACGTGTCAAACGGGACAAAATAAATAAACGAAGAGAGAAAAAAAACCAAGTGTATTCTAAGCTAAATCGGAAATGAAAGCAGTAAATAACGCGAACTTGGCAGTAACGTTCGCGCAATAAATTTAATTATAGCAATGTTCTGATTCATAAACAACGCGGGGTGCCAAAATGAGTATTGTTCACGACGGCGGCTGGCGGAAGAGTAATTCCAGCCTTTTGTTATGACGGTTAGTTAGAAAAAGTTTAATTTCCAACCCATTAACAAATTCGAACCATAACTGTGGGCGACTGAGGAAATGAGATTGAAGTTTTTTTTTAATTTTTTTATTTTTTTGTAGGTACGGACGACCTCGGAAGTAGTTTGACACTTTTTTTATAGTAGAAGAAGGCAAATGAGCAAGCTGGTACCCTGATAGAAAGCAATTACCACCGGCCATGGATATCCGCGAGCCAGAGGTCGCAGATGCTTTGCCAAACTTTAGTACACCTACCAATTCGGTCGGAACTATCGCGCTAGCAGGAGCTCGATGGCGCAGCAGCAAGCGCGTTCGGCTTGCGTATTTGCCGCTAAGCATCTTTCGCAATACCGGGTTGCTGGATGGGTGACCAAATTAAAACGTATTGAGCTCCTCCGTGCTTTGGAAGGAACTTAAAGCCGTTGGTCCCGGTTGTCTTCAAAAGATGGCAGTCTTTAAAACCCACCAACCCGCATTGAGCCAGCGTGGTGCGCTATGCCCAACCTAGCCATATGGAAGGGCCTCTTCCCAGCAGTGGGACGTTTATAGGCTGATGATTTGTTTTTTTTTTATGTGATCGCGCTAGTTCAACCAATATGTATGAACGCAGTAGGATCCTGCACGAAATTGTGAAAATTTACGTATTTTTAAATTACTTGTACTATGCCCTGAATTAGTTAAATATATATATTTATTATATAATAAAAGAACTTACGTAAAGTAGCCTGATCATTACACAAGGTCGTGGCCTTGTTGAAATTTAAAACAAATTCTTTAAACAATAACAAACAATACATAAATCTAATGACTCCTGGAAACATTTTTATTAAACCAATTGACCGTAATTCGAAGCTTATTATGAGAGAGGCACTTCCGTTTCCGTCGACTTCGTTCTTAGTTGACCTACTCTTTTTGGTTCACTTCCGGTGAACCGCCTCCCGCCATCACTAGGGAGTAGGGGAGAAGCGCTCGTTTTGAGCGCGCTCGCCATTTTGAATCATTGGCGTTTTTGTTTCCCGTCGAGTGAACACGTACGAACAAAAAGTACATCATATTGCATAAAATAACGTACGAAATCGTTATTTAAAATGACTGAGTAAGTTTTTAAAATTGAATTTACCTTAACGGCTCTTGCCGTTCGAATTTTATTCTTTATATTGATTTAAAAAACTAATATGGAGTTTTTAAATTAATTTTACCATAACGGTTTTTGCCGTTCGGTTTTTATTTTTCTTTAAATATACATTGTTTTAATGTTATTTTTCTTTGTTTCGGTAGTGACCTACAAATTTTAACGTCTTGTATCGGCTATGCGTTAACATTTTTATATTTTTCAGTAAAAACTAAAATAATATGTCGGAATTGGCAACTGGGAATAAAGCCAAAGAATCCAATCCAAGTGATAGTGACCCCAGCAGTAGCACTTCAAGTTCATCGTCTGAATCAAGTGCTCCAAAGCGCAAACGTTCAAAACGTCGGCGTAAGCACAAGAAAGCGAAAAGCAGCCGGCGATCGAACAGTGCGCTCGACAAGTTAGCAAGGGAGGTAAGTGAGTTGAAAAAACTGGTTTCTTATCCTGGTGCTGATAATTTGAATACAACACGCTACGATGATAATGTCTCTATTAGTTCCCAAGTTAGTGGGCGATTATATGATAACGATAATAATGATTGCATTGATTCTCATTATACCCCCTCTATTAATGATAATGAAGTCACATTAGGATTCGGAACAAAATTAAAGGAACCCCCGATTCCTAAAACCCCAGACAATTTTTTGAAAATGCTTCTCTAAATTCAACATTTTAATGATAAATCTTGGTCGGAGGTCCGTTACACGGACACCCAAAAATCATATAATCACACACCTGGCTTCACGGAATTGGAGCTAAATGATGAGATCAAAGCATATGACAGTTTACGACACTTAGCTTATGCAGACAAATCGTCATCATCATCATCATCATCAACCTATATCAGTCCACTGCTGGACGTAGGTCTCTCCCAAGACGCGCCACTGAGCCCGGTCTTCGGCTCTTCTCATCCAGTTTTTGCCAGCTACACTCCGTAGATCGTCGCTCCATCTCGCCGGAGGGCGTCCTACACTACGCTTGCCTAAACGCGGTCTCCACTCCAGTATCCGTTTGCTCCAACGGTTGTCGGTTCTTCGGCAAACATGGCCGGCCCAGACAGATCGTATGCTGCCCTAACCTTTTGTTTCTTGAAGCATAAAGAAGTATTAGAAAACTCTCTACGAAGCTTGATTACGTGGGAAAAAAGTAATGATTCCGATGCCAATACATTAGGTGAAAAAATAAGCGAGTTGTTTTGTACCGGTGATTATATCAAGGTCTCTACGGATCTACTGCAATTGATTTGTGGCCATAGGGCCGAAGCAATTGAAATGCGTAGAGACGCAATAATTAGCAAGGTTAAAGATCCTATGATTAAAACAGCTTCATATAAAATTCCACCCTCGCCTGGCTATCTCTTTAACCCGGAGAGCTTTACAGCATTATTAGAAAAATCTGGGGGAGTGAGAAAAATTTTTTGGCCGCTGAATAATCAAGGCAATGACATTGCTATTACTTCTGGTAAGACACGTAAATTGCCAAATCACCCCTCGCGGGGGTCGATCCATGGTAGATTGCCACCGCGTGGTAATCAATCTCACAATAATTATTATTGTGATCACACGCAACATTCTGGGAGACATAACCACCTACCCTCGCAGGGTGAGTGTGGACACAATCATTACTCTTCGCGAGAGCCTACTTATAATAATAACGCTCAACCTAGAGCTGGACCCAGTGGTCGAGGGTCATTTCACCACTATGGCTCGCGGCCTGAACGTGGAGCATTTGCCTCGCAGCGAGGAAATCGCAAACGACACTACTCGCCATCTAACCATAAGGGAAATGCTAAAAAGCAAAGACAATGACTCTCAAACGTTTCTTGCCGGTCAGTTAGCACGACATTACGAAAAGTGGAAAGAAATGGGTGCGCCAACAGCAATCCTAAGATTATTAAGAGGGTATCGCATACCATTTGCTCAAGTGCCACCTCTGATTACTCCCGATGTTCAAAAAACCCAAAAACAGAGTTCAAGGCAAATGTCTGCAGTCATAGACAAATTAAAAAATCAGGGTGTATTGGAAGTAGTGAAACCGTCTCCAAGCTTTGTCTCGCCAATGTTCTTGGTCCCCAAAAACGATGGAACGTCAAGACCAATCTTCAACTTAAGGAAGTTGAACGAGTATGTGCTAACCGACCGTTTTCGCTTGATAAATATGAACAAAATACCGGACTTTCTACAGCCCGGAGACTGGTTATGCAAAGTAGACCTCTCTCAGGCATATTTTCACCTAGCTGTTGCCAAGTCCCACAGATGCTTTCTAAGGCTTGTTCACGAGGGGGAACTGCTCGAAATCACTTGCCTACCATTTGGCCTATGCACGGCACCAAAAATCTTTGCTACACTAACAAATTGGGTAGCGCAATACATGCGAGACAGATAGATCGGTAAGGATTCTGGTGTATTTGTTCGATTTTCTGATAGTAAATCAAAATGCCTCTGTTTTGCAAACCCAAGTGAAAATGGTAATAGATGTCCTTCAAGCTCTAGGATGGTGCATAAATACAGAAAAATGTATTGTAATCCCACAAAAGAGAATTACATACCTGGGTTGGGATCCATGGGCCAATCGAATGTCATTGCCGATAGAAAAATCCGTCACAATCAAAGCAAAGTGCCTTCTGTCGCTAGAGAAGCAATCAGCAAACCTGAAAGACTTGCGAAAACTAGTGGGTTTATTAAATTTTGCCAGCTTTGTTATACCACGGGGCAGACTAAACCATCGCCGAACCCTAAGCTTTATGAATTCTTTGCCAAAGCAATCCACAAAAGCATATTCCCTACCCACCGAGGTCAAGGAAGAACTAATATGGTGGACACACAATTGTTATTTATTATTTTAATTTATATATTGGCAATTATACACCATCCTCCTCCGACACACTTTTTGACAACGGATGCCTCAGAACTCACGTGGGGAGCACGACTCAACAATCTTTTACTGGCGGGTACGTGGACAAAAGACGAGCAATTGTTGCATTCGAACCAAAAAGAGATGTTAGCAATACTGAAAGTACTCCAAACACATGCCAGCTTAATGAAAGACAGTCTAGTACTGATTCAATGCGACAACCAGACAGCAGTATCATACTTACGCAAAGAAGGAGGCACAAAATCCCTTGCTTGTCTGAATGTAACACGCAAAATATTACAAATTCTAGATCAACATCAAATTCAATTTCGTATACACCACATTCCGGGAATTTTCAACGGTCACGCCGATCATCTTTCGAGATTCCGGCAAGCTCCCGAATGGCACCTGCTACCCAGCTGCGTAGAAAAAGTCTTTGCTAAATGGGGGACTCCAGTGATAGACCTCTTCGCGTCAAAACGAGCGCATGTTCTATCAAACTATGGAACCCAGGAAATAACGGATCAGGAAGCATTGGTACACGACGCGTTCAGCGTTCATTGGACTTACCCTCTGGCGTGGATATTCCCACCACCATTCCTAATCCCCAAAATATTGGCACACTTGAATCAAGCTTCAGGGACATACCTGCTGGTGGTACCCAGATGGAAAAAGGTATTTTGGAGAGCCGATCTAAGAGCCCGAGCTCTGGCACCACCGTTCACGTTATACAACCTGAAACAACATCTGATAGACGTGTCCACGGGCCTTCCACCAGGCAGGGTGGAAGACATGGAGGTCTGGAAGTGTGGGGGTGGACTAAGGACTTATCCGGATGGGATATCAACCAGTTATCACTTTTAAAATCCTCTTGGCGACCTTCCACACTTAAAACTTATGAAGTGGCTTGGAATCGATGGGTATCTTGGTGTAAAATCAACAAAGTAAATCCAGTTAATCCATCTCCGTCCGATCTAGCCATGTTTCTAGCGGACCTACATCTCAAATTTCATTTATCTTTTAATACCATCCAATTACATAAATCTGTTGTTTCAACACTTAGTAATGCACAATACTCAAATCAGCAAAGTTCACATACACTTGTTAAGCACATTATGAAGTCCATAGCATTGAAAAACCCTAAAAACGACAAGCCTCCTATTTGGGATATAAATGGGCTTTGTTGCTTTTTATCAAACTATTTCTTTGATAATTCTAACATTTTTAAAACTGTACGACATACAGCAATATTATTACTGTTATGTTCTGGCAGGCGAATCCATGACCTAACGTTATTAAATATCGATTCCAAACATTGTGTTTGATCTGATGGTTCAATTGTTTTATGGCCAATATTTGGATCTAAAACGGACAGGTATGATCAACGTCAGTCCGGTTGGAAATTGCTCACAAATCAGGAAAATGTTAACTTAAACCCAGTCTTTTGGTTAAATAAAACAATTTCTTTGCTGGATAAGAGACGTCAACTAGCAAAATCAAATAGTTTATTTATGACCTTACGAGGAGTAGCCAAGCCAGCTTCTCGCACCGTAATTGCTAATTGGGTCAAAACAATACTCAAAGAGGCAGATATTGTAGCCACACCCGGTAGTGTGCGTTCAGCGGTAGCTTCGCGTAACTGGGTGGATAACTTTCCCTTAGAGGAGATACTGGCCCGTGGAAATTGGAAATCTGCACACACTTTCAAGCGTTTTTACCGTCGTGAGATTTTAACTGATTGTGTAAATGAAACTTCATCTTTATCAGTAACTAATTTATTTAATCCAATTGATAAATATAAATCAAAATAGAGTCCACTGTAAGGGAATACATATATATTATTTTTTAATATGATACCTTTGCATTTTATTTCCCTCTTCACATTGGCGTTAAATGCCATCACCAGGCGATGACAAACACGTCTCATAATAAGCTTCGAATTACGGTCAATTGGTTTAATAGCAGCGTTTTACCTGAAATAAAACGCATATTAAACTACTTACCTAATTCGAAGCTTACTTTTTATATCTGCCTGGCGAAATTCGACACAATGATTCAAAATGGCGAACGCGCTCAAAACGAGCGCTTCTCCCCCACTCCCTGGTGATGGCGGGAGGCGGTTCACCGGAAGTGAACCAAAAAGAGTAGGTCAACTAAGAACGAAGTCGACGGAAACGGAAGTGCCTCTCTCATAATAAGCTTCGAATTAGGTAAGTAGTTTAATATGCATTTTATTTCAGGTAAAACGCTGCTATTTCGACAACTTTCTTAATTTTACGCATGAAACAATAATTCTTACATGAAAATATTTGTATTGATATTCCGCAGGTCACCCCCATCTTAAAAAAGTAATTTTATAATTTTAAAATTAAGCTGGTTAGTTAAGATGGTTTTGTACATTTCGCAGAATAAAAACATTGCTCTAATCAAATTTTCTAGGTCTGAAACTTCAAAACAGAATTGTTCTAATTTTAAATATCAATATGGTTGATTTTGCTTTGAAGTTCATTATGAGACTTATGTCAGTTTTTGCGATCGCGCGGCACCCCCTTGTGTTTTATAGACAGCAAGGTTACCGAATTAAAATATGTCGACCTCTTTCTTGTTTTGAAAGACACGTTACATTTGTAGCTCGCTGGAAAGTTTGTTTCTCCCCACGCGACATTATAACTACAACTCCTATCACAAATATACTTAGGTAAAGCGCTATCTCATTCGTTTCCATCAGCGCTATTCCACAAAATGCCACAACACAGTTTCGCAACACGCAGTCGATGCAAAAATCGCCATCAGCCCGCTTCCATTCACTGTTAAGTGTTCTGTGTATAAATCGAATGTTAAAGTGTTTTTAGAAGCGAACACAGTTGGGCTCCGCGTTAACGCACCAGTTTTGGATGGCGGTATTTTTTCTCGCATGTGTTTTTTGTTCAATGCCATTAAACATTGTAAAACGGTCTGGTGAATTGCGAACTTTTTTTTCGCGAGCATGCTTCACGGGTCATTGGGGCAGATTAGTAGATTCATAACTGAACAATCCACCATGAGTGGTGATCTATTAACCTCTCAGCCTTCGCAACGAAATGTCTAAAAGTTTTGACAGCAGGTGCGATTTGGCGGGAATTTAAATTTGCGAAAATGGAAAAAAAAATTAAAAAATATGAACGCAGTACATGTTAAATTTTGCGTTCACGACGCGTAAAATGTACCATAGAACCGAAATAATCGACCTTGTTTATACTAAAGTAGTCTCTAAGTGTATTAAAACACGTTACAATGTCAAGTGGAGAGCGCGGCCAGCGCGGCCATATTTGAACGCTTGGGGTCTGACGGAATAGCGAGTTTTTAGGTGCGGCCAAATATGACCGCTTGGGGCTTGAGGGGTTAAGATCAAAAATTCTTTACTGGGTTTCTTTTTCCCGATTACAAAGTTGATCTAAAGATGCATCAAAAACCACCAAATTAGATTGCGTTTTACTCATCTGCTCATGCTTACTAAATGTCCTTTCTTCTCGGACTATCTTCACTTTGGTAGATACCAGACCTTACTGAAACTCAAGAGGTGGCAAATTCCTTTTACATGTGCTTTATTATTTTTTTACGGATATACTACGAGATCCTAAGGCTTTTAGGCTGGTCATGGCTGCGTGCGCGATGACGGTTTTTCATTAGGCACCGATTAAAAGTAAATCGGAGTGACATTCCAGTACTAGCTCGTGTCCAGCATCACCCTTGGTACAACAACTTGCAACTTGTCCTAAAATTACGATACGATAAATATTTATAAATTTGTCTTCTTGTGAAAGTGTGAAAGCAAATAACCACTAAAAATAATAATAGAGAAAGTTCTCATTCCGCCGCACAAAGTTTTGCGGGTTCACACCCCTTTGTCTTATCTTAAGAGAGTTTACACATTTCGGTATTCCATACAAAGTTAAAATTCTAAACTTCAAAAATCTATGAGCCAATTTAATCCGTTTATTAACCGGTCGCGTAGCAGTGAAATAATACTACTACCACCCATCCTTTGGGTGTCGTAAACGGCGACTAACGGACTAAAGACTGCACATACATCCAACAGCATAAAGCGGCGATGGACTCACCACCTGTCACGCTGAGCACATGTGCAGTTACTATTTGGTGAAAAGTGGATTATGGCAGAAGACTGCTTTTGCGTTCCTCATTACCTAGTGTCTGACTAACCCATCGGGGATAATAGTCTTGATTATATGTATATATGTATGTATGAGCCATTTTTACTAACCACCCACCAAACAATCACCGTGATGGGTAATGGCTCAATCTCCCCATGTACTATTGTCCATTTGGAAAGGCATGCCGCATGTGGGACGTTAATAGGCTGATGATAAAGCTAAATAAAATTAATTATTTTCGTTCTACACTTTAAATTCAGCTAAATACACCATTAATTTGTATACGTCTTAATTTAGTTTCACCCATGAAACTGAACAACTTTCCCTACAGAAACCGTGCAAAAATGACAAAAAACTTTGACCTCCCATACAAAACTGTCCGATCAGCTGACGACAATATGGAAGGTCGAAATTTTTTTGTTATTTTTACACCTAGGTTTCTTGGGGAAAGTTCAGTTTCATGGGTGGAACTCACTCTTAATTCCAGTAAAACAAATAAAAATTAAGGGTGTATACGTTTTTAAAATTGCTATTTAGTTCTCTGTTTATTTTATTAACATGCAAAGTTTCATTAAAATTGGCTTATTGTTTACAAAAGTTGTGAACTTGAATGTTTGTGTGGTATTCCGAATAGTGTAAACCCTCCTAAAGGATTGCTGCGGGTAGCAAATTAATGCTCTTTTAGTGAAACAGCTCTGTGGAATGCTAATTTGCTGAGTCTGGCTACTTTTCAGGCGACTTTCATTTATACTGTGTTTTAATTTTAGCGCTTTAGGTAATCCAAATCATTCATAACCGAAAGATTCTCCTAGTGACTCGAGTCAACACTTTTCTAACCTGAGTGCTAAAGATAAACGTGCTATTACGCCTGCCTGATCTCCTCTTCCAGTGGGTACATTTGCGTAATTATGTAAATCGAAAGTAAGAAAATAGTATACAATATATTTAGAATTACGCATATAGCACAAATTTAAAAATATAATCCAGATTCAAGATACAAATTCATTTATACAGTTTATGCTACTATAATTTGAGCACCTGTAAATGTCGCTAACGCCATCGGTTCGTAAGTTTAGAGAACGGAAACTTTGTTCAGAGACGAACCGGCAACAAACTCAGCAAGAGCATTCCTTTTCTCCCTTTCATCCGAAGCGTCAAATAATAATGGAAAATGCCCTTCTTAACATAGAATGACACTTTTCCTTACGAATGAAACAAACCTATAAATTAAAAACCGGCCAAGTGCGAGTCGGACTCGCCCATGAAGGGTTCCGTAGCAGCAAGTAACATCATATAAAAGTTCTTGTAGTTCGTTGTAACTTTGATCGATGTTTTAATAATAGTGTATTTTTTTAATTAACTAATTTATGACGTATTAAAAAAAACTACTTACTAGATCTCGTCAATTTACGGTGAAAGTTTGTATTGTAATGTACATCATATATATTTTTTAGTTTTATCATTCTCTTATTTTAGAAGTTACACACACACGGGGGGACACTTATTTTACTACTTTGGAAGTGTCTCTCGCGCAAACTATTCAGTTTTGAAAAAAATGATATTAGAAACCTCAATATTATTTTTAAAGACCTATCCATCGATACCACACAGGTATGGGTTTGATGAAAAAAAAATTGTGTTTCAGTTCTAAGTATAGGTATAGGTATATAGGTATTGTTTTAAATATTGTTTTTTTTACTATTTTTTTTTGAAAATCTTAATGCGGTTCAAAGAATAAAATCTACTTACCAAGTTTCAACAGTATAGTTCCTATAGTTTCGGAAAAAAGTGGCTGTGACATACGGACGGACAGACAGGCAGACAGACAAGACGAATCCATAAGGGATCCGTGCAGACGAATATCTATTTTAGAATATCTATTTAATAGATATTTCTTATAGAACTGCCTAGACTATCCGTAATAATGTTACTTTATGAAGCTTTTTTGTTAAATACAATACAAGATACAAGCTTACTTAATTATCACAAAATAGCATTAAAAATCTATATTTATATAGTCACTAAAACATTTTAATTATTCATAATCATATCTCTTTTTAGTTATTTAATAAAACATTTTAATTATTCATAAACAATTAATGAATTATGTTGTATTTTTGTTCTGTATTAAGCAGCCGGCTCTGATAAATAATAATTTATTTATATCTATTTATATCTTATGAAGACCAACAGCTTCTTCAAACAGCATAAGTAATGATAATATTAACAGATGGCTATTTACAGGTCCTCACAAGTAACAACAGAAACATACAGACAATATCCTAATTATAAATTACATAGTTATACAAAAATAAATTAAGTTCTTTATTTAACATTTGCCCAAAACCAAACACGCTTATAATATTAGACGGAAAAGAGTATCCTACCTATTATTAAATTAATTATTAAGCCTCGAGTCTTAAGCCCACATTTTGTAATTTTAAGACTCAAAGAACTGCCTACTCAGTGCATTCCTCGCTGATGACGCACTTGTATTAAACAGATCCTGATCGTAATTACTACTAAGACTATTAAAATGAATACTGGCGCGCCACATAAACTCGTTTTGCCTATAATTTGTTAAGCCCCGCTCACAAAAGGAAGTTGTTTCTCAGGATTTCGAAGGCACCCTCTTGTTTATAATAGATGGGCTTGCTCTTAGCCACATTCTTATCCGTAGGATTAAGAAGAGGCCGACGATGAAGCAAGCTTGCCCAGAAGCAAGCTATGCACTCGGGAACACAGACGCCGGCAGGGAATTCTATACCTTGGCTGTACGCTTTTTGAATGAAGACGAATAACGCTTAGTGCGTATGAGTGGAATATCAACCAAGTAAGGCTGGTAACCCGCGGTACGTATGACCTCCCGATAGTAGAAAGGGGACGGCGGAATGAGCTCGTGTAACTCAACAGCACACTCTCCGAAAATGCACCTGTAAAATACCGACAAGCAAGCAACTGAGCGACGGTGAGCGTGACTGTGAAGCTTGGTTTTGTTATCTTATAATCTTTTGAACGATAACGCAAAAACCGAATAAACTTTTTTTGAATAATCTCTATGCGCGAAATGTAGACAACATGTCGCGGATTTCATATTTGGCCTGCGTATTCAAAAATAAAGTAGTAAAGAACCTATTTTAAAGTTTTCACCTGGGCAAATTCCTATGCACAGCGCATAACAAAGCCGACTGACTTAGAGGCTCTGGAAACAACACCAACAATTTGAAGGTCGAAAATCAGCACAAAGTCGTGCACAACTCCTAGGTCTCGCACCGCAGACTGAGTGTGCAGGACTGTGCCTTTATGGGTATAGTTAAATATATAGTATATTATTACGTTTGCGACTAAAAGTCACAAAACAACACTCTGACGGGTTGAGATCCAGATCGTTCGCGCGACAATAGGTCACAATAGGCCTATCCAGATCTGATTGCAAGGCTAATGCATCATCTTGTGTCCTCACGTGAGCGTAGATTTTCATGTCATCCGCGAAACAAAGTAAGTGAGAGTGCTTGAAACATTCTTCAGCCACAAAGATAATAAATAATAAAGGTTCAAGCAAGGAACCTTGCGGAACACCACTAGGGACAATGACCCAACCCGATATAAAATTACTCACAACAACAGCTTGCGATCGACAGTCAATATAAGAAGTAAACCATCTGAAAAGGTCACCACAGATTGTAGAACCTTGTTAAGTGTTTTATGATTAATCCTGTCGAAAGCTTTGCTGTAGTCGGTGTAAACTACATCAACTTGCCCCCCGAATCCATTGCACTTGTAAGAAAACTGATAAATAAAGCCAGATTAGAAACAGTCGAGTGTCTTTTGAGAAATCCGTGCTTAGAGGTGCAAAAAGTATTTATTGTAATCAGGCCAATTTCAGAAAGTGGTAACACTATTTCAGCTGTCAAATGTAAATAATATTGACCAACTGACACTTTGTTGACAGTTGACGTTGTTAAAATCAAATTTCACACTGTCAAATTGATCCTGACACTAAAGTTGTTAGTATATTTGAGGGTATTCTCGTTGCACTTGTGTGCTTTTCAAAAGGTTGGTAGATAAATAAGACTTATCTGTATGTATTCAAAGGCTCCACAGCCTGTGGCCCACAGTTGGTAAAAAACGCCGATAACGACTCTAAAGCTTTCTTACTTGATATATCACACTTCATAAATACGCAGTGCTTGGTAAAAACGTTTTGCACAAAGTAATAATTGTTAGTATAACGGGAGTGTAGCTAAGTGCGTGTACTAGCGGCGGAGTTGCCAATCTACTGGTATATTGAATTGATGAATATTCCGTTTATACCTAATAGTCAGAGTAAATAGCACTTGAGAGATCCTGAGAAAATATCGTAAAATAAAGAGGACATCTGGTATCTAAGTGGAAGCGCGTCTCGAGCTCTGACCTAAATAGAAAAATTTCAACATAAGGATATAAACCGCTTTTCTAAGATAAAAATGGCTTTATGATGGCGCAATCTTACGGATTTGTTTTCTAGTAAAAGAACAACTAGCAAGGGCTAATAATGTACGTTTTGTATTGGAAAGTTTTATTTAAATGTGACTGCCTAAACTATGGTTTTAGCGATATTATAGTTTAGGCCTTGGCCGATATTAGCGTTAAATATACGCCTTGAAACTTCTCCGTTCAATGTTAAAATGGTCGTAACGACCGGCAGCAAAAGGTGCAACACGGTTAAAACGTCGTCGTCGGATTTAAAAAAAATGTCTTTATTAAGTAGTTTTGCTTTAAACCGCGTTCAAATATTTCTTTCTTACGTTGTTTTCTAAAAGTTATAACAATATACAAACCGTAACACGTTTGCCCGACATGGAAATTGAACTCAAGACTTTGGGGTATCGGGCATTTATCACTTGACTGCCGAGTCTTACCACCATAAAAGTTGAGAATATGACAGGAAAAGTGATATAGGTTAAAGCATTTTTATGACACGTTTCTCTCTACAAACAGTTTGGAATTTAGCCATACGATGATCAGTCATGCATTTCTGAACAAAGACCACAGTCAAAAAAGAATTTTCAAGGCCAATTTACGTCGTAGTCGTCCGTTGACATGTACCGTACCAAGGAGAATGACCATTTTACTGTGGGAGTTATGCTAGTTGTTTGTTTAGCTAGCTAGCGTAACACAGCGCTTTAATAAAATAAATAGTAATCAATAGCAGCAATGCTCTGAATTATGAAGAAAAAATTACATAACAATATCATGCGGGAGTTTGAAGCTATCTTCATTTTTAGCTTACGACTTTTTAGGTATTTTGAGGTTATGACAACTGTTATCGTATGACTATCAGTTCAGTTCAGCATTTATTTATCACTTGACTCTTAACGCGGCGTTCTTTATAAAACCTTTTTTAACAGTAATCATTAATACTTAAGAGAACAATTTTGATATGCGAATGATTAAGATTCAATAGATATCGAATAGGCTGGTTTGGTCATTCTCCTTTACACAGACTGTAACATTTATAAGGAAATGCACTAATAGTAGTACGAAAATATACATACAGGGTCAATTTTGGAATCCCCGCCAAAATTTTTCGCGTGATCCTATAACAGCAGTACAGCCAAATAATCAAATAAAAAAACATATTTTTTTGTCACATTTTTGTCTCAATTCTTTCTTACGAAAATTAAAATCATTGTCACCTAGCGCGCGGCCGCCTCGTTTTCTAAGGGCATGCGCGTGAACGCGGCGCGCCGTTCGCTTAGACCGCGAGGGTGAGCGCACGCACCTAGAGATATAGGATTTAAAAAGCAGCCAATAAATTATATTTAAAAACAGAAAATATTTACTATTTTTACGTCAAATATTTTATTATAACTTCTTATACCCCATATTTACTTTTGGCGGGGGGTCCAAAATTGACCCTATACATAATCACGGTCGCTTCCCGGAGGGGAAGGCAGCTATTACAGCTTTCCATTTGCTACGATCCAGACACACACAGGGCTTTGATTACCGGTATTTTTAATTACCGGTACCTATGACTTAAATAAGGTACCGGTATCGATTTGATACCGTTATTTATAATACAGGTTAACCGATGAGTACCGGTAAGTAGGATTGTAGTAGTACCGGTATTATACAGGTACTCATACCAGTACTAGTACCAATACCAAGTTACCAAATTCATTAGTGCGAGCGAGAGATACTGAGTAGAAAAATAAGTGGCGCTTAGATTGGCTAACTGCACTGCATTTCGCACGGCCGCAGTGCACATAGTGCACTGCATATCACGTGACAAACGGACTGGCAACGTCGCAGACAGATACCGGTATTCACGTGACAAACAGACTGACAACGTCGCAAATAGATACCGGTATTTTTGAGGTACAGTCACGAGCAAAAATATATAAACAATTGTAACTCTTAATACAATGGAATAAGAGTCAAAGTGTATACATATTGGTGCTCGTGACTGTACTATACCGGTACTCGTGGAAGAATCGGTATCCAGGAGCTGAAGCTGAAATATCGGTACTTTCTGATAAATACCTGTATTTTCACTTACTTTCATAATGATCTTCATACATGTTCATCGGTTTAAGGTACTCTTGAGCTGACCATTTTAAAAGTGTACGTCACAGATATGATCTAAGTAAGTTTGCAGAAGTCTTCTTCTTCCAACTATCTCATTCACTCTCGCCTCATGCATTTTTATTGTCATTCGTTTTAAGGAAAACAGTCATTTGATTAACCAAAACAAAGGAAAGTCCTTAACACGTTGACTGCCACAAAACCAGACACAATTGAAATTTAATTGTTTGTCGGTCACCGGTGACCACCATGGCGCTTATAGTCGTAATTTGGAATACTGAAAAGAACACATTTCAGTATTCCAAATGACGTAACGCGATACAAATTCCAAGATAATTATTTCAATAATTCGGCAACGGTGCCAGACACACCGAGTCGCGGTTGTCAAGAAGATTAATGTCTCCCCCCTAATTAGAAAAGTTAGAAACAGCCATTTAATGACCGAAACTAGGAACGGGGGCCATAGTGCCGCGCTCCCACGCCGATTGCGTTCAAAAACAGTTTTATCAAGCGAAATTTTCGGACTTGAACATGTTAAATTGTGTTTGACTGTTGTTGCAAAGTGTTGTGCACAGCGCACGTGTGCAGAATTCACATTAATTTGTGCGGAATTAATTGGTGTTCATTTTTTTGTTGTTTCTTGATTACAATGTTTGATAAGCGGATTTATTTTAAACCAGTCCGAAGAACGAGCCGAAAATAATGCAGTTTATTCGTAATATTTAAATGTTTGCGTCAATAACACCTAAATAAACTCGAAAATAACGAAAAGTTAAAAAAATTACTACGTCCTTTGCAATCCGGGCGACTGCATTGACCACTCCGCTATCTACGCTTATGACTTTTTGTTTTTATAGTAACAGCGTTAAGACGCTGTTTAAACTTTATGAGGCGAGAGTGAATGTGATAGTTGGAAGAGGAAGACCTCGGCAAACTTAGTTAGATCAGATCGGTGACGTTCACGTTAAAAAGGTCAGCTCAAGAGTACCCCAAACTTTAGGATTTATATCTTAAAAGAGCTGAATATAAATATTTTACAATGTTTCAAACATACAGTTAAGCTATATACTTTACGCTTGGATGTTCGTTCTTTTCACCTGTTCCTCCCTCAAGACTCACATAAAAAAAACATGTATGGTAGTGACGATAACATCGCACTTTATCCGGAATTTCAATAACCAAGGAATTGTCTATCTGGTCTTAACTGTAGGAATATACGAGTAACAATGCTTTTGACATTGCTGATAAGGCGACTGACGTCGACAATGTGGTGGTAGCTAGTTAAACGGAATCAGAAAAAACTACTAGCAACCAAACGGAGTACAATGTTAACCACCATTGGAAATCAAATCTGGGATCTCTGGATCCAAGTCGGCTGTCTAACCACTACGCAACGGAGGCGGTAACAACTTTATTTATTACCTTTTTTGTGGACGACAAAACCTCTTACGGCACACGAGTTCCTTTTATTATCTCTTTATGTTCAAGAGCATTATCTTTTGTTATGACTACTACCAATTTGTTAGGAGAATGTTTCTACACTAGCGAGTAAATGGCTGTCATTATGGGTGAGCCTGCACCGAGATGAAATATCGGGAACTATACTAAAAGAATTATTGCCAGCGTCGTTCCACTAATATCGAACAAGTGATATTAGCCGGAAATGTTGAAATTATTGTTACTTACGTGGTGGTATCCAAAAAGAAAGAAGTAATTGATATTACTTAGGTAGCTGTTAAATAAAGCTGTTTGTTGTACCTAAAACAAATAAAAAAAGGCGTCCATGAAATGACGTCATCGACGTGGCTTAGATACCAATACGTCAAATGCGGGTATCGAAACCAACCCGGGATAGGCATGGAAAAAAAACGAAACACACCTATGCCGAACTGGAAATTATATCCGGCAACCCGGTAATCAGACCAAGCGCGACGAACTTTATGTACTCGTATAAGCGAATAATTATTAACACAAACAACAGACAGATTGGATAGAGAGGACAGAAGCCTTTATTTTGTAGTCGGACAATAAGGCTAAAAACAGTGTACAAAATAAGAAGACGCTTACTAGAATTGCTGACGTAGGGAGAAAAACAGCTCTGCTCAAGTGGGACGTTGGCCGAATGCAACCCCAGAAATGGGCACACACCATCACGCCTTGGGTGCCCGAGAACGGGAGGCGTGGGCGAGGACGACCGCGGAAAAGTTAGCGAGACGATCTCGATGCCTTTGTGGAAAACTGGTGGGAAAGTGCCAAGGATAAAGATGGAAGGGTTTGGGGGAGGCCTTTGCTCAGCAGTGGGACAATATAGGCTGAAATAAAAAAAAAGATAGTTATTACATTAAAATGGTATAGGAAGTTGTTAGTTTTAGATCATGTCTCAAGATGACAGTCATCAACTAATATTAACTAACTGTCGCCTATCGTCGTACTTTTTTACGCCTTTGCTTTTGTCATTGTCTGGCACTTACGGAAGACCACAGCGGTGTGTCAACATACCACGACACTATGCTGAGTGGGTATCATTTCAGTGTCATTTATATAATAATTGGAAAGTTAGTGAGAGTTCCGGAGCCCCCCCCCCCCCCCTCCTCCCTCATAATTCCTATTCCTTCCTTAACCCTATTCCTTTCTTAAAGGTCGGCAACGCATCTCCGACTCCTCTGGTTTCGCGTTGTCCATGGACGGCGGCGATTGCTTTCCATCAGGAGGCTACTCTTGAAACAGAATTGCATTAATCAATTTCCAATCACAAATCTAAAAAATGTCAAATGGCACTTTTGTTAGCGACAATAGCGCTACATTGGAATTAAATTGCGTGGAAATTGATTGAACAAATTATTATCGAGATGGCGTTCCGGAATTATCTATACTTATCCCAATATTGATACGTATTAATCGCATTCGAATTGTATTAAGATTGAGTTTGCGTTCGAGAGTAACCCCCCAGGTGACCCGCATGCTCGTTTGCCTCCCTCTTATGTAAAAAAAATATATATATTTACTATTTTTTTGTTAATAACCCTGTAAATGACGTTAAATAAATCATTTTCTATTTACCCATGTTAGGTATTTACTAGGTAGCTTTCCCAACGATTGTTAGTGTATAATATGCTTACGTGGACGTAATAATGTCTATGCCCCTACCGATACAGGAAGGATTTTGGCATGAAAAGTATTGGCTGCCTTTGCTTTTGTCAGACGAGCCATTTCCATTTCCGTATCGTTAATGTTAAATAAAATTCAGTATGGTAATTTTATAATACTGAATTGAATTACTCGAGGAGCTCAATGGCACAGCGGCTAGCGCGTTCAGCTTGCAATCTTGCCCGCTAAGCAACTTTCGCAATGCCGGGTCGCTGGATGGGTGACTAAATTAAAAACATTTTGAGCTACTCCATGCTTCGGAAGGCACGTTAAGCCGTTGGTTAGTCGTTAAGACCCACCAATCTGCATTGGGCCAGCGTGATGGTTATGGCCCAATATCCCCACGTGCTGTTGTCCACTTGGGAGGCCTGTGCCCAGCAGTAGGACGTTTATAGGCTGATGATGATGATGAATTGAATTTCAATGCGCTCAATTACAAATACAATAACCTCTTGCGCGTCACATGTCGGCAGCGAGCGAGAAGTTCGATGACCCAGCAGCTAAGGCACGCGGTTTGCAATTCGGCCAGTGAACCAACTTTTGCACTAATGTCTGGTCCCTAAATTAGTGATAAAATTAAACATCTCTCGCTCGTCCATGCTTCGGGAGGCACGAGAAGCCGCTGTTCCCAGTTGTTGTACAGTCACGAGCAAAAATATGTAAACAATTGTAACTCTTATTACAATGGAATATATTACAAAGTGTATACATATTGATGCTCGTGACTGTACATACATACTTACATTAATCACGCGACTATTATCCCCTAAGGGTTAGTCAGAGACTAGGCAATGAGGACAGCAAAAGCAGTCCTCTACCATAGACCACATATTTAAATAGCGACAGGTGGTGAGGCCATCGCCGCTCTATGCTGTTGGAAGTATGTGCAGTCTTTAGTCCGTTAGTCGCTTTTTACGACACCCAAGGAAAGAGAGGGGTGGTAGTATTTTCACCGCTATGCGACCATTGACCTAGAAGTATAGACAAGAACGTTCATACAAACCATATGTTCAAATTCTGGAATGAGAGACCTAAAGTTCACTACAGCCGCTGCAGCGCTTAAACAATTATGTCATATAATCAACAGACAGACATCGCAGCGCCGCAGCGCTAGATCGGTCAAAGACAGCGTAAGTGTGTTTCAAGATGGCGTCCCAAATGTAATCGAAAAAATATCTTTTCTATTCTATTAATACGATATAATTACATAATAATGACTTGAATAACAATAAATTTCACTTACTTGACAACTGAATTGTAGTAAACGTCTAGGTGTTCACTTTGAAAAGAAACAAAGAATTATTTTCGCCAATGTCAAAGCCACACTAAAGCAAGGTGCCGAGTCGGCTCCGCAGATGAGTGGAGCATAGTGTGTGTTCGGAACGACCTATCTAGTGTAACGTCGGGGGGTCAAAGTTGCTCGCGTCCGTAGGTTTACCCTTGAGACCCTACACGTGATCCCTGGGTGGTGCTAAATGAGTGACACTGACTGAGTGGTAGAGCCACGCTGCGTTGCAGCACGAATTGGGCCGGCTCGCCCGGCGTAATACCACCCTCTCACTAATATTCGGCGTGAAATAATGGCACTTGGTGCTGTTGTGTTTCGTCCGACCAGTGAGGGTTCCGGAGGCCCTTCCCCCACCCCACAATTCCTATTCCTTCCTAAAACCTATTCCTTTATTAAAGGCCGGCAACGCGTCTGCAATTTTTCTGGTGTTGCGGGTGTCCGTGGGCGGCGGTGATTACTCTCCATCAGGTGACCAGCCTGCTCGTTTGCCTCCCTCTTTTATAAAAAAAAAAAACCTTTATATCGCTTTACGCGACACGGTTAACGGTCACGGTAGTCGTAAGTCGTAAGTCGTTAATCTCAAACCCCAAGCGGTCGCGTGAGACCGCACCTACAAAAACACACTTGACTTTGTACCGTGTTTTCATAGACTTACAGACTACTTTAGTATGAACAAGGTCGATTACTTCGGTTCTGTGGTACATTTTATGCATCGTGATCGCAAAATATCGCATAGTCTATGCTCGATTCTGTCAAATTCGACGTTGACAGTTGCGCCAATTTCTGTGTCTGAAAATTTACACGCGTGAGTGGTTATAACCCACAAAGTCACATTGTGGGTTACCTATGGCACAATCTCCCTACGTGCTGTTATCCATCATACGGGAAGGCCTGTGTTAAGAAGTGACACATTTATAGGCTGTTGATGATGACGATGATAATGAGCCACCAACCTGGTCTAAGCTTAGTTTTAATAAAAGAAATTCAGTCCATGTGGCAAAACGTAAGTTGACATTGTAATGCGGGTAATTATTAATTATTATCTATTTTTAATATGCTTGAATTTAATTTGTAACTTAAAGGGTTGCCGCGCGAACGCAAAAAAAAGACATAAGTCTTAATAACGAACTTCAAAGCAAAATCAATCATATTGATATTAATAATTAGATTAATTCTGCTTTTAAGTTCCAGACATAGTAATTTAATTAGAGCAATGTTTTTTTCTGCTAAATGTGCAAAACCATTACGCGCTTGTGTTAAAAATTTAAATTTACTTTATCAATACAATTATTTTCATGTAAAATTATGGTTTCATGCGTGAAATTTAAAAAGTTTTCGAAAAAATATGTTTTCAGGTGTCATTAGATTTATATATTGTTTGTTCTTTTTTTAAAAAAACTGTTTCTAATTTCAACAAGGCTATGACCTTGTGCAATGATCAGGCTAACTTACATAAGTTATTTTAATTTATTTAATTAATTCAGCGCATAGTACAAGTGACATAAAAATAAGTAAATTTTCACAATTTCGTGCAGGACCCCCTTATTAGTCTGCTGGCGTCTTGGCCTAAGCTGTAAAGCAGCAGACTCACATGCATATAAATAAAATAAAATTAAATAAGTAAATAAAAATATAACCGGACCGAAAAATGGACATTTATTTATTTTTAAACAAATACCTGTTACACTTACAGCAACGCCAAGGCGTCTAACATCACATTTAATGTGTAAATAGAAAACACTAATGAATGAATACAATAATGAATAAATAGATAACAATTAATAAATATAAATAACATAATTTAGATACCATAACAAAAATTATGGACAACGAACTAAACAATTCAAACTATAAAGTTAAAAATATTTAATATGTAATAATACAAGAAGCACATGCTTCTGTCCTATCAAACGTTTGATCTTAGAAATGATTTTGAACTGCTGTTTGGAGAATTGGTGGTTTACTTGTTTATCATCAAGACAAACATTATGGTTAAAGATCTTTATTCTCATAAGAAACTTATATTTCACTTATAATGAGATACATAGGTTAACAATAGCAATTGTACTAGATTAAGTACCGATGCTTGCTGCTGCTATATGTAACTTAAGTTTATTTTTGAAAACACTTAAGACGGTTTACGCATTTCGGTTTCCCATACAAATTTCCAAGTTGAAATTTTTAAAAACCAGTTAGCTAATTTGGATACAACTCGGCATGCTGAAGTAAATATAGAGATCTAAATAGTTTGTTGAAAAAATTTCTAAAAAACGTTTTTGTAACTGAGTTATTGCGATTTTAAACTTTCTATAGCGGACTTTAAATCGCAACAACTCAACCAAATAAACCTTTTATAAAAATGTTTTCAACAAACTATTTAGATCCCTATATTTTGCTTTAGCATGCAAAGTTTCATTAAAATTGGCTAATTGGTCTTTGAAAATTTCGACTTGGAAAATTGTATGACAAACCGAAATGCGTAAACCGTCTTAAACTATCA
Source organism: Scoparia ambigualis (assembly GCA_963921215.1). Taxonomy (NCBI): domain Eukaryota; kingdom Metazoa; phylum Arthropoda; class Insecta; order Lepidoptera; family Crambidae; genus Scoparia; species Scoparia ambigualis. The sequence continues at coordinate 25,288,054 of OY992521.1, read as the reverse complement.
TATTGCCAAAAGTATCCAGGGTTTGTCAGTAATGCTGAGTCGTTAAAGCTATCCGTTACCTTTTAGGGATTAAATACAAAATCTACTGTGCGAAAATAATATTCGAAAAGTCGAAATAGCCAAAATAAAAACGGAACTACCTACTCGAAAAATTTAATCCTACAAACGGTAAGAGCGAAGCAAAATTGCATCGGACGAGCAGTCGTAGTCACCGCAAAAAGGGGCTGTTTGTTCTCTTATTTTACCATTCTATTAAAAAAGGGTATTTTTTTGTGATTTGCTCACTTTTGACTTTATGCTTTCGTTTTTTGATGACACGGGATTTTATACGAATTCTACTAAATTAATGTAAAACTACCATCGTTTTGTGACGACAATGAATGGACCAATGATTTAAAAACAAAATTATCGATAGGTACGTGCGTGTAGAATTGAAACTTGAGCCCGTTTAAAGCTTATGTAGGTGCGCAGATAATTCATCCATAACATTCTGAAGTCGTGTTTAATTGTTATTTTTTTAAGTTTGTTTTTAAACTTTCTGAACAATTTTGTTAATTTTTTTCTATCATTGTCTTGTGCTGTGAGAGCTATGTAAGTAGTATCTTGACCAATTTCATGAATTAAAGTACTGGTTTTATGTGTGAAGTATCGTGTACAGTTCGAATGCCATCTGAGGCAAGTCGTCTTTTACCAAGTCTCACTTTCAGTTTACATTAAATAATTTTTAAAACCAACTCAAATAGATTCCACGGACTAGTAAAAAAGAAGGACTCCACGTCACTTACTTACAAAATGAAGCGCATAAAGTAAGCCAGTATTATTGTAATATATGCGGCACATCCTTATACAAAGGTAAGCCGATCGGCCGTCATTAAGATATCAACCGTCACCGTGACAGAACACACAACAGCATAAAGGTTGCTTCACTTTTTAGTATCACGGCGCGGGGTCCTTCTTTTTTTACGTCCGTGAGTAGATCCTACGAGTACGAGAGTACGAGAAGATAGATCCATATCAAGGGGGTGCCGCGCGATCGCAATAACTGACATAAGTCTCTTAATGAACTTCAAAGCAAAATCAACCATATTGATTGGTTTTTATTCTGCGAAATGTACAAAAGCATCACGCTTGTGTTAAAAATTAAAATTTACCTTTTTTATGATGGAGGCGACCTGCGGAATATCAATACAAATATTTTTTATATAAGAATTATTGTTTCATGCGTAAAATTAAGAAAGTTGTCGAAAAAAAATGTTTTTAGGAGTCATTAGATTTATATGTAATCTTTGTTATTGTTTATAGAATTTGTTTCAAATTTCAACAAGACCACGACCTTGTGCAATGATCAGGCATTAGTACAAGTAACTTAAAAATACGTAAATTTACACAATTTCGTGCAGGATCCCCTTAAATCAATGAAAATAAATTTCATATTGAAATTGACAGTAAGATTTATACGCACCGGCAATGAATACTTCGAAAAGGAGGTTTCCCTTGAAGGCGCCGGTACCTCTGAGGTAAGATAACCACTTAACTGGCTGATCTCGTAACTCGTTTATGACTCGAACTTTGAAAGTTCGCGTTTGTCCCACTAACTGATACCACTAACCGGATAATTGAACAGACTATTTAGTTATTTACTTAAATACAGACTATTTTGTTATTTACACGTTACGAGCAATGAAAAGTATAGGACGACAAGATTTTCTGAAAGAAGGATAACTGAAAAACCAAATGCCTGTCAAACAAATGTTCTTTTTTAAGTTATAGTATGTGTACTATAGCTTGACCGCGACCGCTATACCGCTGCTGCCATACTAAGTAACTTGTATGGCAGCAGCGGTATAGCGGTCGCGGTCAAGCTATAGGAATCCTTTTTTTTAATAAACTAAACAAAACATAATCAATGAATATTATTAATACTCTCTCTCTCAAGGCATATGCACTCGTACACACATCATTCGTTATCCTCTACTAAAATTGTATAAAATTGTGTAATATTTAAAAAATGTGGAGATCCAGGGCCATAAGCCACCACGATGGCTCAATGCGGGTTAATGTGTTAAATGACTGCCATCTTACGAAAAACAAATACACTCTTTTGTTCATAAAAAGGTTTTTCTTTTTTTTTTGTTTGCAGAAAAATAATAATAGTTTTTTTAAAGTAACAGGTACACACACTGACGTGTCAGTTAAGAGAAAAACATCTCTTTTTCTATACGTATGCTGGCGAAGGGCTTTGTTAAAAAAATCCCTTTCCCTCGTCACACATTGTTTGTGCCCTTACATCGTCGCCTGATGTGTTTTTTTCATTGCTTTTTACAGGAGTTTTGGCTTCTGACATGTTTGATAAAGCGTTACACCTTTGTAATAAACGGTAGGTACATAACAATTTAATTTTAATTTTTATAAAAAAATATATATCTAAAAAAAAACGGTAGTAAGTAAATGGAGGAGTTCAATGTTCTAGATTTGGTTCGGTGGGCGATCTTGACAACTAGGCAACTTTCGCAATGCCGGGTCACTAAAAAATGCTTATTTATTAAGTATAATTGATCAAAAATATTTTTGTTTTGATTTTTGATTTCTCCCTTCCTTCTTTTTAGTATAATTGTTATCCATCTCTGGACATAATTATGCCTAAGGTTTGTCTATCCTACCTTTAAACATTTTAATTTAAAAATATTTGTTGTATCCATAGAACCGATTATTAATTCAATGCTTTAATTCTACTTCTTCGGAAGGCACGTTAAGCCGTTGGTCCCGGTTGTTGTCGTAAGATGGCAGTCGTTAATACCCACCAACCCGCATTGGGCCAGCGTGGTGGGTTATGGCCCAATATCCCCACGTGCTAATGTCCACGTAGGAGGCATGTGCCAAGCAGTGAGACGTTTACAGGCTGACGATGAAGTCTACTAAATTAAAAATATTTTATTTTTTTATTTGGTTTTGACTTTTTTTCCTCCGTTCTTCCTTCTTTGTTTTAAGTATAATGTTTTCCACCTCTGGACGTAATTATGCCTAATTTTTCTCCACAATACCTATAAAACTATTTAATACAAAATTTAATGTTGTGTCCATAGAATAGATTATTAGCTCAACGCTTAAGTGTACTTGATTAAAAATTTTTTCATCCCACCATCTCGGAAAGAGTATTTTTAATCTTCAATATCTGAATGGAAAAGCCGTTTTTATTCTCTAGAGGATAAAGTAAATTGAATTTAGAACATCGTGTGCACTAAGTTTGTGAATTAAAAAAAACATTAAACCTATTTACTGCTACCTCTATGGTGCCGAATATATCATACAATTTTTTTTTAATTTGTTAAAAACTCAGACTCGGAACCTTCTTGGTGTTCTTTTTTCAATTTGCTTTGTACGCGGTTCTTTACGCGGCATTTTTTCACGTCATTGTTAAACCTTATATTAAAAACAAGATACTTGAAAACAAGTGAAAAAACTAAAATGAGTGATTCTAGCGACGAGGAAGTTTGCTTGACGCCAACAGAATTGACTGAAACTGTTAATAATACTTACCTGTCATAATGTAGTAGTTAATACCTAAACTGAAATAAAAGTATCTTGTGAATGTAAATGTTTTTTTTTTGCATTTAGTCATTTCCTCGCTGAGGTGGGATGAAAAGTTACGTGTTGCACTCGATTGCAAAGATTTTTCACCTCGTGCTCTTTTAATTCCCTCGCTAACGCTCAGGATTCTAATGTTTGAATCACTCGCTGCACTCGCGATTCAATTTTAGAATCCTTCGCTTGCTCGGTCATCAAAATTGAGCACGCGGTTAAAAAGCAACTTTGCAATCTTGTGTAACAAATAACTATTGATTTAGATTCTTTATTTCTTTCTTATTTTCTACCTTCTTTCTTTTTAGAATATTATTGTCCATTAATAAAACGTAATTATACCGAACGTTTCTCTATTCTACCTATAAAACATTTTAATTCAAAAATGATGTCTCTCCACAGAACAGATTATTAGCGCTTAAGCGTGATCAACTTCCTAGCATACTTCGTATTATCGGAAGCATTTTTTTTTAATTAAACGATGCCTCCGCACAATAGGCTTCCGTTAATCTGCCACGAAAACAATTTTCATCACAACGCCAGTGTGTAATCCACAAACCAGATAATCTGTTTTAAATTTAAAACTGCGACCGGAGCCGATTGTACACGTATCGACGTACTAATAGTTGCGTACAAAATTTTTATCCAGTAATCTTTTTATCATACATACAATGCATTCATGACTATTATTTTCAAACGGTTAGTCAGAAAAGGCAAAATTCAACAAATGTCAGGAAAAAGTTAGTAAACTCGAAAAAAGCCTAATATTATAATATTCTATCTTTCTATATCTTTGATATCAGGTAGGATACTCTTGAAACAGAATTGCATTAATCAATTTCCAATCACAAATCTAAAAAATGTCAAATGGCACTTAAATTGCGTGGAAATTGATTGAACAAATTATTATCGAGATGGCGTTCCGGAATCTTTACTTATCCCAATATCGATTCATATTAATCGCAATGCGATTAATATGTATCGATATTGTATTAGGATTGAGTTTGCGTTCGAGAGTAACCCCCCAGGTATGAAGGTAGCAATATATAATGATCTTATATTGCTACCTTAATTTAACATTTTGCCATATTATACCCGTAAATCACAATTGAACATTAACTAACGCTTCATCATTCCACCAAAAACAATTCAACATTGACTAACATCTCACTCCAGCATCCAATGAAAGTTAATAATCCTCAGTTGCAAATTATCATCTACTAATTAGCGACCGATTCATTCGCCAGTCAATCTCAAAGTGCACGCCGATTGGCGGTTGGTGCGGCTCGATCGGGGGCGTGCATACTCGCTCGTTTCTAGAACTTTCGGTTGTCTCTCAATTTGCGATAATGGCGTAGTAAGCGGTGCGGTGAACTGACGATTTATCGACTTTCGGTTGGTTTAAAAGTTTCGCCACATTAATAAAAAGTTGGGTTCGGCCACAGAAATCATTTGCGGTTGGCATATGAGATAATTTTTGTAATTGGTTTAGTAGATTCGGAGATTACTTCTCTGTTATTAGTGTGGATAACTAAGCAACGAGTAGGTTGGTATTAAAAGCGTCGATGGGTTGCAGTGACCACTGTCTAACACAGTAGACTTATTTGCAGTCAGTCAATCAAAAAAAAACATGATATACCTACAAACATACATATAATCGCGACTATTATCCCCTAAGGGTTAGTCAGAGACTAGGCAATGGGAACAGCAAAAGCAGTCCTCTACTATAGTCCTCTTTTCACGAATAGCAACTGCACATGTGCTCAGCGTGACAGGTGGTGAGCCCATCGCCGCTATATGTAGTCCGTTAGTCGCCTTTTACGACACCCAAGGGAAGAGAGGGGGTGGTAGTATTCTTTCACCGCTACGCTACACGTTTATGATATAACAATATCATTTCCATTTCTGTCAACAGACAGAAACATCACAAATGAGAATGCGGACGAGAACTGTTATGTATCACCATTTTCTTGTTGTCAGTGTATATCTTATCTTAAACCTCTTTCTCGCAGTACCACGTTAATTATTGCTCTAATGTAAATAACAAATGATAGTTTATTATAATTGCGTATGGCAAAATTGATCCTGCGTGGATCATATGTCTACTTTTAGACTCCTCCGCCAAGTTTCTGCCGCATGTGTCATAGTGTGGAGCTCGGTTACACCATCTGGGAAAAGATGAAGGAGGCAGTCATTTATTACATGTGCTAGGGTTTGGTTCAAATGTAGTTTGGTTCAATTCACAGTGTGGCGTCTCCCTCAAGCCCCATTTACGTAGGTGATGGTTGGATTTGCCGTGGTTAGTCCTACGCCGGTTCAGTCGGGTCCAAATCTTTCTCACGGTGTCAAAACCAGAAACCAAATAAAGACGTGAGTGGAAGTGGAAAATTTGATGACTTATCACCTTCAGGTGATAAGTCACAAAATTCAAATTTTGAGTAAATCGAGGTTAAAGTTTTACTTTTATTTTCTGAGGTAAGTCAGTACTTAAGTGATTTTTATACTAAACTATGATGCCAACTTGTTTAAATTACCTAAAATATTAAGAGTATGATATCAATTAAACGCTTGTAATAATATTATTATATATTTTAAAGAAAAACTGAACATAACTCCTTCTTCCATGAACAAAAGTGAACTTTTCTGTACTTTTAGCTTTTTAAAATTAGGTGTTATGTACGAGTGTGGGTAAACTTGTCTCATGTTTTCTAAAACTAAACCATATCAATAAAGACGTAAACTAAGAACAGCCCCAAGTAACACATCAAAGCAGTATAGCCAGTATAACTGCCGACTTACAGCATTTCTGTATCATTTTCGCATTTTGAGTTTGTTGTATAGTAGCATTACAAACGTTATACGGCTACCTGTAATGATTATTTGGGCACAAATTATACGGCTTTAGATCTTAAATAGTTTCACAATAGTTGTTTAATTGCATTACAGAGGCAATATATTGGCATTAACGTTTTTTATATTGACTCGTCATAGTTACCGCATCCTGCCTGATGGTAAGCAGCCGATGCTTTCCAAAATAAGAAGAGAGCGCTCCCTACTGTGAAATAAGCATGGTAGCAAGCGCACCCATTCATGACGGCCTGCATAAATGCCGTTTCACGCTCCGCTTAAAAGACCCGGGACTGGGAAACACATGCGCCGGCAGGGAATTAAAAAGCCGAATGGTCTTACAGAGGAACGACTTGCCAAATATTTTGGTACGAGTACTAATACTGTACAGTATGATGGTGGTTCCTAAGACCAGCATGTGTAGTCCGGGAGAGGAAAGGAGAGGGCGGGATTAGATCAAAAAATTCTTCAATATGCTCTCCATAGTAATTCCGGAAGAAGACACCGAAAGAAGCAATGTCTCTACGCAGCTGGAGGTCCTCAAGAGGGGCTGTAACCTCAGCATCTCCATAATGCGTACCGCTCGCCTGTGCACTCTATCAAGTGCATCAAGGAGGTATTTAGCGGAGCCGTCCCATAGATGGGAACAATACTCTATACTCGATCGCACCTGAGTGTCGTACAGCAAACAGCGCTGCTCGGGAGTAAAAACCGCCTCACCTTATTGAGGCAGTTATGACAACACTCTCCATGTAGCATTTTGAATTCAGTTCCTGGCCGATGTCCTGTTCCCTGTTATTTAGCCAAAGGCCAGAGAGAAGACATGTGATGAACCACTGTAGTGCCATTTTCTATAAAGTAGTTCTATATGAATTCACAGGTATACCAATAGACATGATGTAGACTGAAATAGTGCCATTACTTGAAAGTCATTTTGGGGATCCTTGAGCAAAACAATTAAACCCATTTCAGAATTTTTGTACTACTTGAATCCGTTTGCCAAGAGTTGATAGGTTAGAGATAAGGCTTTCTGAACGTATTATCTACATAACCAAAGCGCGTGGCTTATTAAAATGATTACGGTGTTGTCAACAAATAAAATGAAAGTACCTAGATATAGTTTCATTCGAGTATCTACTTCAATGTCACTCAATTAACAAGGGCATTTATTGTGATTCTATAGATTGGGCATTATTAACGTCACCAGTTTTTAGTAACTGGTTTTAGTTATATACGTTCGTTTCCAAAATGGCCGATAAACAAATGTTTTAATTTACGAATACAGTAAAATGAATGTATATACAGCCATACGCATTACAAAAACCACGTGTATTTGATTAAAGTTGTTAGCTGTACAACTGAACTCAGTTGATCATTAAAAATGCAAGAATTACATTGATTCACGTTTATGCTGTTCAGCAGTACTAGGCTTTTACTTACCACTTAAAAGTACTATTATACAACAAAGGGCACTAAAAACAGCTTAAATCTGTATAATGGATTTACGTGGCATTATAATAGTTCATTATTATGCTATTAAACAGCATTAAGCATTTATCTATTATTTAAGAATGCTATTGTATATCCAAATGCACTAAAAACAGCTAATATCTGTATAGTTGCGTTTAGATTTACAGCACTACAACTAAAGGCTTTACAAAAGCATTTTGATATGCGATTATCCATCCGTTATATGTGTAAAGCAACATAATGGTTTTGAGAAGCCAGTATGAGGCGTCAAGATGCTCGGTGAACTTATATAAGAGTTTATACGGACCTTAAGTTCTACATAAGTATACTATTAGTTTCTTAAAATGCTTCCTGAAAACAATTGAATGTCGAGAATGAATGAAGGTGATAATAATTTTGTATGTTACATAGAACCTTCATTCATTGAAAACTGACATCGCGTCATTCGAGCATCATATGCTGAGTGGAAAAAGGTGTTATGTCCGGACATATCACCTTCTTCGATGTTACAAAAACATTTGTTATTGTTTATTTATTTTGGAAGTTGGTGATATGGGCCCATACCTCTTACATCCAGAGCCATTTTTAAACTGAACTGTACATAACACCTTTTTCAACTTTCTGTTTTCCAAAATGTGCCTTAAATCGACAGTTTTAAGGTCTGTAGCCATTTGTATCGACATATAACCTTCATCTACGCAAAAAAACACCAAAATCCGAAAATGCGACATATCACCTTCATCCACTCACGTCTTCATTATAGTAATTTCTATATTTCATTTTATTTATACATTCGTTTCCCTATCAGCCACAACAGCCGAGTCACTCTCACAGCTTGAACGTCTACTACAATAAACACAAGAGCGAACGCGATAAAATCAAATATCTCCATGAAACCGTTAGTGGAGCACAAATCAAACGAGTGGAAGAAGTGGAAAATAATAGCGCTCCATACGGCACGTCGCTCGGCAACCGCGCATCCGAGCTCTTTTGAGACGGCAAAGGAAAATAAACATCTGCGAAGCTTACAAACATTAAGTTCCGAGTGCAGGAACACGGGTTACCACCGGAACTACTCCAAACTTGCGTGCGGGGGAAACTGTCGCGTTCCTATACTTAATGGAAGTGATGGAGCCTCTTTATTTTTTATTAGAGAAAGATTCAGTTGAACAAGTTTTTCTTTTAATTCAAGTGAATGATTCATGGTTTTCTTATTATTTTTAAGTGCAGCATGAGTGTGTTACCATCAAAACTACTCTTCAAACTTGCGTGATAAAGATTAAAGACTTAATGGACTATCATGAAGAAACAAAGAGTCTGTATCACTTGATAAAAACTCTTTACTTCTTATTACTGCTGTGTATTAAGTTCCAGAAGCTTAGTTTATTTTATTTCAATTTACATACGGACATATAGTCACGACTATATATCCAAGAAGGTTCAGTCAGAGACTAGGCAATGACGACCGCAAAAGTAGTCCTCTCATATAGTTCATCTTTCAACAAATAGCAACTGCACATGTGTTGAGCGTGACAGGTGGTAAGCCTCTCGCCGCTCTATGCTGTTTGGTGTGTGTACAGTCTTTAGTCCGTTAGTCGCCTTTTACAACACTCAAGGGAAGAGAGGGGGTGGTAGCCGCTACGCTAAACGGCTACTCGGATTATTTCGATTTATTTATTTAATATACTCATTAATTAATTAATTGTAATAAGCCATTCGTGTTTAAATTTTAAGTGCTGGAACATAAGTTACCAAACGTTGGTTGGTCCTGTAACAAAACTACTCAAAACTTGCATGTGAGGGAAACTGTCACGATCATAGACTTAATAATAGTGAAGACTCTTTATTTCATTTAATAAATAAATGGGAATGTTACGTATTGTTCTAATTAAACCTCTGATTCTGATTACGTAACCTGCTGGTAGGCTTGTCTGGCCAAAATCCCGAAAAATCGATCAGCTTGTATGCTATTGGCCATTGAGAAGATCAGCACAGCAGTAGATCGTTTGCAGGGTGACGATGAAGATAAATTATAAACATGAACTAAAAGCGTGCTCTTCCACAGTCGACTTTTCACTAAATAACGACTACACATGTGCTAAGTGAGCTAGGTCGTGAACCCATCGTTGCTCAATGCTGTTAGATGTACGAGCAGTCTTTAGTCCGTTAGACGCCTTTTACGACACCCACTCAAAGAGATAGTTTGGTAGTTTTTTAATTTTGCAATGTTCATGATGAAGATGATAAACTTGATAGCTCTATCTAGTGTTCTGTCTCTGGTCTATGCAAATAGTCTTAGCACAAAGAATTGGAAATAAACATCAGAATTGTAAAAAAAAAATTTGGTTAGTCTGCTAAGACAAATAGATTGTAAATAAAAAACGATTGTAATCGTTTGTTCAAATGAAAAATGGATTTTCTTTCTTGACGATTGGCTTTTCTGAGTGAGAACGTTGTCAGCTACACGAGCTGCGAACAAACAAATTGATATAAACGATCTACCAACATAAGAACCATTTAATTTAAGTGATGCACGTCTACGTTGGACTATGTGTAACTCTATGGCAGTGATTGATGCTAGTTAGGGCGCTGATGAAAATGTGAGAGCAATTGGAGTACGTGTTACCGAAGTTGGGGCGTTTGACGTGGGTTTAATATTACGGTAACGTTGGCTGTTTGTTTGATTACCGGCTGGTTGTACAGACGCGGTTCAGTTGTTCAACACGGTCGTTCGATTGTTATCTAACTGTAAATGTCATTTTATTTACCGCACTGACAGTGACAATGAGGTATACTTAGCTTGGCTAAGCTGACTAACTTGGATTATGTATCAAAATTGGTTTACTGTTATGTTTATTATTTCTATTTAATATTTCGTTGTTGACACTTTTGCGGTTTAATCATCATAATCGTCAATTAACGTCTCACTAAATGACTCTAACTCAGGCCGTAGCACTCTATGACTCTAACGCAAGTATTATCACATTATTCTGCCTATATTTAGAAACAGTTATAAACTAACATTTTCTTTAATTAATCTCACTTAGTTACCATATATCTATTTTTAGTAATATTCTACGTAAAAAATCTACTTACATACATATTCTGAAGGAGAAAAGAAACAATAAAGTTTTTTAGGTATTATTTTTCATTTAGTAGTGTCAATTAAAACTTCTTGCACATTTAAACCCATACCGAGAAATATTTAGACCTGTATTCAAAAATAAAAATATGTTGAATAATGTATACCCATAGTAAGGGCCGCGATAGGACAGTTTCTTTCAGTGTGTTTCTGTGCGATGCGACATGAATCGCGTCCGCACCACCTGCCGCTTTTTACCGCAAGCGGGCGATGAACTGGGGAGGCTGTTCATTTTGATGTCTCGAAAAAAGGAAAATGCTTTTTCACATTTAATGGTTTTTTGTTTTTAGAAAGTAAGGTTCATTCTTATTATACCTACTGTCTCACTGCTAGGCAAAGACCTTGCCGAAGAAAACACGTCAATTAATTAAAGCGTTATCAGCTTTGTTACATACGAGTATACTTACATCTACTTACGGCTAACTATCCCCTAATGGTTAGTCCAAGACTAAGCAATGAGGACTGCAAAATCAGTAATTTGCCGTAATCTACGTATCATTATATAACAACTGCACATTTACTAAACGTGACAAGTGGGTGAGATCGTCGCCGCTCTATGCTGTTGGATGTATGTGCAGTATTTAGTCAATTAGTCGCCTTTTACGACACCCAATGGAAGAGATGTGTCTGTAGTATTATTTTTATGATCCGCCACCGCACATCTACTTTGTTATTCTCGATTATTGTCGTGATGTTTATGCATAACTTAAGTTACTGTACATACTCGTAAAGCTAAAATATTTTACTCAATCTGTCGTAGTATCTTACTTGATTCTACGATGTGTTTGAATAAGAGATACCGTCTTTGGTCTGCCTCACGAATCATTATTTTTAGTTTAAAGGGTTTCAATCAAATGCAATCTAATCGCTCTGAACAGTGCAGCTCCATCACGCTTTTTATTTCCACTTTTACCTTAGTAAAGGAAAGTTGCCATCGACAAAGGACAAAATACGTTTAAACTTGATCTGGGACCATTATCGTGAAGAAACTATTGTTAGTAGTTTGCTGCACAACGAATAGACGGGGCTGTGTCTGAAAAAGCAATTTAAACTATTCCCGAGTTAAATATTGGTCTAATTAGAGCACTGAAGCGGAATGGAAATGATTTTAGAAAACATTTTCAATCTGCGTTATAATTGAAATGAAATACTTTCTACTTGCCTTTAGTTTTTGATGTTATTTTATCTTGACGTTTATAACCCTGTCGTAATATTACCTAACTTATAACTTACATACCGCCATTCAATATTCGAGATTTGTTAGCTGTTCGTCCTACACGCATTTGGTCCAATACGCAGTTCGTCCACTATGTAGTTCCTCAGGTGTATTTCGCAACAAAGCAAAATCGCAAATTAGTTGGTAAGTATTATTCACTGACGGGTACATCTTTGTACTTTGTGTTGTTTTCTTACTAATGATGAATGCGATTAAATATTTATATTTCAGATATATTTTTATATTGTAGGAACCGAGGTGTACTAATTGAAGGAACCAATAAAAAATGTTTATGTTTTTGTATTAATTCGTGTCGAAGAATTCCTTAAACTTTCATAAAGTGCAAGAACACAAAAGCCATAAAATTAAATTTCTAGTGTAATTTAAAGAGTATAAGTACCTGATTTTGATAAAATTTATCTAACTTTTCTCATGATTTCTTTTAAATAGTCGTTTTACCTTCACGTTCTTCGTTGTAAATAATTTCCAAAACGCTATCGCTAATGGCTTAACTCGCACTTTTCAACACAAGAATACAGTGTGACACAAAGAAAGTAAACTTGCGAGTTTGCCTTATAAATCCCGCACTCAAGGGAGTAAATAACTTATTCCGTTTGATTCTTACGGTGATTACAACGAGTTGAACTGCTAGTTGCTGGTAATGACGGGTAGTTCAAACTTTTATACTTGGACAGTTCCTAACAAGACTGCGTCTCGTGAAATTATATCTTTCTCTCTCTCTCTTTGAAACTGTTTAATAAGTTTTCTTTAACTTGTTTTTATCATAACTTGTAGTCGCTCATTTTGTGTGAAAATTTTAATTTTCTTGACCCTCCTGTGAAATAGATTCTAAAGACTTTGACCTAGGACGCTAAGGTTGCGTGGAGGACATTGTGCTAGCCGATAAAATAGTAAATATTTTAGATTACGCAGTCGGCAGACGACCAGTAATTGATGGAAGTTATTGTAACACCAATTTTTAATAGCACGCGACACCGATCTTTAAGCTAGTTCTCTAGCCTAAAGAGGATTGCAGGGGATAGTAGAAGTAAAATGTTTATTTGTAACTATTTTTCCAACAACTTGAATAAATAGCAAAATCGTAATTATCTTAAAAGAGATATCCACACTACTTACATAACTGCCCAATATGTTTTGGTCCTTCGACCCGGATATAGGTCGTCAACAATTATTTCCAATAAGACGGGACTACAAATTCGGTAACATGTCATACAATAGTTTTTAAATTAGGCAACTTGGAATTTCAATTGCAACTTTCTTACTTAATTAACTATCATCATCATCAGCCAGAAGACGTCCACTGATCTACAAAGGCTTACCCCAAGGATCTCCACCATGACCAGTCTTGTGCTGCTCGCATCCACGTAATTAACTAAATCGCTTTTGAAATGCACCGTTGCACTCCCAAACCATTTCATTCAATGACACGTGCCGATATCGCGCCAATCATCCGTAAGCGGTGCCCTTCGGTGTAATTTGCACGGAACTCGGGGCGCAACGCGCGGAATCAAATAGGGCAAATCTTATTACGAGTTGCGCCACACTTGTACTTATCAAATCGCCCCTTCCTTTCCCTTACCCGGTCGTTACTTTTTATCGTGTTCTTTTTCTGTTTGCAGACAATTCTGATAGCGTTTATAACAAAGCGACACGTTACGGACGGATGTGAATGTTGTGTTTACATGCATTTTAGTATTCAGTATGGTAAATTTGTTCTTAGAACTTCAATTCAAGTATTTTTTTTTTGCTAGGTTGTGAACAGATAAATTTTATAAGTTAGCGTCTATCCTTTGTTTATGCTTGAGTTCATTTTTAGTTCAGTACCTACATGTCATTGTGTGACTATTTATAAAAATGCTCTTTTATTAATTTTACAAAATAACGAACTCTATCGTTTGTTTTGAAATATTTTTTTTTATAATTACATGCAATGCAATCGAAAAAGATTATCTACGAATGTATCAAACTTGTGATAAGCTAAGACATCCAATAGATGAATCCATGAATGATGATGTCCTTGTATAAATAGGTCAAGGATCCTAAGACCGCCGGCGGTCGCGAAACAATTGATTTTCAATTGTGTCTGGTTTTACGGTGCTTAAGGGGTTAATACAACATTGTATCCGCGATACGCGAAGCCCTAACAATTACAATACATAGATGTAATAAAATAAACTAACACTGAGGTCTGACCAGTAACTTCGTGGTTTTGCGTAACTCATTTGCTTCCAGTCCAAAGGAGCCCCTTGGAACTTTCTTGACTTGCACCGTTATCTTACCCACCACTCACCTACCCACCGAAAAGGCAAGAGAGAGAATTTGACAGCTGACCATCCTTTTTAATTTGTGAGGCAAAAGGATTCAGCTCATACAGTCTTATGTACGAAACCACATACATTAAAAGCCTTTATAAATCGGTTCGTAAGTCTACGGAGGCACACCTTGTATTAGAAGAACTGGCAGGAAATTCTGCAAGGGTCTTGCGACAAATAATTGTGAAATCCTCACTCCATCAAACAAGGACACTATCCATCACAAAGCTATAATAATTCACTTCTTTTCTATTTGATGTATAAAAGTTTATGATTTGAATGCTCTTATGCCCCCAGGGAAACTCGGGGGGGAAAAGTTAGCCATTGTGTGAATCAGATACGAAAACATAATAAAACTATTTCTTGTCAGTTTTTGCTGGGGGCAATACATTATTTTTTTTTGGTCTTTGACAGTGATGGTTACCAAATATCTCTTTTATAATTTCATTATTAAATCAAAGGAGTTTTCTTGCGTGTTCTTTTCGCAACAACACGTGTTGTGAGACTCCATTTTAATTCAATCTACCGTACAATACTAAAATGTACTAAAAATATATGCCACTTGAAATTGGCTTAATGCTAAACACGAAGCCATTAATTAAGCTACTTATAATAATATTAAATTAAATTCGATAAAAACGGAAATGATAGAAGGTGCGAATTCAAATCCCCTTCATGGTAAGTAATTAGTAATTATTTAAAGAGTAAGGGAAAGTACAGCTTGTATACTGTCCCAACGCAGGGCCAAATCCTCCATTATTGAAATCAAGTCATCGGAACAATTGGCTATTTTACAATTGTAACAATAAAATATGCAATAATGTCGGATTTGGTAGTTTATAATAATTTAACAATAATTATCCAATAGTTTTTTATTAAGATAATTTTCAAATATTTTGTTTTTACAAAATAAATTTGCAATTTCGTAACTGTGGATTTACAAGACCCGAAACACGGGCGGCCATGATGGAGCTTCGTGTGACGTCACATTGCACAAAATAAACAAAAACTATCTGTGGGTTTCAAAATAAAATTTGTTTGTTTATTGAATTGTGACGTCACAGGGCAAAATGTCACATGACCATCCGTTTTGGCGCAAAATTTGAAATTAATGAAGAAAAATATGTTTTTTTTTTATAAAATAAAGCTATTTCGAAAAAAAAATATTCTAAGAGGTATAAAATACTTCATCATCATCATCATCATCATCAGCCTATAAACGTCCCACTGCTGGGCACAAGCCTCCCACGTGAACAATAGCACGTGGGGATATTGGGCCATAACCCACCACGCTGGCCCAATGCGGGTTGGTGGGTTTTAACGACTGCCATCTTACGACAGCAACCGGGACCAACGACTTAACGTGCCTTCCAAAGCACGGAGGAGCTCGAGATGTTTCGTCACCGACGACGTCACCCATCCAGCGACCCGGCATTGCGAAAGTTGCTTAGCAAGCAAGATCGCAAGCCGAACGCGCTAGCCGCTGCGCCATCGAGCTCCTCCAAACACGAAAGATAAAATACTTACTTACTTACTACTCTGGCTCAGCGATCCAAAGTGGATCTTGGCCTCCGACATTAAAGTACGCCATTCCTTAATGTTTTGTGCCAAGTGAGACCAGTCGGGCACTTCCAGCTCTTTCAGGTCTTTCACAACTTCATTTTTCCAGCGGTATCTTGGACGACCCACTGGGCGCCGTCGTCCAGATGGTTGACCAAGATACTCTCTTTTGGCAGCTCGATCTTCACCCATTCTCTCTACGTGCCCCAGCCAGCGAAATCAGGCAGCTTTTATTTCCCCGATGATATTCGGCTCGGACACCAGCTGTTCTATCTCCCGGTTAAATCTCAGCCTCCACTCCCCGTCATCGCCTCTTGTTGGTCCCAGTATCTTTCGTAGGATTTTCCGTTCCGCGACTAAGAGTTGGTTTTCCTCCCTCAAGGGAGGAAGTAAAGTCCAAGTCTCACACCCATACATTAAAATCGGTCTAATGATCGTTTTGTAGATGCGGATTTTTGTAGCTCTGTTTATCAACTTGGATACCAGTAGTTTGTGAAGGGCTGCAGAGCATCTTAGCGCATTATAAATAATACATGCAGGTATAAAATAAGCGTTTGTAATTTTTAAAATACTTATCCGAGAACTGCCATGTAGCCAATTGATGGCAATTGGCTTAATCGCCACGATTGGCAAATGCGGATTGGTGATCATAAACTCAGGCAATGCATCGAAAAATACGAAAACACACTTTGCCCGACCTGGGAATTGAACCCGGGACCTCCGGATATCGACAGTAATCATTAAATAAATAAATAAATAAACTTTCCTACACTCACACCAATTATCTAGCCCAAGAGAAGCTTCGTTAAGAAACTCGTTAAATGGTTACTAGACAACGGATAAACATACCTAAAATATTTAAATACATACTTATTATACCTACATTAAAAACACCCAGACCCGAGACTATTTAGAAAAACAATAATTTTTAAATTGACCCGACCGGGGATCGAACTCAGAGATGGCGATACCATGAAAACCAGTGTACAAACCACTCAAAACACCAAGGAGGTCGTCATTACTGTATAAGCATTTACACAGAAACAAAAATAAATGTATAGACTATTATAATGTAGTCCAATGCGGATATTGAAACTTATGAGAACATTTCCTAACGCCATCTGAAGTAATAACGAGCCCTATTATTAGATTAAGGGAGGTTTACGGTTTTCCATAATAATTATCTCACCATAAAACTCATTCTACGGCAGATAACGGTTATGGCCTTGGACATAGTGGCCATTTTAACGTTATACAGCGCAAAATCGGCGATAATTTCGTCAAAACGCCATAAAAACTTAATTGGATAGCCTAAGTTGTCTAGTTACTGAACAACATTAATAACTAAGCAAGGACTACGATATAAATTTTGTTAAACATTGACGCTACTGATGCTTACAATAAAGAAGCTTTTTTTTAGTTTTAGTAAGGCTGTTATCAGACTGTCTGTAATCATTCTAAACAGACTCTTATTTTATTACACAGCTTGACCACGACCGCTGTACCGCTGCTACGGTACTAACTTGTATGGTAGCAGCGGTATAGCGGTCGTGGTCAAGTGATTATGATTTTATATTATTCGAGAAACTAAAATACAGCAGGTAAATTGAAGATTTTTTTTATTAAATTGTTTCTTTGATATTACTTAAAAAAATATTTTACATACACACTGACACTTACCAATTCTATCCGGTTTATTAGAAGAGAGAGATTTCATAAACTTGATCAACTATTGCAAATAGGCCATAGCTAACAAATACAGAAAGAATGTAGCCGTAGGTCTACCATGACTGTCTCTGAACTTTCGTAGCTGAACGAAACACCAACGAAATGAATTTTCTGATGTTCGCAGAGTCAGGTTTGGGCGAACAACCTTTGTGTGCTTTTCTGCCCTCAGGCACCGAACATGTCACTTCTGCCTGGTGGTATAATAGCCCAGAATTCGCCTGTCCAACGACTATTCTGATACCAATATCTGCTATAAAGTTGCTTTGTTTTGCAAAGCCGTGTTTTGTTTTGAAGGAATTACAGTATTGAATTTATTTAAAATCTTAAGCCGGGTCTCCAGCGACACTGTTTTGTGTTTTCTAACACCTAACATCAAACATCTAACAATATACTTTATGCTCACTGTAGTGTTTTGTTATGAAGACACTTAAGAGTAACCTGCTCGAAATTGTAAAAAATTACGTATTCCTAAGTCACTTACTTGTGCTATGCGCTGAATTAGTTAAATACATTAAAAGAACTATATGTAAGTTAGCCTGATCAATACACAAGGTCATGTGACCTTGTTTAAAATTTGAAACAAATCCTTTAAAAAGTAACAAACAATACATAAATCAAATGACATCTAAAAGTGTAATTTTTCGAAAACTTTCTTAATTTGTATTGATATATGAAAATGTTTGTATTGATATTCCGCAGGGCACACCCCCTTCTTTATAAGTTAATTTAAATTTTTAACACAAGCGCGTGATGGTTTTGCACATTTCGCCAAATAAAAACATTGCTCTAATTAAAATACTAGGTCTGAAACTTTAAAGCAGAATTTGATCTTCTTATAATACCAATAAGATTGACTTTGGTTTGAAGTTCATTATTAATACTTATGTCTTTTTTTGCGTTCGCGGAGGAAACTTTAAAAGTAAATTGTATAACAAACAAGCGGCCTACACGCTACTTCGTCTGCGTGAAGTGTGAAAACGCCATGTCCCGTAACGAATTTCCAAAAATGTTCTTTCAAACCAACCTGACAATAACAAACACGACTAAAGAATTAGCTAAATAGGTGCATCCTTTCTAAAGTTATGCGCGAACAAGTATTCGTGGCAATTGATTTTATATAAATAGACAAACAAATGTGTTTACCAAAACCGCAGAAATAATCACGTCCAACTATTTACAATGTGGAAAGTAAAACTTCCTCGCGAGATTCCGCTGTGTAATTTAATTTTCACAAACACTGCCAACAAGTTTTTATTAGTTGCGAAGGTTTTACCGGACTCCTGGATGTGGCAGGGCTCGAATCGTTCCCAAATCCGATGCGGAAGGCCGTCACACCGATTGTTATCATAGGGTTGAACTTAAAATGGCTAGAAAAAAAGAGTAAGTATTACAATTGCCACGCTTGGGTCTTCGAATTTCCTGATTCCTATACTAAATACGAACCTGACGCTATTATAACTAACTTTTGTAGAAGAAGACCTTTGGGAAACCCAAGAGAAGACCCTTTAGTGTCGTTAAAGGCGACTAATGCACTAAAGACTGCACATATATACTTAGAGCGGTGATGGGATTACCACCTGTCACGCTGAGCACATGTGCAGTCGCTATTTGGTGACAAGTGGACTATGGTATCACGTAATCGAGACTATTATCGCCGAAGGGTTAGTCAGAGACCAGGCAATGAGGACAGCAAAAGCAGTCCTCTACCATAGTCCACTTTTCACCAAATAGCGACTGCAAATGTGCTCAGCGTTACAGGTGGTGAGCCCATCGCCGCTCTATGCTGTTGGATGTATGTGCAGTCTTTAGTCCGTTAGTCGCCCTTTACGACACCCAAGAGAAGAGAGGGGGTGGTAGTATATTTTCACCGCTACGCGACGCGGTTACATATACAGGGTGTCCCAAGATATATCATCAAACGGAAGTCTAGAGGTAGAGCAGCCATTAGAGCATCTATTTCACCCCCACGTGTGTTCTGGGATTGTCAATAGTTTTCTAGCTATGTATTTTTGAAAAACTCTAGTTTGAATAATTTTTCAGTTAATGCATAACATACTCGTACATATAAACACGACTATTATCCCCGAAGGGTTAGTCAGAGACTTAGCAATGAGGACAGCAAAAGCAGTCCTCTACCATAGTCCACCTTTCACTGAATAGCGACTGCACATGTGCTCAACGTGATAAGTGGAGCACATCACCGCTCTATGCTGTTGAATGTATGTGTAGTCATTAGTCCGTTAGTCGCCTTTTACGACACCCAAGGGATGAAAGGGGTGGTAATACTCTTTCACTGCTTCGCGACACGCTTATACAAAACAAGAAAAAAAAATCATTTGTTTCGGTGCAAGCAGCAGCCGTGTTAAAAGATAAGCCCCGCTTGTCTCATCCCTTTCGCACGCAGCTCCATCAGTCCTCCCACCAAACTTTAATATAGTTTCACTTGTTGATGAATTCTCGCAGAAATTCTGCTTCGCACTCGGTTGGACCTTTTTTGTGCCAGAAACTTCGGCACGGACAAGCGTAAGTTTGGAGTTCAAGTATTATAGGTTTTTGCATTGTGAAAGTTTTATAATGGCGCTTTGTTGCACTTCTTTTGCTATTAAAAGAGTTGCTTATTAAATAAGTAAGTTGTTTATGCTTAAGCGGTTGTTTATGTTACTGAGTTTACGGCCCGCTTTATGGAAAGCCGGTAATGCAGTCTGTAGATACCAAAACTATAACGCGCGCGTAGTCGTGCCAGCGGCCCTACTGTAACTGCCACCTCTTAGAGCAGTAATACTTTATAATAATATTAATAAGAATAATAAGTATATTTATTTGCCAAAAAAACATAGACAAAAAGGTCTGTGGCTCAGTGTTTGCAGAAGACCCACAAACCCTGTTATTCTGCCACAGCCATAAATGTATACATGGATTAAAACAGCTATTGTAGCTATATATCTAAACTTACAATATTTAATCTACTAAAAATATTATGTATATTAATATTACTATGCCAAATTCGAATAGGAATTCGCAAAGTAAGATTAAAGTGATAATACTCTAAGAGTATTGATTGTAAGGCGCCGGAAGGTTTATTAGTTGTTGTACTTTTCTGCGGTAACTTTACATTATCATGTATGTGTTAAGGTTTTTATTATTTATATTGAACTATTTATTATTTATATACACATTATAAGGAATGTGCAGTGTCTAGTCAAACCCTAACCGGGTTTTTGGACACGAAGTAATTGTAAAATAGCCTTGTCTTTGTTTAAATAAATAAATAAATAAAACAAACATTGGATCTAAGTACCCTACTGAATGTTCTGGGTACAATTCTAATAACATGTATTATACGTGTTAATTAGCTTTTTTGGTGATCAATATTAATGATAATTATTAGATTTTAAATACTTCATAAGACTTACTTATATTGAATAATCAATAGTCAATAATTTCAGAATTGACATTGTAATCAGTTTTTTTCGGACTTATTTTGTTTTGTATATTATTGGACACGACTAACAAAGCTGACTGTACCTAACCATTAATATAAAACGAGTTGATATGACATTATTTGTAGAGAAGCTTTATCAAAAGCTGTCATAACTGTACCACTCGTATCTTTCTCTAAGTATTTAGGTATTTTATTATATTTTTACATTTTATTACTTAGATAACCACTCAAACATGAAAGACATGAAAGGAGTGTTTATTATTTTCTTTTCAGGATTACACGTCTTCGTATGTACATTATATTTCACTTTATCACTATATTACATATTACGACGTTAAGCTTTAATTGTATTGTCTTGTATTTTGTTACAAATAATAAATTATTTTAAACGACTTGAACTCTTTTTCTTTTGTAAAATGTACACTAAAGTGCAGCCTATAAACTGTCTCAGTGCTGGATAAAGATTGCCATAATAAAAATCAAGTCAAAGTCATAGCTACAATTTTATGAGTATCGACTGTCTTTTATACATTAACAATCTTGAAAAATATATAATGTATGACAAATCTGAAAATTTTATAGTTTTCTTTATCTTTTTTGAGAGAAATCTCATTTTTAAAATTATTTGATGACAGTTTTATTAGATTTCCTACCGAGATGTGACTCAAATATGTCATTTAGTTTCGCACACATAAAAAGGAATATTTCCGTGAACATCACATCACAGATAAGTGAACACGAAAACTTGGCGCGTCCTTACATTTTTTTGGCAGCATCTCAAGTAACTTTTCAACTTCACATTTTACAATGTGTTATCTGAAAGGTTTGAGATTACAAAGAAAATTATTGTGTAGACAGCTAGACTAGACTCTCTAGTCTATTTTATTTAGGAATAGAAAATCTTTTTCATTTGACTTGTCAATAACTATTTTTATTGTAATGTATAAGTTATTCTACTAAATATATCGCGCCAGCAGTCAGCCTGTGATCATATTATGACATAATTATATATTTTTTACAATTTACACAATTTTTTTAACTAGCCCAAGTTAAGCTTATTTTGAAACATGACCTATTGGTTAGATAACATTTAAACATACTTAGTATTTAATAGAAAACACCAAGACACGAAATCAATTTGAAAAATCAGTTATTACTAAATTGACCTCAGAGATGGCAACACGCCAGAATCGGCGTGATAACTACTCGACCGCGGAGGTCGTCATAATGGTATAACATGAAATGTTTCAAATCCAATATAATAAACTTCAATGGCTGTGATGACTTCCCATAACCAAGGCATGAGTTTCACGGTCGGTAAAAACATTTTTGTTAAATTTTCTATTTATTTATTGATCATCTTATATGAAAATATAATTTATGAGAGAGTTGGCTGTATATTTTCCAACCTTATACCAACTGCATAATACAAATATGTAAGGCTTCTAATACACGCGATGCGAAAGCGGTTACGAACGGGCGGAAAAGTTGGTTAAATAGGGTTGTTGTACATTCGCCACAAAGTTAGTTTGCCACGTTTTTGTAACTCCATTACATTAAAAGTTAATTCGCCACAGGTAGGTAATCGTTATTGTACATTCGCCACAAGTCTTCATAGTACATCATTTTTGCATAAAGTACCGGTAGCAAGGAAAGTTCGCTTTGAGCGCTCGAAATGAAAGGTAGTTATTTTATTCTAAAATTATTGATGTAATCAATCAATCAATCAATCAATCAATCAAAATATCTTTATTCAGTAAGCCTAAAAAATAAGCATTTTGAATCGTCTAAATTTGTTTTATTTAAGGATGGATGGATAGGCACAGGAAGTATATAGATAACCTACGAAAAATAATTAGAAATAAGTACCTAACCATAAACTAACAGAAAATATCGATAACGCATAACGTACGTTTATTTTTAGAGTATCTACCTCTTTTCATTTATGTCACCCTGGTACTTTTAGCACAGAATATGTAATAGTACTATCGTACTTTTAGTTCAAAGTAACTGTTATGATTCAATTTACTGTTGCAGCACCTAGTCCTACTCGTTTATTTCTTTTTTCCTGATAGTTAAGGGTAAGTAAGATCGCTAAGGCGCCTATCTACCTCTTTTCATTTATGTCTCCCTGGTACTTTTAGATCAATATGACTGTCATGATTCAATTTATTATTGACGTAGTAAGTTGCTTAAGCACCTAGTCCTAGTTTCTATCGACATCAATATTACGAATCTTTTAAGGTCCTCTATTTTTACGGTAGGTGCGCTTCGAGGAATAAAAATATAATATTTTAATTACCTATTCTGAAGCGCACCCAGCGGGTGCGCTTCGAGGAATACCCCAAGCTCTGGGGAGCATGGTGTAAGTATTTTTTATAATTACTTACTATTATTTTGTTATCTAACTATCTAAAAAATAATAAATAACGTTTTTACTTCACTTATTGTTTGATTTTTCTGCTGTCTGTGTCGAAAATAGAAGTGTGGCGAATTAACTTTATAAAAATAGAACTGTGGCGAATGTACACATACTTTTTCTGTGGCAAACTAACTTTGTGGCGAATGTACAACAACCCGTTATGAATGGCCTTGTCTGTAATTTCCTTAATTTACCTATATTGTTTACGATTTACGGTGAATATTTTTCTTTTGTGTTTCATTATTTTATTTATTCATCTAAAATATATAAAACCTTATACAACACATTTATTTGTAGTGAATGAAGTACCTACGTAAGAAAACCATCAAGAATATTATAATATATATCATAAAGTCTATACTAACACTGTATAACAGTAACTAACATAACATAAAACATAAAAAACGTTTATTACCAAAAATACTCGTAATACATACAACAATAACAAATTACCTATAGCGCTCATACTGGGTAATCCTGTCTTTTGGGGCTATAAAGAATTTAACTGTATATAAACATTAATCTTTTAACTATATTGTGTGCGTTGTTAACATTTTCTCGGACAGTATGCCAAACAGTATTAACACAAGATTACATCATTGTTTGCTGTCCTGCTGCGTAAAAAATGATTATAAATAAAGTAAGTAATAAAATAATTTCTGTATATAAATCTAAAACTTTGAGCTTATAATATGTTAGAAAAACAATCTTACCTTATTAATTTCATTTATTATGGCGTTACACTGTATAATATGCTATGTAAGTATGGGAATAACGAAAGAGTGCGTAAATGCGTATATAATGTGCGTGTGTGTGTGTGTGTGTGTGTGTGTGGGGGTGTGTTTGTTTTAAGTACTATACGAGGACGTGGGCCTGAATACACAAGGCACATCCGAGGACGTTTTCAATCCGAGGACTTTTTCGTGGGTCCTCGGTTTGACTTGACTACGGCATCGTATTCTACGTGCGATTGTGAACCTTCCTGTATACTTAATAAGGAAAAGTCAAGGAATCCTCGGATTGGTCTCGAAAATTTCGGTTCACACACCGACAGAGTGTGAACACTAGGCGGCGCCACTATCAATTTGTACACACTCGCTATACACTCGACTCATGTTTGTTGTACTGTGTGAGGACTTATGTGTAAATTTTACACTCAAGACCTCGTATTGGTGTCAGTACCTGACAGTGTGTATTTAGGTCCTCATATGGATACATTTTCACGTCGTGATCAAAGAGTGTTGTTTTTCCGTCTTTGTTTTGTAAGAACGTAAGCAAAGTAAGTATTTTTACAAGCTTTTATTTAGTTTCACCTGTCCGTTTGCAAATTAAATTTCATCCACTTCCCGGTTACCGACTTCCCGGTTACCGATAGAGCTGAAATTTTGCATACATGTGTAAATCGCGTGACAATGCAATATTATGATGACATGGTGCTGATCTGATGATGGAGCTGGAAGGTGGTCATAGGAACTTTGCAAAGAAACGACACAATCTCATCGAGTTTGGGCTCGTTTGAATCGTCTTGACGAGTAGTTTGTCTTTCAATGGTAACCACGGTCTGATGATGGACCTGGAAGGTGGTCATAGGAACTCTGTAACGAAACGACGCAACCCCATCGAGTTTCGGCTCGTTTCATTCGTCTTGATGAGTACTTGCTTTTTAGATTGTTACCAGGGTCTGATCTGATGATGGAGCTGGAAGATGGTCATAGGAACTCAATAAAGAAACGACGCAACCTCATCGAGTTTCGGCTAGTTTGATTCGTCTTGACGAGTACTTTTGTGCTAGATGGTAACCATGGTCTGATGATAGACCTGGAAGATGGCCATAGCAACTCAGTAAATAAACAACATAACCCCATCGAGTATGGGCTCGTTTGAATTGTCTTGACGAATACTTTTGTGCTAGTATAAGTTTAATACTAACTAATAATAGGTAAAGTACCTATCTCACGATATGGGATTATTGTGACGCAGACGAATATGGTTAATTATCGTTAAAGATTGCAATATGTAGGTATTTATACAATGATATTTTTCTTATCAGGTTTAAATTATTATTTTATAAAAAGCATTTTTTCTTTAATTTTAAACCGTTTTATTTAGCTTGCCCTGTTTATTTCTTTGGGTCATACCTAGTAATTAAAATTAGACCCACTTCCTGTTGACGGATTGATCTGAAATTTGGTACGCACTTTTAGTTCTATAAGAGTGATATAAGAATATAATTTAATTCATTTGGTAGCATTGTAAATCCAAGATGGCCGCCGCTACAAAATGGCGGATTACATATTTTATCACTACATAGGTACTCAATAGGGGTATCAAATGAAAGGGCTTGATTAGTAGAACAGAGTTCTCTATGAAATAAAATGAGAATCCAATATGGCCGCCAAAAAAATAGCAGGTTCATTTTTCTTATGACAACCCCTTCAATATTGGTATTAAATAAAAGGTCTTGCCTAGTAGAATAAATTACACTATGAAAAAAATTAAAATCCAATTTGGCCGCCAACAAAATGGCAGGCATATTTTTTTTTACTACCCCTTCAATTTGGGTATCAAATGAAAGGGCTTGAGTAATAGAATACTGTTTAAAAGTTTTGATATATTTTTAAATCTAAGATGGCCGCCGGAAATGCCAGATATCATATTTGTTTCAATATGGGTGATGGATATCAAATGAAACGGCAAGTTGAATGAATTAAAAAGAATGAGAAGTATAAGTATAATAAGTATAGAGATATACTTTTCATTCTTTTTAAATCGTTATAACAAAATTAAAATAAGAAATAAAGATTAAAATGATGTAGACAATGTACTAAAAGCTAAAACATAATTCTGTAGGTCTTAGGTACCAGTCATCAAACTACTCTCCTCATCATTCTAGAACATTGATCAGACAAAAAAATAAAATCGTTGGGCGTGTGAAATTTCTATCAAGTGAACGATTTTTTTTGTCTGATCAATGCCCTAGAATGCCCTAGATTGATGAGAAGAGTGGTGTGATGACTGGTACCTAGGACCTACCGAATGCTTTTTTAGCTTTTCGTACATTGTCAACATCATTTTAATCTTTATTTTTAATAATAACTTCAAAAATTTATTTACTATTTTTTTTTAAATAGACGATCATAACTTTTACTTCAATCTTCATTATTGACGACCGCTCTAGTCGAGTGGCTCGCACGCCGGCGGACTTTTATGTCGCCATCTCTGAGGTCCCAGGTTCGATTCCCGGCTGGGTCAATGCAGAATCAGAGCAATGTATGTGATGTTTTCTAATATTTTTAACGGACTTCTGAAAGGAGTAGGTTATCAATTCGGTTGTATATACTATGTTTCTTTAATGTATTTTCAGGTTACATTTTGATTTGGATGATTTTTTTTGTATCGATAGGTTTTAATCGTTACTTTTAAAATATGGTGAAGATATGATGAAGACCCTTGGCGACAGGCAACAAAACTCCTCAATGACGAATGATCAAGTTGTGATTAGTTATTGTATTAAATACAAAGAAAATAGCTGGTACCTATGAGTAGACAAGGGATCACAGACTTCGTAGATACCTTATGGAACTCCTTAATAACCGACGTACATATATTGTGATTGATTATTATGTTGAGTACGAAGAAAAGTAGCTGATTAGGTAACTATCAACGAGCTAAGTATCCCAGACTTCATAGATACCATATGGAACTCCTCAATGACCGACAGTACACATATTGTGATTGGTTATCATGTTGACTACGAGGAGAAGTAGCTGGTTAGGTAACTATCAATGAGCAAAGGATCTCAGACTTCACAGATACCATATGGAACTCCTCAATCACCAACAGTACACATATTGTGATTAGTTATCATGTTAAGTTCGAAGAGAAGTAGCTAATTAAGTAACTATCGATGAGCAAAAGATCCCAGACTTCACAGATACCATATGGAACTCCTTAATCACCAACAGTACATATATTGTGATTGATTATTATGTTGAGTACGAAGAAAAGTAGCTGCTTATATAACTATCAATTTGCAAAGGATCACAGACTTCAGAGATACCCTATAGAACTCCTCAAAGACCAATAGTACACATATTGTGATTGATTATTATGTTGAGTACGAAGAAAAGTAGCTGCTTATGTAACTATTGATGCGCAAAAGATCACAGACTTCAGAGATACCCTATAGAACTCCTCAAAGACCAACAGTACACATATTATAATTGGTTATTATGTTAAATACAAAGAAAAGTAGCTGGTTAGGTAACATTCAACGATCAAAGGATCCCAGACATCAGAGATAGCATATGGAACTCCTCAATGACCGACAGTACACATATTTGTATTTATTATTATGTTAAGTACGAAAAAAAGTAGCTGGTTAGGTAACTATCAATGAGCAAAGGATCCCAGACTTCACAGATACCATATGGAACTCCTCAATCACCAACAGTACACATATTGTGATTAGTTATCATGTTAAGTTCGAAGAGAAGTAGCTAATTAAGTAACTATCAATGAGAAAAAGATCCCAGACTTCACAGATACCATATGGAACTCCTCAATCACCAACAGTACATATATTGTGATTGATTATTATGTTGAGTACGAAGAAAAGTAGCTGCTTATATAACTATCAATTCGCAAAGGATCACAGACTTCAGAGATACCCTATAGAACTACTCAAAGACCAACATCACACATATTATAATTGGTTATTATGTTGAATACAAAGAAAAGTAGCTGGTTAGGTAACATTCAACGAGCAAAGGATTTTAGACATCACAGATAGCATATGGAACTCCTCAATGACCGACAGTACACATATTTGGATTTATTATTATGTTGAGTACTAAGAAAAGTAGCTGGTTAGGTAACTATGAATGAACAATAACAATTGGGGGGTCAAAGTTGCTCGCGTCCGTAGGTTTACCCTTGACCAACAGTACACATATCGTCATGGGTTATCGTGTTAAATACGAAGAGAAGTAAATGGTTAGGTAACTATTAATGAGCAAAAGATCTCAGACTTTACAGATACCATATAGAACTCCTCAATGACCGACAGTACACATATTGTGATTGATTATTATGTTAAGTACGAAGAAAAGTAGTTGGTTAAGTAACTATCAAAGAGCAAAGGATCACAGACTTTACAGATACCATATGAAACTCCTCAATGACCAACAGTGCACATATTGTGATTAGTTATCATGTTGAGTACGAAGAAAAGTAGCTGGTTAAGTAACTGTCAATGAGCAAAGGATCACAGACTTCACAGATACCGTGTGAAACTCCTCAATGACCGACAGTACCCATATTGTGATGATTATTTTGTTAGTACGAAGAAAAGTAGCTGGTTTTCGTACCTATCATTGGACAAAAGATTATAAAGTCATAGTCAAAATATGTTTATTTAATAAACTCAATTAAAAATTACTTTAAATCGTATAAATCTTTTTAACCTACCACCAATTCAGGACATTATTTTTTAATTGTTTCAAAGAACGGGCGCAAAAAACCATAGCGCACAGAAGTAAAGACATTTACAAAAAAAATGTCGTTACCAGGTCATAAAATACGCTTTTCGCTTCTGCTCCCTCTTCTCGACTACGCTGATGTTTGTTATTTAGATGCAACTGAGGAGCTGCTTAACAAACTGGAGCGCCTGCAAAACCTGGCCATCCGTTTTATTTTCGGCTTACGAAAATATGACCATATTTCGGAGTTCCGGTTGAGGTTAAAGTGGCTCCCAATCCGTCAACGCCGTGATATGCACATCCTTTGCTTCCTTTACAAAATACTTCACTACCCCCAACTCCCTCATTATTTACGATCCCGTTTTACGCACTTACCTACCTCTTCCCGCCCAAAACGTTCCTGTGATACCAGGACCCTTTCCTATCCACAAGCCAACTCCAAGTTTTTCCACAATTCCTTTACTGTTTATGCAGCTAGACTGTGGAACAAACTACCGGCCAGCATCCGTGAGAGGTCATCGGTAGAATCATTCAAACACCACCTCAAAGAGCACTACCTGTCTAACATTATCGATAATCAGTAACTTAGTTTAGATATAAGTAATTTGATATATATATTGTGTATGTTTATTTATATAGTTATCTTTATTTATGTATGTCTTGTATAGCGCAATAAGTCCCGCAGATTTAATTTTATCACCACAGCTAGGGTTGGCTGGAAGAGATCTCTTCTAGAGATAAGCTCACCTTTGTATATGTCCTGTGTAACTTGTGTATTAATGTAATTTCTTTGTGCAATAAAGTATTATTAAATACAATACATACTCATCATATACCAGGTAATATAATATTTATATAGATTCAAAATACAATAAGTATATAATAGACTTCAATGGTAACTTATGGAACCAAATAATTAGCTATTGTACAAAATATATAACAACGTCGGTGGTTAGTAGTAGTAGTGGACTACCTAGCCGTAGTCAACTAACAATCACTACGACGAAAGCATATGCATAAGTTCGCAATGTAGAAAACAACAATGCTTATAACATAGTCGTCATGGCGACATACTTAGATAAGATGGTAGCGGTAAAACTGGTGGTAGAATGTCATAGCCTGTCATAAAAAATTTCAACATTTTTAGTAACTTTAACCGCCTCTGTGGTCTAGCGGTAAGACCTTAAACCATGAGGTCCCACGTTCGATTCCCAGAGGGGGTACTAACTGTGTTCGGTTTGGTTAGTGGTAGGTGTGGCGGCCTGCGACGCCACATAATTTATTATCCTCACTTATGGTTAAAGAGTTTGTAAGCGCATTCCTAAACGCGTGTAGATCCAATAAAGATAAGACGGCATCCTCCCTCCAACATCTACGTAGTATAAATCGTCTTGTATGTTTTAGAGACAATAAGTTAGTTACAATGTAGTCACTATAAATATACAACATCACATAAAGAGACGCAGTCGTTATTAACCATCACCAAGGAACCTTCCATCATCACAACCTCCTATAACTCGCCAGACGGAACAGTAGGCCTTGTTCTAAGTCCGCCTGGCTATAGCTGCCACCAACTTATTTTAGTATGTCGCGTCGCCGTAACAACAATGTTATCAGCAGTTCGAGGTAAGATAGCCAGTTAGTTCCTTAGTGGTTAAGGATACCGGGAATAACGCGATTTCACATGCCTTATCATCACTTAACATAAATCACGTCCGGTCAAGTAAAGAGCTTATGTACATCAGGGCCACATCGAATGTTAATTACAAAATAAATGTTCTCGAATGGTACTTAAAACATGTTATGTTTACACATTAGTGGTCCTCGCTTTGTACATGCGGGACTCGGAAAAACGTCCTCATATTGTTTCTGTACAGTCAAACACACGGTCCTCGAATTGTATTGGATTCAAGAGAAAGTGTGTGAAAATGAGTCCCCGGATTGCCATCTGTAGTCAGGCGATTGGGTCCTCGAAAGGTACACACAGACGTCCTCGGAAAGATGTCTCCACAAGCGTTGGCAGTGTATAATAAGTCCACGCATTGGTCAAGAAAAGTTAATAAATAAAATGCTGCAATAACGTTAGACAAATAGACCTGATCATTAACAAAGTGTTTTCTGTTTCTTTCTATCGTTTTAAAGTAACAATACAAGGTCATTAACATGGTTTTTGAGAGAGTCCTCGGATGGGTCATATAAAACCATAGTCCTCGAAAGGCCGTCTGTACAAACAGGGGTGTGTGTGTGTGTGTGTGTGGGTGCGTGTGTGTGGGTGTGTGTGTGGGTGTGTGTGTGTGTGTGTGTGTGTGTATGTGTGTGTGCGTGTGTGTGTGTGGGGGGTGTGTGTGTGAGTGTGTGTGTGTGTGTGTGTTTTGGGGTGTGTGTGTGTGTGTGTGTGTGTGAGTGCGTGTGTCTTATGTGTGTGTGTGTGTGTGTGTGAGTGCGTGTGTCTTGTGTGTGTGCGTGTGTGTGTGTTTCTTTCATTTAAGTATAACCACTCAATAAAACTTCTGTATCTCTATAATTTTGTGTGTGGAGCCATTTTATGATCTCAACTTTAGCAGCAGACGGTTGACAATCTTTGATCTTACATCTGGTTACAACTTTATTATATATGTAAGGATAAAGGTACTCTCTGTGTCTTTTAGCGAATGTGGTGCGAACTGTCGGTGTTGTAATTTTGAATACGCGTTTCATAAGTAGCTCTTTGTAGTTATCATGGCAGACAAATACACGGAAAGAAATTATTAGTTGGGTTTAACAAAATTTTATGGTTAATATAGCACCTACTCTTGAGTTTGGTTGAATGAACAAAAACTGTATAGTTGATCAGTTACGGTAATTTGAACTTGTTACATATATCTTTTGTTGTTTTAACGTATTTATTATGTAAATTTAACTTTATAAATGGTTATTTCAACAACTTGAACAGTAAAATCAACAATTACCTATTGAATTATGCATGAATTGTTACGCCAACATGTACAAATAGGTAAAAACAACTGTTTTCTTATCAACAAAAACTTTTATGTGAAAACAACAATTTGTTCATGTTGCTTTAACCCATCACTTTGTTAATTCAACTATTAAGTCGCCAACCCGTGCAAAATCAACCTTTTTGTTCTTTCAGTGTACTTTGTGTGTTGTTATTACGGCGTTAAGAACGTACAGCTTACGCACACTTAGGACCTGGCTGGAGGCTTATTCATCATCACCTTTAGCACTGCTCTCTGAGCTCTCTCGATCTTTAACATCCACGTCTTGTCCGTACCCCCCCACAAGGATATGCAGTAGCCGACGACCGACTGACAGAGCCCAAGATAGGCCATTCGTAGGACTGAGGGCGGTGCCGCGCCTCTTAGTAACAGCATCACGTGAATGATCTTCCTAACACGACTTGATAGTGAGGTTATATGATGGTGATAATTTAATTTGTTATCTATAAAAACTCCGAGGTATTTTAAAACTTCAACCTCTTCAATTCTGTCACATCCGCAAGATAGACTGGAACGGGCATACTGGCAGTTACTGTTGTGGATTCTGACTGGAGGTATTAGGGCAGGCTTCGACGTGGCCGTTTTATGAAAAGTCACAAACTTTGTTTTGGCGATGTTCAGGGATAAGAGGTTGCTTTCCAACCATCGGGCCACAGAAGCCAGGCCTTGTTTAACGTGCTGGAATATTTGTGACCAGGAGGTCCCACTGAACAAGATGGCTGTGTCATCTCAGCGTTAGGCAGCGGTATGCAAGGGAGGTCATTGATGTATATGTTTAAGAGGGTGGGTCCTAATACGCTACCCTGGGGCACCCCAAAGTGAACGGACTGCACGTCACTTACGTAGTCACCTACTCGCACACATTCCGTAAGATAGCTTCTAAACCATGACAGGGCCACACCTCTTATACCCATCTTTTCAAGCTTAGAAAGCAAGATGGGAGCTGAAACTGTATCAAAGGCCCTGGCAAGGTCCAGGAAGACTCCGACACTGCAACGGCCAGCATCGAGGTACCCCGTAACCAAGGACGATAGCAGACTCACCGCTTCATCAGTCAATCTCCCCCGTCTGAAGCCGTATTGCCGTTCCGTAAGCAGTTTGTGACTTCCGAGAAAACTCGCGAGCCGTCTCTGGACTATCTTTTCTAATAATTTAGACATGATGCTCAGCAACGAAATCGGCCTGTAATTATGAGGTGAGCTTTTCGTCCCCGATTTATGGATTGGAGACACGGCAGCAGTCCTCCAGCAATCAGGGAAGGTTCCACAGGACAAACTAAGATTAAAAACGTTAAGGGGGCTGTTAACACATCACAGTTTTGCTTAAGCAATCCACTGGTAATTCCATCAATCCCAGGTGTGCTGTTACTTTTCAGGTTCCGGACTAGACAGTTAATCTCTAGGGGGTCAGTAGGCGTTAGGAAAAGTGAGTCCACTGGGGATGTTCTTATCTAGACAGCGTTTGCTAATGATTCCTGCGTAGTGTTAGTCCTTAAGAGGGTATCGTTAGCCAACTTCTCACCTTATGTTGAAAAGTATGTGTTACAGAGAGAAAGTGACTCCTTTGTGGTGCTAGTTAAGTGCAGTAGTTCCTCAGGTTGTCTTTTCTTCTTAGTCGTTTGGCAAATGTCATTTACTGCCCTCCATAGTTTTTTTGGATCATTGTGGTTTTTTTTAAGCTGCCCGCATTGTATTTGTTTTTTAGTTTACGTAAAAGATCATTGCAGAAGTTTTGGTAGCGTGTGTAGGTCAGTTTCAGAACGGGATTATCTGGGTCTTTTCGTGAGGATAAATGGAGTTTGTCACGATTATTTATACAGCGGATCAGACCTGGAGTTATCCATTGCTTTGCGATGTGTTTTGACCGGGTGGTCCTTATTTTACGTGTATGCTTAGATAGTATATTTTGAAGAGTTGAAGTTAGCGCATGTGCAGCAATTGAAGCATCCGTCTTCTCAGTGACGACTGACCAGTCCACTGCCTTGAGATCTTCCGCAACGGCTGATTGGTCAACTTGAGTTATATATCTGTTAGGTGCGTCCTTCTTTCTGCTAGGTAGCGACAGTGCAATCATTGCTAAACTGTGGTCTGGGGCACTATTTGAACAGACGACACCAATAGCAGGGCTGTAGGGTCTCATAAATGTGTGGTCTAGGCAGGAGGTTAGACGGGTTGGTTTGGTGATCACAGGGACGAAGCCGTGTTCTGATAGGAGACAAAGGTAGTTATTGTTTTTAGTATCGGCAGTGTTACTTTTTATGTCTATATTTAAATCACCTGCTATTAAGAAATGTTTTTTTGTGTTTTAGTGAGCAGAGATTTTGGTCCAGAATTTCTACGAAGCTATCTATATTTCACAATGATGGAGAGCGATAAACACCCAAAATAGTAATAAATCCCAGAATTTCGACTCGTAGACAATTAGCCTCTCCTTTAAAGTCGATTTCCGTAGCCGATGCTCCGAGGCAATCCCTAACGAAAACAACTACTCCTCCTGCTTTGTTAGTGATTATATTTGTGCTAAAGCTCGTATAGCCATCAAGTTGCATTATGTTCTTTTGTTTGTCTAGCCAGCACTCGGTCAACACTACCACGTCATAGGTTATATCAAGTTGATGAAGCATGACTACTAAATTATCGAAGTTCTTAAATAGACTCCGTATATTATAGGTCAGTAGTTTAAAATCCCATTTAGGTGTCGTAATGTGGGTTGTACAGTCTCTCAATCGACTTAATGATAAACAGTCAACGTTAAGCGAGTCGTCCATTTCCTTTGTTAGTTCGTTTATTGACATAGAGACCGGAGTTTACTCCACAAAGTGGAGAAATCTCCATCGTAAAAAAAGAAATTTTGTAAAGGCCAAAAAAGGCCGTACAGAGAGAAAAAGTATCGACTACTTGTTGTTTGACGGTAGTGACTCGCTAACGTGATAAGTGAATCAAGATGAAAAACTGACATTGCTAAATATTTGGGATAAATTGTGTACTTTTTAATGAACATGTGGTTATTGTGTGATCGTAATAAATAAGATGTGGAGTGTCATTTTGATGTAATGTAACCTTTACGTACTACGTTATGAATTATCATGTAATTGAGGCCATAATTATAATATTTTATATAAGAACTACAAATTAAATTTAGTGAATAAAGAAGCATGCATACATGGTATATAACTGTAAGATAATAAAAATAAAAATAAGGAGCTCGACCGCAGAATATGACAATGGAGTCCAGCCGATTTGACTCATTAGTTATTGGGGCCTCTTTCGACACCACCGAAAACCCGTTCAAGGTCCGTCGTGTTTCTGATGGCCCTGGCGAGAGCCCCTTCGGCGGCACGAACGTAAATAGTACCATTTTTTGTCCAGCAATGTTTGAACCCATGTTGCCTAGCCTGCAGTCTGGTGTCACGAAAAAAGGTTCTATTATATGCGGTGAGTCTTTCATTAGTGTAAATTTTAACTGCAGGGCCTTCTAGATCCAGATCCTTGGTGGTGATGTTTTTCCGCGATTTGCAAGCCTTCATAAACTCGTCCCGTGTCGATCGTCGAATAAAGCGGACTACCACTGGCCTTGTAGAGCCGGAGATCTGCTTATCAGCGTTGACCATGGCTGTGTTGGTATCCCGGGGCGGCCGACGCAGCGCACCCGCTCGGGCAACCATATCGATGTCCTTGTCTTCTAGCTTCATACCGACCTTTTGAGATAGGACGAGGATGGTGTGGAGTAGATTCTCTCTTGGGGACTCGGTTAATCCAACAATCTCGAGCTAATTGCGCAACAGGGCTTGCCCCTGGTTATTCAACTCCTGTTGAAGGTTAAACTTATCGTATTCAAGCGCCGCGATTTTGCTTGAGGCTACGGTGATCTGGTTTTGCAAGTCACTTTGTTGTGTATTAATTTGGTCGTAAACTTTGTCAAATTGGCTTTTCCATTCTTTAAACACCGAGTTTATTTCATGTTTTATAGTGATTTCTATGTGTGTCGTTAAGTTATCTTTGATTTTTTCGATCTTGTTGTCCAGAAGCTCACTCATTTGTTTTAGCGTAATATAACCTTCGCCTGGCCCGGGGCCCTAGCCCGTAAATCCGAATTTTGCTCATAGGAGGTGTTAGTTTGATCTTGCGCGAAGTCGTCGCAGGACATTACTGTGTCGTTTAATGTTTTGTTGTTTCCAAGGACCGGTGTGGCGCTATTATCGCCCCGACGTCGCGTAATATTCACGCAACACGGGCACATCCACTGGTGTTTTGAAGTTGTTGGTATGTTTTCAAATAATTCCCTGGTCATGTTTAAACATTTGTAGTAACTGAAACATGTGTTGCACTGCAAAGTGTGATCAATTGGAACAGTTTTCTTGCATCCCAAACAAGTAGCCATCTCTGATTTCTTGCGATTGGTTTACTTATGAGAGTACGAATAGGATTTACTTTCGAGTCCAGATGGTCGTAGCCCGTCGTAACGGAATCGTAGCGCTGCACGCAGATATGTAGCAGTGATTGGGAATGTTCGGAATCGTTCGTGCGGCGCTCGGGTTTTGTCGACAGTCGGGCGCGCTGCGGTTGCGTAGGTGATGGTCGTTAATTTCGACCGCGCCGGAGCATGTGGCCGTAGCCGAGCGCGCAGCGGACAGAGGTACAGTGAGGTACTCACGCATAGGTTTGGAGTTCGATCCCCGCAACCGCCTCAGCTGGTTTTCTCGACCTTTTCACCGTTGGGCTTCGGATGAGGTCCGACGAGGTTCCGACACCAGCAGGGGCGAGGCCCGGGGCTCCCACAATATTTCAAAATATTATTTAAATTGTTTAGAGATAGGCAGCAACACGTCCGTTCACAAGTAACAACGCACGTCGAAAAAAAAACTACTACTAACTGTAAAGATTATTTTTGCGGTAACCACGCAAACCGTAAACGTATAAACAGACAATAATATACACTACCACGCCCGTTTTCCGGAGGTTAAGGCAGAGACACAGACCTTTTTATAGCCCTGGTATATGGACCGTGGACAGAGACCTCAGCTTTTCATTTGACACGATCCTGACAGTGTTTTTAGCTTAATTTATTACTTCCATAACATTTTTTTAAATTCTACTACGGTAAGAGCTTGGCCTTCATCTCACCTGATGGTAAGTGACGATAAGGCCGAAGGTGGAAGCGCGCTACACCCGGAATCCTCAACCACTGAGGAACTGGCTATCTTATCTCAAACTGTCAGAACACAACAATGCTATAAACATCGTTGTTATGGCGACAGATTTAGATAAGATGGTGGTAGCTAGCCAGGCAGACTCAACAGCCCTACCAACAACCAAACCGAGCACACAAAGATGTACCCCCCGCTGGGAATCGAACCCGGAACCTCTGGGCCTGAAACCGGTGGTTTAGCCACTAGACCAAAGAGGCGATTAGACATTTTTCATAAATGTTAGTCGGTTTACGATATTCTTGATTTTACAAGCACGTTTCCGATCCGATATTTTAAAATATACGCTGTAACAAAATCGCTTTCTCCTAAAGCGTATCCGCAGCTCGCAGCCACCTTCCCAACGTGCAAACAAACGCATTGTGTGCCGTCGTACGCTCCCACCGTCACTTGTTTATTTAGTACGTGAATCGCGAATTAGCCGAGTTGACGAACCCAATTGATGCGCCCGTGACGGGAATCGAAAGCGCGGGTGGGCGCAATCACGGTCCGGCACCCGAAAATGGAAATAATTTCGTGTTCGAAGGTGCAAAATTTAATTTTAACATTGCGAATAAAATTCATGTCGCCTAGGAATATGCTGTGCGCTTGTTTGCCGGCAGCTGTCACCTGCGTTGTATTTAAATATGGCGGCCACGGAATGGCGGGTTAACCTTGTTACATAGTCTCAATTTTGGAGTTTCATGAAGTTCTTGAAAAACGAGTATTGTCGGGAGAGATTTAACTTATTTTAGTTGTGGTAGGGTGGCAGTCGTTAAAACCCACCAACCCGCATTGGGCCAGCGTGGTGGGTTATGGCCCAATATCCCCATGTGATGTTGTCCACGTGGGAAGGCCTGTGGCCTGCAGTGGGACGTTTATAGGCTGATGAAGAAGAATGAGGTACTTAAATATTTTGTTTCATATTGAAATTCCTTGTTACCTTTTATGTCATATAGCTGAATTGTCTTTCGGCTATCTAGGTACCTTGCTTTCATGTGATCCAACGTGAATTGTCTTTGGTTAGAAAAGAAAACAAATGAAAAATGCATTTTTTAATTCGGGCACATACAATGCGTTTATGAATAACGTTATTGGACCTAGATAGTGACATTTTCCGCAGATACCTTTTGATGCAAACAAGAAATATAACAGATTTATTGAAAGACGAATTCTACTAATAATATCTCAGCAACATACATTTTGGTCATGTAATGACAGAGTTACATGACTTTAAGTAATTTATAAGTTATATTACAGTTATTTGTTCAACTTTTTGTCGTGTACAGGTGCGCTATTAACCTAATAAGTTATATTATACACTTCTGGACACATCTATTGGCCCACCTTGTATTTTTAGTTTCGTTTAGTCCTAGCTAAAAATTTATATTAGGTCGAGCAAAAAGTTTTTATACAGTTTTGAACCAGGCACTTCTTCTTCGGCAATAATTCACATTCATAATTTTATTCAATAGTCTTTTTTGAACACAGAATTTAAAGAAACAAAAGACAATTTGGAGCCTGTTCGTTGATATCAAACAATCGAATACTAAGAAAACTTGATTTTATTGGTTTACTTGGATTTAATTCTTGAAAGTGTGATTTTTCTCTTTGGTTTTGCAACAAACATTACTTATTCTTAACATTAAGGTGAGGTTCTATCAATAATCTATGGATACTTCGCCTGAAGTCGCCGCCCAAGCTGTGGCACTTATCCATGCCGGACACAGCCAAAGAAATGTGAGTGCTCAACTTAATTTAAGTCGATCTGCGGTCCGAAATGTTTATCGGAGGTACCTAGAGACTGGCGGCTTTGTTTGTCGCTAAGGAAGGCCACGATCTCGGGTCACAACTGAAAGGATCGATTCATCGTGACGACCAGCTTGAGAAATCGTCACCTTACCTCCATTGAGATACAAAACCAACTTCGCGACTTCCACGGAGTATCTGTGAGCGCTCGAACTGTTCGGAGAAGGTTAACAGAACGCGATATGGTACCACACAAGCCAGCTAATGGCCCCAAACTAACGCGAGCCCACCGAACAGCGCGTCTTCATTTCGCGCGCACTCATTTAAATTGGACTCAGCAGCATTGGAGCCGTGTACTCTTTTCTGATGGGTCTAAAATTGCGTTACATGGCAATGATGGAAGGAAGAAGGTCTACCGACGCAATGCACAAAGCTGCTTTGAAGAGAGGGTTACTTATGGCGGTGGCTCATGGACTGTCTGGGGCGGTATATCCGCGAGCGGCAAAACTCAACTTGAGGTTATTACGGGACCACGGCTGCCAACATTAAATGCTGAAAGGTACATTCGTGAGTGCTTAGAACCTCACGTGATGCCATACGTGGACCATGTGGGCTCAAATTTCCTTTTTATGCATGATAATGCAAGAGCCCATACGGCCGGCATCGTCAGGGAATATCTTCGGGATGTGAACATCACAGTTATGGACTGGCTAGCCAGAAGCCCAGACATGAACCCGATTGAGCACATTTGGGACGAGCTAAAAAGACGTGTTAGGGCTCGTCAGCCAGTTGCCCAGACGATGCAGGAGTTGAAAACTGCCATAGAAGAGGAATGGGAGATGATCCCTCAAAATTTCATAGAACGGTTGATAAACTCTATGCCTAATCGTATGAGAGCTGTCGTAGATGCCCATGGAGGCAACACGCGTTATTAAATTAAACCATTATTTGATAAAAACATGTTTTTTATTCAAAAATCAACTGCCTTCATCAAGGCGCATACCCGACTTGTTAGGCGTAGCTCCATGTCGTGTGGTATTATGAATTCAAATTTAAAACAATACGATCGAAGAAGATGGTATAATGTATCAGGTTTAAAACTGCATCAATAGTTTTTGTTCAATCTAGCAATCATATGGCCATAGAAACCTAAACTCTAAGGTGGGCCAATAGATGTGTCCAGAAGTGTATATTGTTATATAATATGGTCCTATAGACGTAATGACAACTATTTCATAGGACAGTTATATAGTTATAGTCATGACGACTTTTATAAAACTTATCTATATAACTTTTTAGTCTTAAGAACGTTATGGGCATATAACAGTGTCGGATGTGTCAATGACGTCATGTAATAACCTTCCTTACAACTTATAAACGGGCGATAGTCGCTTATACGTCGTAATGGTAATCATTAAATAATGGTAGAAAAAGAGTCCCCAGTACAACTTGTATACGTCTTCAGGGAACATAAATATCACAATACGACCGTTATTTAACTAATGTCCACGTACAGGTTTTAAAATAAACTTGTATATAACGTGCATAACTAAAGTCCTTCAATCATCTGGTTTGACTTTTTCACAAGCTGGAGAGAGGAATATCAGGATGGTTCAGTAGAAAAAAATATATTTGAAAATACTGAAACTGCAGATGATCTTTTAATTAAAATGCCGGAAATTACGAAGACTAACACTTTTAAAAAGTGGAAGAGATGTTTCAATAATCGTTGTCGATAATGGTCAATATTGGCATAATGAGGTCATTGTATTTTTTTTTATATTGTTCCACTTATTCATTATGTAAGTGCTTACTCTAAATTGATATTAATAAAAAAACTCGGTACTGCTTTATAATTTGTTTATTTTTGTATTTCTTGAAACATAATTAAACCACATCCTCCAAATTTAAGTATGATTTTTATTTTCTTCATATCTGTCTTCGATATAAACTTATCAATATGCATATGGCATTTAAATCATTTTGTTGTATTTATGAGGATTGCCTACAAAAGTAAAAGTATTAGGTACATACAAAATAAACATAATGGAACAATAAATGGGTACATAATCATAATATTTATTAGTATTTACAATTTTATTTTGCACCTAATGAACCCTAATAGTACAGGAATGGCGACGAAACACTTTTGCAGAGGACAATTTATACGTCGGGAAGTTATATTAAAGTCCCATAACATAGTTATCGATGAAAATATGATTAAACATTAAATAATACTTAAGCATTTATGAAGTGCACGAAAAATTACTTTAAAACTTATCTTACATTAATCAGTAAACTTTTTTCCACAATAGAAATGGTTGTAGCTGACAAATAACAGAGTAGTTTTCTTATTTTAATGTAATGTAAGATAAGAGAGATAAGATGGCCGTCGCCTTCGATTGTGTTTTAATCACGACGGAGTAAAGTAAAATTATGCAAAACCAAAATTGTTATATATTATGATACTTTTACGTTATTATGACATTTACACGACGGTAACACGTCGGTAACATGTCGATAAATAAACAATTACTCGTCATGAAGTCGAGTACACATTGCAGCAGTTAACGTTACTCAACTATTAGTTAAATCGATAACATCTATACGAAGACTAAGCGACCAAAAAGGCATTTATATTACTGTTATTCGATTTTCTTATGACATTAAGTTGAATAAAATGGGCCTAAATGCCGTTGAGTAAACGTAATGACGACGTCTACACGACTACATTTTTAAAACATAAAGTTATAATCAAAACGTTTATTCAACCACAAAAATGTTTGTTGGATAGCTACTTACACTTTTAAACTTTCGCGTTCCATTATAAATACACATTTAGACGGGGATTAACGCTAACTACATATTATAGGCATACTACGTATACCTTTTTATACCCGACGTT
Source organism: Scoparia ambigualis (assembly GCA_963921215.1). Classification (NCBI taxonomy): domain Eukaryota; kingdom Metazoa; phylum Arthropoda; class Insecta; order Lepidoptera; family Crambidae; genus Scoparia; species Scoparia ambigualis. The sequence goes on along the minus strand of OY992521.1, from coordinate 25,246,000 downwards.
TCGACCGAGTTGCACCGGTCGTGGTCACGGGCGGACTGGTGTAGCGATGTGCTGCCTCCGCGGCTGAATCTTCGTCCACCATCACATTTTTTATCCAGCTACCGTCACACACAACACTAACGGTGTCCCTATTACGTACACAGGCCTTATTCTGGTGGTTAGTCGATTGCGAAGTAAAACGAAGTTGCGTTTTTGCAAATACTGGATTCCACGCTGTATATAGTTTGTGACCGTCTTCCCGATTGAAATTATTAGGATGCTTTTTGATTTACAATTCCTTCACGCACTACCCTTGAATAAAAGTGGCGATCTGTGGAGAGGACTTGCGTTCGATAAAATTCAATCCAGTGATTTGCACCTCTTTCAAGTAGATGTTCTGCAATCGCTGATTTTGATTTATTAGACTGGCGGTTTTTGACAGCTGCGATATGTTCTTTGACCCTTTCATGAATTGAAATATACATAAATATGGCGGTTTCTGACGGCGACTCGGTCGAAACGTCGGGTATAAAAAGGTATGCGTAGTATGCCTATGATATGTAGTTAGCGTTAATCCCCGTCTAAATGTGTATTTATAGTAGCTACTCTTTTATAGCGATTAACTGTTAACAAAAGTGTACTTAATTACAAAATTATAACAATAAAGAGCTGATTGTATGAACTTCAAAGTTCTGAATTGTTCTAAATTTAGTAGTTTCGATCCCGTGTTAATGAGTCAGTCAGTTCCAGGCAGTGTTCTCTCTCAAACAAAAGTTTTATTTCCTTTGTAATACGATACTTTACGATCGGATCTACTTATTTGCTTTTAGAAGATGTTGTTTAAGAATATTTATCTTAAATCATTGGGGTTAAAGTTACTCGAGTCCGTAGGTTTACCCTTGAGACCCTACACGTGGGGTGTACACCCCTGGGTGGTGCTAAATGAGTGACACTAACCGAGTGGTAGAGCCACGCTACGTTGCAGCACGCATTGGGCCGGTTCGCCCGGCGTAATACCACCCTCTCACTAATATCCGGCGTGAAATAATAGCACTTGGTGCTGTTGTGTTTCGTCCGACCAGTGAGGGTTCTGGAGGCCCTTTCCCCACCCCACAATTCCTATTCCTTCCTAAAACCTATTCCTTTATTAAAGGCCGGCAGCGCGTCTGCAATTCCTCTGGTGTTGCGGGTGTCCGTGGGCGGCGGTGATTACTCTCCATCAGATGACCCGCCTGCTCGTTTGCCTCCTTCTATTATAAAAAAAAACTCTAACCGTGGTTTGTGAGTTATTTTTTTAACGCACACAAGTAACCAAAAATAGATATTAATAAGACTCTTAGAAAGTTTGGTTACCTTTATAAAAATAAGAATATTACAACCTTTATGTACGTACAATGTAATGTAATGTAATGTAATGTAATGTAATGTAATGTAATGTAATGTCAACCGTGTCGCGTAGCGGGGAAAGAATACTACCACCCCCTCTCTTCCCTTGGGTGTCGCAAAAGGCGACTAAAGACTGCACATACATCTAACACCATATAGCGGCGATGGGCTCACCACCTGTCACGCTGAGCACATGTGCAGTCGACATTCGGTGAAAAGTGGATTATGGTATAGCCTGTCACTCATTGCCTAGTCTCTGATTAACCCTTTGGGGATAATAGTCGTGATTACATTACTGTATGTATGATGTACCTGAAATAGTACTACTAACTCTTCTCTTCCATTGGGTGTAGTAAAAAGAAACTATCGGACTAAGGACTGCCCATACATCCAACAACATATACCGACGATGGATTCACCACCTGACTGACTACATGTGCAGGTCAGTGCAAGTGCATTGACCCGCCCGGACGCCAGGTATCCTAAATTCGTAATACGTGTTAGAGTTCAATAATTGCGCGGTCCTGGTCGATTGACCATGATTAACAGTATTTATGTGGATAAGTTTGATCAATTTTAGTTTCTTTATTTTTTTACATAAAAAAACTTAAATTAAATCTGTAGCTCTAGATTAAGTTACTCTATAATTTTAAAAAAATGTGCACAGTTAAATAAAATCCAGTATGGGTACCGCAGCGTGAGGCTTTGTTCATAATCTGATTGTGCCTCTACTTTTTGCAACGAGCGTGGCCCGTGGTAATAGCTGGCTGGTTTTTTGTCATATTTTTTACAATGCCATTTTGCGAAGTTGTCCGTTGGCCGCGGCAAGATTGCATTCGCTGAAACAATTTTAGAGGCTGACACGGAAAAAGTCAATAGTGGTTTTTACGGCGCGGTTTCGAATGCTATCACGATTTGACACTATTTGGAAAATGCTTTTCGATGGAGAAGTGTAGGCTTGTTTTGCTCGTTGTACTTTTATTTTATTTTATGACACAACGAGGTAACGCTCGGCTTCCTCGCCGATCTGCCCAGCTAGGCAAGTGGCAAACGCTCCGTATTGATTCGTTAGCGTTTTTTTATTAGTAAATTGGTAGACCGTAGAATTGGTTAACCCTGTCTTGTAGCGGTGACAGAATACTACCACCCCCTCTCTTCCCTTGGGTGTCGTAAAAGGTGACTAACGGACTAAAGATTTCACGCACATCGATCCAACAGCATAGAGCGGCGACTGTCACGCTGAGCACATGTGCAGTAGCAATTTTGTGAAAAGTGGACTATGGCAGAGGACTGCTTTTGCGGTCCTAATTGCCTATTCTCTGACTAACCCTTCGGTAATGATAGTCGTGATTACATGTATGTATAGTCTTTTAATTTTTATATGTTATCGAAGTTATAACATATAGAAATTAACATATTTTGCAGTCCCCGCAAGAATCGGACCATGGAAAATGAATACAAAAATATGCGAATTATTTTTTTATTTTGAGTAACATAATAAACATATTTTCCTAAAATTACACAACTACCTACATTACTTACAAGTCGAATTGTAATATACGAATGTGTAACACTGCACACAACACAGAGAATAACATTTTTTTTATTTACAACCTTTATACAGTCATCATGAATTTCACTTAGATTTTCGAAAATCCAACTCGAATGCACTTCTCGTCTGCATCCGCTTCTTTTAACACAATTACTATGACAATCGGTTAATAGAAGCTATATCACTTTTATATACGGAAATCTCCGTTTTTCTACAATTCCAAATCAAAAGGGACTACCTAAAGGTCACAATAATTAGTAACGATTTTCAATATTTTTTCGCTATTTGGTTGATAAACCAATACCCTAGGACGTTTTTTTTAATTTTTTCTCAAGTGTGTTCTTTTCCGAAATATTTACAAACACCGCGCCAAACGAGATTTTTTACATTTTTCAAAATTCAAAAAAAGTTACTAGCCGAATTTAATGAAATTCGTGTTTTTTATATAAAAGAAGGCGGCAAACGAGCAGGCGGGTCACCTGATAGAGAGCAATCACCGCCGCCCATGGACACCCACAAAACCAGAGGAGTCGCAGATACGTCTCAAGCGATTTGCATTTGATAACCATTTTTAATGGTAAAACTAGAAGCACAATCAAGTCTGAACAAAAAGAGTATGTAGCGAGATGAGATCTACTTACTCAATTCGTTTAGTAGTGTAGGTACGAGCTAAGTGGCAACATGACAAAGCGATACTTAAAAAATTGGTATTCGGCAAAACACATATTATATTATGTGGTATTACACTTTTATGGATTCGTAATTAAGTTGTATAACCAATACCATTCTCATCCGTCACGGTGAACACAAGTGTTGTTATTATAATTAGTGAAACGTGGTCTATGGCGTTACTGCTACTGCGGTCATTGCCTTGTTTCTGACTATGCCTTGATCACACGTACCGAGTAGGGGGGGCGAGACAGCACTCAACCTAGTAAGTAGAACGGGAGCCAAGCTACTGTCTCGCCGTTTTGTATAGCCGAGGGCTCAGCCGAGCACACGGCGCTATGTTTATACGTACCGAGTTTGCTCGGTACGTGTGATCAAGACATAACTCTTAGGGGATAATGTAATAGTTGTGATTGTATGTATCATTTCATTCAGCGCATACTGTGAGTTCGATTCACCCGTCTTCCTCGCGGAGGATAACGTGCGCCCGTGCATAAAGGTTGCCGATGCCGCACCAGAGAGGGCCGCTTCCGAAACTAAATTTCGGCTGATTTTCGTTGGTTACCATTTAACCGTCCAGTAATGTTTAAGGGGAGGTATTTCGAGCGCTTCTCTTTCGCTCTCTCGACGGTACGACGGTAAGGGACGGGTATAACAGCGAAGCGGCACGAACAGGCGCGTTTCATATTTAAAAAAAATTATAGATGTAATAAATAAAACGATCGGTTATAATACCTCAAAAAGTTATCTATGAACTTTATTTTGATAAATAACTCATAATATCAAATCACTTATTTTAAGATTAAACCTAGAAAAGAGGATAAAATGACACAAAAATATGTAACTTTGTGAATGTATTCTATCGAGTTTCCAAATCGTGTTTCCATCGGGTATATTCCACAGAATAAAGACTCAAAATATTTTATAATTACCGCAGATTTTAATGTAAAAACGTGTTATTTTAATTTTTTACTAACATTTAGCCTTAAACAATATGGCGTCAAACGTCCAGCTGTTTCCAGCAGCTGCCAGAAGAGTGTACAGAAGATTACCGACCGTGACTGAGCTGACAAAAAAGCTTAGAACTAAACAATTATAAAGCTATATCAAAACTTAAATTACGTACAGAATGCTTAGAAAACGCAGAATTTTAATAAATTAACAAATATGGCAAAATAAAGATTCTAAGAAAAAAAATCCGTTAGAATATTTTGACGCATAGAAGTTATTATTACTTGGAAGTGACTGTATAAAACTACAAAGAATCATACCATTTTCAATAGCTCAAACCATTGCGATTTTTTTAATATGCACATAATTAGGAAGTACGGTGAATAGAATTTTAGAAGATTCAAAGATTCCAAAATTCCGTTTTGGCGAACTGTCAATTTCGTCTATTTTATTATTTTATTTTTGTAAATTTTTTGAGTTTATGGTTACTAATTCATCATAAAAGTAAAAGAATATAGAATTCTTTTACTTTTATGATGAATTAGTAACCACAGAACCACCTCAAATTTTTTCACGGACATACGTACAACGTGCTTTGAGCTATCGTTTAGGGGCTATAGTCACCATGGACGGTTCAGGTTGACGGTTGAATTCTTGGTGACTAGTCACCGTGGACGTTTGAGAGTAATTCGCGCTCGGTGACTATAGTCACCGTGGACGTTTGAGTGGAACGGTTTTCATTCCATCCGAAACTTTGTTCATACTAAGTAAGTTTGGCATTTCGATTATTAATTTTTAGAAAATTCTTTGAAGCTTTAAAAATAATGGAAAACGCTATTAAATAGCCAACAAAAATCGGCCGAAATTTTCGGAGAATCAGAGTAGGGCCCCAGCAGTACCGCGCGTTGCCGCTGCTTTCCGTGCGCGAGCTCAACTTCACCGCGAACACATCGCGCGCCGGCTCAGCACGGAACATCACTGTGAGTGACAATGCTTTTACATGGTAATAATAATATAGGCATTTTTATCGCCCCATCTTTGTTAAAAAAATACATATGAGGTTCAGAGAAGCCACAGTCTGAGTTTCCAGTATTTTTATTATAACTGGTGCACTTGAAGTAGAGTTTCTGTTAAATCACGTTACAATATAGTGTAATACACAATTAGGTCAAATGTATATAAGCAGCCACGATTCCGCTAAGATTTAATGATTGTTTCTACTTTTTATAATAAACAAGATTTTTATTTTGAACCCCCCGCCAAAAGTAAATATAATACCGCACCGCACGAATAAAAGTAATATTTTTATCCGTGCGGTGACGGAGAAAGAATTCCAATCGCCGCCCCTCTCTCCGTCCGGTGGGTGTTGTAAGAAGCGACTAACGGACTCTTTCGAGCGATGATCTGCTCCACTGGTGGTAGGGCTTGACTCGTCTGGTCAGTGACCACCGTACGCATGGTGTAAAACCCGTCAAGTGACTGCTTGTCGGTCGCGTTTCGGGATCAGCCAGCGTATAACCAGAGCTTGAGAGGATGATGCTGCGATGGATTTGGTCTGTGGAGGCTTCCGTCAAACCAGTGCCAGGAGGACTTCGTTAACCTGCCGACCAGGGAGACCCGTAGAAACGGTTGTCCCGCTGGCCGCCCGTGGCACAGTACAGGGGCCCAAGCGAGCCTAACCAGCTCGTGAGGCTGCCTCATCATGCCACGCATAATCTCGGGGTGGTCCGTCGTGCCGGTTGGTGACCGGAAGGTGGGGTCCCGGCGGCCATTCCCGGGGGGGTTCGGGGGCCCTTCCGTTCGGCAGGTTAATAATACTCGTCTGTGGGCAAATTCCTGGGGAAACAGGCCACCACACTTTGACCATTCGCATCGCGGCATCATTTTCTCGATTCACGCCTCTCTCTTTCCACTCCAAAAATGACAGCGCCTAACAACAAAACTGGTACTACAGCGGTGCACACCCCCACCACAACCTTACCGTTTGAGGTGGAGTTCGCTAACATCCGCAGACTCCATACAAACCTCAATGCCGTCCACCACCATCTTGAGACGGCACGGCCAGCAATGTTGTTCCTGACGGAGACGCAAATAATCCGCCCAGCTGACACCACCTACCTGAACTATCCCGGCTTTGTGCTTGAAGAATCCTTCAAAGCCAAAGCCGGAGTTTGCTTATTTGTTCGGGCGGATGTTTGCTGTCGCCGTCTGCGCTGTCTGGAGGACCCTTCCTTCTCCCTCCTAGTGGTACACGTCGACTTAGGCTCTCATTGCCGTGTCTACGTTTGCGTCTACCGATCCCATAACGGCGACATGGAGACAACTCGACTAATTGAACATCTTAGTCGGGTAGCAGATGATGCGCAGGAGCGGTTTCCATCGGCGGAACTGGTGTTTTTGGGGGACTTCAACGCCACCATGAGTTGTGGTTAGGTTCCTCCAAAACAGACCATGCTGGTAGAACTGCCCACGCATTCGCTCTCACGCATGACCTGACGCAACTGGTGAACCAGCCAACCAGGATCCCAGACTTAGTTGGCCATGCGCCCTCCTTACTCGACCTTCTGCTGACGAGTCGCCCAGCTGGATACCGGGTTTTCAAGCTCCTTTAGGTTCCTCGGATCACTGCTTGATATCCAGCACAGTGCCCTTGGCATCGCGCCCGCCAACAGCGGTTTCGAAACGCCAGATTTGGCATTACGCGTCGGCAGACTGGGACGGTATGCGGGAGTATTTTGCATCCGTCCCTTGGAGGCAGCGCTGCTTTAGTGGGAAGGACTCGACCGTTAGCGCCACTGCCGTTGCTGATGAGATAATATTAGGAATGGAATACTATATTCCACACTCCTATGTCATCAGCAAAGGCAGACGCAACCGCTGGTTCAATCGCGAGTGTGCCAGCGCTATTGAGAGCAAACAGACGGCATAGAGCGCTTGGATCAGAGGTAAAGCTCATGGAGATCCCGAAACTCGCTTGCTAAAAGCAGCCTATAATAATGTCACCAAGTCGTGTAAGAGGGCCTACATTAGAGCGGATGCCCAGCGCGTTGCACGAGTAGGCCAAGAACTCCTGACTCATCCTACGGGCAGCCGTAGCTACTGGCGTCTGGCCAAAGCCGTGCAATCCAACTTCTGCCAACCCTCGCTGCCACCACTGAGATGTCCTGACGGAACTTTAGCTCACAAGCCGCAGGAAAAGGTCGATCTCCTGGCCAAACTCTTTGCGGCTAACTCCCGGATCGATGACTGTAATGCACAGCCACCCTCAATTCCTCACTGTGGCCACACAATGTCTGATATTAAAATCAGGCAGTGTGATGTCCGTGCGGAAATGCAGTCAATCGATGTCCGGAAAGCTAACGGTCCTGATGGCATCCCAGCAATAGTCCTGAAAATGTGTGCAGCGGAGTTGTCCCCTGTGTTAACGCGTCTGTACCGTCTCTCGCTCTCTTCGGGTTGTGTGCCGGAATCTTGGCGAGAAGCTAATGTGCAACCGATCCCTAAAAAGAAGATCGGTCAGATCCGACTAATTACCGCCCTATAGCCGTAACTTCAGTGTTGTGTAAGATCCTAGAACGAATATTGAACAAACAGCTTATTCGATACCTAGAAGATCACTCCCTAATTCACGATCGTCAATATGGGTTTCGGCCAAAACGGTCAACGGGTGATCTTCTAGCGTACGTCAAACATCTCTGGGGTGAGGCTATTGACAAGCGAGGCGAGTCACTGGCAGTTAGCCTTGACATAGCCAAGGCTTTTGATCGGGTCTGGCACAAAGCTCTTCTCTCCAAGCTCCCGGCATACGGTTTGCCCGCTCAGTTCTGTACCTGGATTGCCAGCTTCCTGCATGAGCGTAGAATCCGTGTCCTTTCGGATGGATGCGCTTCGCGGTTCATGTCAGTGAACGCTGGTGTTCCTCAAGGCTCCGTTCTGTCCCCCACGCTGTTCCTTCTGCATATCTATGATGAAGCGAGCAAATCTTGTCATTGAGCTCGATCGGGTGTTGGACCTTATTTCTAAATGGGGCTCCGATAATCTGGTGGAGTTCAATGCCAAGAAAACACAGGTGTGCGCGTTCACAGCGATAAAAGTCGCCATTCCTTCCCCTTCCCTCTCTTCAGGGTACATCTCTAAGCCTGCAGAGCAGTATTAACATGCTCGGTATGAATATCCGCTGCAATGTGAACCAAAAGGACTACATCGAAAGCGTGATTAAAAATGCCTCACGTAAACTCAGTGTCCTGAACAAGGTGCGGCGATTCTTCACGCCTGATCAGTTGTGTCTATTATGCAAGACACAGGTGCGGTCTTGCATGGAGTATTGCTCTCACCTTTGGGACGGCTCCGCAAAGTACCTTATCGATGCCTTGGACAGATTGCAGCGCCGCGCTGTGCGCATTATCGGCAATGCGGAGGTCACTAAAACTCTCGAGCCTTTGCAATTGCGTAGAGATATTGCGTCACTCAGCGTCTTTTACCGTTTATACCATGGCGAGTGCTCTGAAGAACTCTTTGACCTCATCCCTCCTTCTCCCTTCCTCCATAGGAGTACACGTGCTGCTCTCCGGAGTCACCAATTTACAGTCTCTAACATTCCATCACGCACAAAGAAATTTGGTGACTCGTTTCTTTGTCGCACTTCCAAAAGATGGAATAGTCTACCAGCACACGTATTTCCTCCTACCTATGACATAGGGTCCTTCAAACGAGGCGTGAAGAAGCACTTTGTGGGCCGGCAGAGTGAGGGTGACTGATGCTACGTCTCTTACGCTGCACCAGTTGTCCTCGCGCCTGGACTTCATTTCCACTTAACATCAGGTGGAGTGGGGTCATTTGCCGGGCTTAGTATAAAAAAAAAAAATGTTTGAGTTGTTGTTTTTGAGTTCCCGATATTTCGGCGCAGTTGCATGCACCATGCTCACGAAGTAACTAAAAAAAAATAACGCAAAAACAACAACTCAAACATGGTAAAACTCATGATAAAAATAAGGTTCTAATTGTTGTCCTATTCCTGGACATAATGTAGAAATGTAGGTCTAAAGCTAAATTACAATTAGAATTATGTACATAATGTTATAATCTAGTGAGTGTGTGTATAGTAGTAGTGTGTAGTAGTGAAATCATTTGCCGGGCTTATCATAAAAAAAATAAAAAAATATATATATGGGGTAAAATAAGTAATAAAATATTAGACGTAAAAATGAATGTTTTCCTTTTTATAGGAATGGGAATTAAAGTTACTCGCGTCCGTAGGTTTACCCTTGAGACCCTACACGTGACCCCTGGGTGGTGCTAAATGAGTGACACTGACTGGTAGAGCCACGCTGCGTTGCAGCACGCATTGGGCCGGCTCGCCCGGGGTAATACCACCTTTCACGAATATCCGGCGTGAAATAATGGCACTTGGTGCTGTTGTGTTTCATCCGGCCAGTGAGAGTTTCGGAGGCCTTCCCCCCCCCCCCCCTCACAATTCCTATTCCTTCCTTTACCCTATTCCTTTCTTAAAGGTCGGCAACGCATTTGCGACGCCTCTGGTTCTGCGGGTGTCCATGGGCGGCGGTGATTGCTCTCCATCAGGAGCTCCTTTGCCTCCTTCTTAAAAAAAAAAACAATTTTAGCCTGCTTTTTATATCCTATAGTTCTAGGTGCGTGCGCTCACCCTCGCGCTCAAAGCGACGGCGCGCTGTCATTGGTGCACGAGGTTTTAGTGGTCCACGCATGCGCTTTGATAACGGCGATAGGCCGCGCGCTAGGTGACAATAATTTTAATTTTCTTATGAAAAGTTGAGACAAAAATGTAAAAAAACATTTTTTTTTATTATTGTTTGGTTGTACTGCTGCTATAGGATCACGTAAAAAGCTTGGCGGGGGGTTCAAAATTAACCCTGTATAGGTCAAATGTCATATACATTAAGCAGCCACTATTTCGATAAGATTTAGTGATTGCGTTTTTATTTTTTATTTATTTATTATTTATTTATTATTTAACTTAATTAAACGGGTATAAACCCAATTACCTACATTATTATGTAAACTAGAATGCTTAATTAATACATACTTAGAGTCGAATTCTACTTACAATCGACTTTGGTTCATCCACAAATATATCTATATCTGGAAAGTTAACAAGAAGTGCGTTTAGCAATGATATAATATGTGTAGATACGTTGCCTGCCCTCCGTAGTGACTAGAACAAATCCAGGTAATTGCCTGAACCTCACTCAGTCACACGTCAGTCATTGTCACGTCAATACGATCGCTACCGTTATAAGTTTTTGTGTTGTTATTTGGATAAAAGGCCTTCCTGTGTATACAGAAATTGTAAAAATTATACTGCAACCATAAGAAACAAGATTTTTTTAATTTCACTCGTAATTATTGTAAAAATAAATTTAAAATAGAAATTTTCATTTAGTGAGGACATTTGCCCTGTTGCCAATTCGATATGCATGAGCGAGACGCGTGTACTATGTAAGAGAGAGACGTTTCTGTAAGAGTGAAAGAGAGAAAACAATGGCGGCCGAGATGGCGCATAAATTCAATGAGCTCATTGGTCAACTCAACTACCTTAAAGAGTATACAAAAGTTAAAATATATGTTTATCTCTTTTTAACAATAGGCTAATGATATGATTGCATTTATTTTCTTTCCCTTTCGACGTGATTACGTCATAGAAAGAATTTCGCCATTTTTAAATGCAATTTGTTCAGGTGTTACTAGTCTTTATATAAAAGGTCATTGGCGTTTAGTGCTTCATGCATTCGACACAATGGCGACTGCGCGCGCGCGAGTCTATGTCTACGACCGGCACGTATTCGTGAATGATTATCAGGAACATAAAAGCGACACAACTGTTCGACACATTCAGGCGAGTCAATTGGCTACTTGACAGATTTCGAAAAAGTATTTAAAAAATGACAAACGCTTACTTTATACACCGCACAATATTTTCTTTCTTGAAAAAGCTTTATTTATCAGAAAAAAACATATTTTTCTTTAATGATTTCAAATTTCGTGCGAAAACGGTTGGTCACGTGACATTTTGCTCTGTGACGTCACATTTCAATAAATATAATCTTGAAACCTGACAGATAGTTTTTGTAAACTTTGTGAAATGTGACGTCACATGAAGCTCAATCATGGCCGTCCGTGTTTCGGGTCTTGTAATCCACAGATAAAAAATCGCAAATTTATTTTGTAAAAATAAAATATTTACAAATTATCTTAATAAAAAAAAACTATTAGATAATTATCGTTAAATCATAACCTACCATTTCCGACATATTTCATATTTTATTGTTACAGCTGTCAAATAGCCAATTACTCCCCGTAAAATCGACAGAGCGGTTGAAATATCCGTACGAGTTCTCCTGAGTTCTAAAGAGTCCATTCACAACATACCCAATAAATACTTTTTAGGATACATAAACGGATAGTAGCCATATATACGCTTATAATTCGCTAATATCAAAGAAAAGCCTTTTTAAGTGATCGAAGCTTTTAAAGCATGAAGAGCTATGATATGTTTTTCAATTACTTACTTGACCCATCTGAGACTCTACTTTCCTAAAGTTGCTTAACTTGCACAATCGATATCACGCTACTCACTTCGCCAACGAGACTTTCGATCATAAACAATAAAAAAAAATTAATAAAAATATTTGTAGCAAGGTAAACTTTTTCTAGATACAATATTATTAGTTATTCCGTCTATTGTGTGTGTTCTCAGATCTTTTCTATTAACAAACATTTAATAACAAGGCTGATTCTAAAAATATTGCTCTTGTTGAACAGAAATTATAATTTAGGGATAATATTTATATTGTAGATACTACCAGCGAGGATAGAATAATTTAGTCTGACGTAACGTAAAAAATATTAAAACAAAATTGTTACTTGAGCTTTCTATTTCGTACATCATTATCATCCCACTCCCCAATTATCGTTCCACTGGTGCTCATCAGTGGCCTGTGCCCACAGGCCTTCCTACCTGGATACAGCACATGGCTAAAACCCACCACGCTGGCCACATGTGGGTTGGCGTGTTTCAACGACTTCCATTTTATGATAACAACCGCTACCAACGGCTTTACTTGTCTTCCAAAGTAGCAAAATAATCGAGATCTAAGAGTTATGCCATAACTTGGAGCTTGCTGTTCGTGGTCCCGAGCCATCCCCGTGGCACAGAAAGGATGGTATAGGTTTTTAGTGGGTAGGTCAACCCTCTACCCGTCGAGCTCTTTCTACCTGGGCGGTTAAAGGAGAGGAGAGTCCCATCTATCAAGAGGTCGCCCCAGGCCTCGCCGTACGGGTAAGACGACATTTTAACTAGTTAAAAAATGGATATGTCGGGTAGCGGGGAAAAAATACTACCCTCTCTTCCCTTGGGTGCCGTTAAAGGTTACTAACGGACTAAAGACTGCACGTACATCCAACATCATAGAGCGGCGATGGGTTCACCACCTGTCACGCTGAGCACATGTGCAGTCGCTTTTTGGTGAAAAGTGACTATGACAGAGTACTACTTTTGCGGTCCTCATTGCCTAATCTCTGGCTAACCCTTCGGGGATAATAGTCGTGATTATAAATATGTATGTATGTATTAGCGTTGCTCTAAAGTGAAACGCGAAATTGGCGAAACATAATACAATGTTAGACATACCATCGACTAGTACGTACAAACAGAACTGCAAATGTTAACATAGTTATATCAACATAGTTGAAATAACTATGTTAACATTCGCATAGTTACCCTAACATCACCCATCGATATCAGTTTCTGTGTACTATTTATATAATAACTCAAGCAAGAAACGCTCTTAAGGCATTAGGGATAGGATCTTTTCAAGTATGCTGTGTATAGTATTGTTAATGAAATAGGTGCCGTTATATTCATAAGTCTTGCATTAACCACTTCAGACGCACCCCCTTTGATCCATTCAATTATGGACATTAATCAATTCCATAACAAGAGGTCGTTGCACCCCAAATCGGCTTATACGTAATCAATCGTTGCTTCGTCAGTACTGAATGCTTGTCAAAACACAGAACTGTGGAACCGAATATGTGTAGACAGACAAAAATGATGAAGGGATCTAAATGCTATAATACAGAATTTGTTTACTGTACTTGTTTTTCCCATATTTTTAGTTTAATTATAGAAATAAAGTTTAATTAATAATATCACGTTCTAATCTAATTTACCCAAAACCTATATCTAACCAAACCTAATCAAAATAATAGTTGCTATACCTAGTTGTATATGGGGGATATCGTTGCTCGCGTCCGTAGGTAGAAACCTTAAATACCCTACACGTGTCTCCTGTGTGGTGCTAAATGAGCAATAACGCCGAGTATCGGGCGGCGGAAATGATAACCCGATCCCTCCGGCAACGATGCTAGAGGCGGCTTCTACAGGCCGTGAGGAGCTAAATGACCTCAAAAAGCTAAGCAAACCTCCATGATAAGCTCCTCTTCAAAATGGCCCCTAGTCCCCAGCAGCTCCGCTATTCCGGATCACGGCAGCGGTCCTGGTTACGGTGGAGAAGGGGGTGCAAAGAATCTCTGGGTAAGGAATGGCTGCCAAACGAAACTGACCCTGGCTACATACAATACACGGACTCTGAGATTGCAAGCGAAACTGGAGGAACTGGAAACTGAACTTGGACTAATAAAATACGACATAATCGGTCTAAGCGAGGTAAGGAGACGAGGAGAAGACACCGTATTGCTCCAGTCGGGGAACCTGTTCTACTATCGAGGTGAAGAACAGAAATCAGTGGGCGGAGTAGGCTTTTTAATTCGACCTTATCTCCAGCGATACATCGAAGAGCTGGCAAGCATATCGCCGCGCGTAGCGTACGTAGTCCTTAACATTAACAAAAGATATTCCCTCAAAATCATCCAAGGGTACGCACCTGACTGCAATCATAATGACGAAGAAGTAGAAACATTCTACGAAGATATCTCAGCAGCAATGGAAAAAGGGAAAAAATGTCATTTCCAAATAATAATGGGCGATTTTAACGCTAAGATAGGCAAAAGACGGGGTAATGAGAGCTTTATAGGACCGCATGGCGTGGACAGTCGGAACGCCCGCGGAGAGACGCTGGTGAACTATCTCGAAGAAAACCATCTCTTCGCAATGAACTCCTTTTTCGAAAAGAAATACAAGCGGAAATGGACGTGGGTTAGCCCTGACGGGAAGACAAAAAACGAGATAGATTTCATCCTCTCAAATCAGAAGCACATAATTACTGACGTCACGGTGCTCAACAGGTTTCAGACTGGTAGTGACCACAGGCTAGTACGAGGTACCATCACTCTTAATACAAAACTAGAGAGAAAGAGGTTTATGCGAAAGAAAGTGAGCAAACTTTGCATACCAGAGGGAATCGTCACTAACTTCGAAAAGACGCTTAAAGAGTCTCTACGTCGTTCACCTACGCAACATTTCGAAGATAACCTCGAAACAAAATATAACAGATTTGTTAAGACACTCACTAACTCTGCAAAAGTTCACTTTCCGAAAGCCCAAAAACCTAAAGCGGATATTTCAGAAGAAGTTAAGACCTTGATGGAGACTCGCCGTAAAGTAGCATCAGACCATTTCAACAGTGAAGAACACTGTTTGTTGAATAAAAAGATTAATAAGACCCTCAGATACCATATTCGCCGCCGAAACACTGAACAAATCCAAAACCTCATTGAGCGTAACAAAGGGTTCAAAGTATTTCAGAGAAAAGGCGGAAGTGGGCAAATTACAACACTGAGGAAACCAAACGGTAAATTAACATCTAATGCAAATGACATCCGCAAGATCACCGAGACGTTCTATAAAGATCTATATGCATCTAACCAAGCCGAACCTTGCGATACGGAACAAAGAGACAGGCGTGCACCTCTACGAAAACACTTTACCGAAGACTTACCAGAATTCAGCTCGTATGAGGTCAAACAAGCTTTAAAACGTCTCAAGAAAAACAAGGCACCTGGTGAAGATGGTATCACTTTAGAACTCTTAAAAGCAGGTGGAAGTGCAGTGGTGGCAGAACTAAGGATGCGTTTTAACGAGGTCCTCTTTACTGGTGAAGTACCCTCAGACTGGAAGGATTCTATAGTGGCGCTTTTAAGGATGCGTTTTAACGAGGTCCTCTTTACTGGTGAAGTACCCTCAGACTGGAAGGATTCTATAGTGGCGCTTTTCTACAAAAAAGGCGATAATGCCCTCTTACAAAACTACCGCCCAATATCACTGCTAAGTCAGGTATACAAGGTTTTTTCAAGAGTTCTTACCACACGGCTAACACAGCGCTTAGACGAGCAACAACCCAGGGAGCAGGCAGGGTTCAGAAGAGGCTTTGGCACAGTCGACCACATATTCACCTTAAGGCAAGTCATTCAAAAGGCAAATGAATATAACAAGCCACTGTTTCTCGCCTATGTTGACCACGAAAAGGCTTTTGACTCTGTAGAACACTGGGCTGTGTTTCACTCCCTCAAGAGATGTCAGGTTGACTACTGATACATTCAGATCTTACAAAACCTGTATAAGTCTGCAACTATGAAGATACAGCTGCGAGAAAATACTGACCCTATCTCCATCTATAGAGGGGTACGGCAAGGGGATGTTATATCTCCTAAACTTTTTACTAGCGCCCTTGAAGACTTATTTAAGACCTTAGATTGGTATGGGAAAGGTATAGATATCAACGGCATGTATCTTAACCATCTTCGTTATGCCGACGATATTGTAATAATAGCAGAATACGAACACCACCTGCAAGACATGTTGGAAGACCTTTATATCGCTTCCTTACGAGTCGGACTGAAGATGAACATGGGAAAGACCAAAGTTATGGCTACAGCTGATCTGACAAATGCCCCGATCACACTGGGCGGCCGAGGGATAGAACAAGTATCCGAGTATGTTTACCTTGGGCAACTCATAAGGCTCGGAAAGGACTCATTAGCCAAAGAAATAAGCCGTAGAATTCAGCTTGGATGGGCAGCCTTCGGAAAGCTAAAGACTGTGTTCCGGTCCGATATCCCACAGTCGCTAAAGACCAAGGTATTCGACCAATGTGTACTCCCGACCATGACATACGCATGTGAAACGTGGACTCTCACCGCCACGCAAGTTCGGAGACTCAAAGTCGCCTAGAGAAAGATGGAACGCAGTATGCTGGGATTAACCATGCGCGACAGAGTAAGGAATGATACTATAAGACACCGCACAAAAGTGACCGATATCGGGAACCGAGTTGCAAGGATGAAGTGGGCTTGGGCCGGTCATCTCTGTCGCCGTGATGATGAGAGATGGAGCAACTGCGTTCTATTCTGGAGACCAAGAATGGGGAAGCGGAGCATCGGCAGACCTCCAGCTCGTTGGTCCGATGACATCAAGGCGGTCGCAGGGCCGATCTGGACCAGATTCACTGGCGACCGGGCTGGTTGGAGGAGGACTGGAGAGGCGTACGTCCAGCAGTGGACGATGATACGCTGAAGAAGAAGAAGAAGAAGAAGAAGAAGATACCTAGTTGTGTTTCCGAATTCATATTACATTTTCAAATTACATTGATATTTATTATGGGTCATCTTGACCCAACCGTACACTCGTTGTTACAATTCTCCACTGTGCTGACGCTGTGTTAAAAAGCATAACAAGCAAATCTTTTTAGCGAAACGGTTGCAACACCTCCAAACTAAGTCAAAAGAGTCAAAACATATTACGGCAACGCAGGTGTTTACCCGTCCAACGCAAACACGAAAGAGGTAATTTCCACTTTAAGCTGTCTCTTGCAGCGTCTATGTCTCATGAACAGCGCATTATTCAAATATAGTCAGATTCTAGTACTTGGATGCAGGCAGGGGCGACCCTCGTCGTCCAAACTTGATTATACTGACAGTAAAAAGGGATTTCGGAACGGAATTGTCGCAATTTTGAAACACTGTGTTGGTGTAAAGTATTCTCGTTATTTGTGGATACACAGTTTGGTAAGTTTTTGTACATTTATTTTATAGAATGCGAACTGATAAATAAATATACGTCTTGGAACGTGAAAATAGACTACACCGATTTCTTGTTTTTTTTAATTTGACGTTTCCTTAAAACAGCCAAAAAATTACAAGCGGGTAAATTACAATTGTGACGCGTAGCCGTGAAAGAATACAACCCCCACTCTTCCCTTGGGTGTCATAAAAGGCGACTAACAGACTAAAGACTGCACATTACATCCAACAGCATACAACGGCGATGTGCTCACCACCCGAGCACATGTGCAGTCGCTATTTGGTAAAAATTGGCCTATGGTAGAGGACTGCTTTTGCTGGCCACATTGTTTAGTCTCTGACTAACACTTCAGGGATAATAGTCGTGATTATGTATGTGTGTAGATTACACCAGAAATGTCAAGCTTGAGGATAGCTTGCGCTCGATACAAAGATGGTAACACTAGTTTTGACATAAAGAATGACAGGTGATGAGCACAACGCTGCTCTATGATGTTGATGTTGGATCACAGAATAATAATAGTATAATAACTAAAGCATAGAGTGTGTCCAAATGAGACTCGTATAGTTGTCCTATTTTTTCAAATGGGCCATAAACATTGAAAGAAAAGAGACAAAATAAGTTGCCAAAAACGTCAAATGTCTAGCGAAAAAAAAACCGGTCACCATTTATGATCCAAATTCAAAAGCGACATACAAATGTAATTCGAATGGTGACCAAACGGAGTGCCTACTCAAATGTCATAGCACTCCTTCTATGCTTTAGTTATTATTGTGAATGTTAGATGTACCTATGTGTCGCTTTATAACTCTTTAGTCCGTTAGTCTGCTTTTACGGCACCGAAGAAAAAAGAGATGGTGGTTATCTTTCACCGCTAGGCGCCACGGTTGATAAAGCCAACATTAAACGAACAGCCATCAATTTTATCGATGACTTAAATACAAGTTACAGGAATTTGCCTAACTGTGGGGTAGTTAAAAGGCTGTTTTTACTTTACTTTACATATAGCTCAAACAAAGACAATACAACTTTTTCCGTTGAAACGCATAAAGATGAATAACTTTATGCGAATAACACAAGTTTAATAATGTACACTTAATAACGCTCTGCATTCAAGTGCTCAAATCTGCCTATATTTGAATAACGCCCGCGACAGGGAAGTTTGCCAGAAACGGCTTAATATGAGAATTATTGCTCCACAGTTTCATACTATACGTGCCTGCTTCAAGTTGAAAAGTTACCCAACTCCGGACGCCTGCACTGTGAACATGAATGTTGTATTTGCGTTTGATTGTCATTAAAGTTGTGTTTTATTTATGTGATTCACGTCACGGATGATTCCACCATTTTCTGCTAAGCCTAGATTGATTACGGTACGGTACGGTTACCGTAACGGAAGAGCTCGTGATGACTTTCGTTTGTTCTCCCATCCAGACCAGTGACCAGCCGTTGCCAAAGTGACTTTACTTGCAAGATCGCAAACACCGCTGCGCCTTCGAGTACTAATTACCATAACAGATTTCTACTACTGTTTTCTAAACTTGAAGCTAACAATCTACTGGTTATTATTTAATTTATTATTTCATCCTGAGGTTTTGAACCTTGCAACATGGCACTTGTTATAAACAAACGCAAATCCATACAATATGTTTCATAACAGAAGCAGAACTATAAAAACTGTTCAATATCACACAGAGAGTCACAGTTGAACTGAACAAAGTTTCCCTCAGTAATTATCATTCCATTTGCCAAGGAGCTTCTTGCTCGACTCGAAAGGTGCAAACGAGCGTCTGCGATGAACTGCCCGACATTTGAATAATACGCCGATTCGTTAATACAACACGCGACGTGATTAACCCGTCTGAAGTTGGGGCATGTTGCGATTCTGGGGCTAATTGGAATATTTGTAGCTTCCTTTGCAAGTAATTCAATGCAGTCATTGTGAGAACTGGAACTTTATACATTAGCGAAAAGTGGTATTTGTTGGTGGTAGAGCTCATCTTACTTCGCCTGGCTAGCATACAACTACTATTTTATCCTTGTCTGTACTTAGCAATGTTGTGTTTGGCTAGTCAAAAATCCTTTATACAAATAAACGTGCTTTTGAACTGTTCAACAGTAAATAGTTAAACAGCCACTATATCAGTAGTTATTTGTACCAAGTGTAGACGTTAACCATGTTGCGTAGCAGTCAAAGAATACTACCACCCCCTGTCTTCCCTTGGGTGTCGTAAAAGGCGACTAACGGACTAAAGGCTGCACATACATCCAACAGCATAGAGCAGCGATGGGCTCACTACCTGTCACGCTGAGCACATGTGTAGTCGCTATTGGTAAAAAGTGGACTATGGCAGGGGACTGCTTTTGCTGTCCTCATTGCCTAGTCTCTGACTTACCCTTCGGGGATAAAAGTTGTGATTATATGTATGTATGTATGTGAACTGCGCTTCAACCTAAGCCAACGCCACGCAATAATACGCCGATTCGCCTCAAGTTGGGGCGTGTTGCGATTCTGGGGCTAATTGGAATATTTGTAGCTTCCTTTGCTAGTTTCTTAATGCAGTTATTGTGAGAACTAAAACTTTGTCGATTAGCGAAATTTAGTAGAATCTGGATATGGCGTGTTTTTAATAGTTCTCCCTTAGTTCATAACTTTTTGTATAACTACAGTTCATATAAAATCAGTTATCTAAATAATTATTAGTTAGTTATATGATATAGTTAATGATTTATTTTACATAAATATTTACTTAAGAACATATTAGTTTAGCTAACTTTATATCGTCATATAATTGACCGAATTCTTTTACAGGGTAGTTTGCATAAAACATAATCAGCATTTTATTTACTTTAGTTAAAATAGTCAAATCAAATGAAACTTTATTTGCATACAAAGTAGATATACCAAAAATTGTGTTATTAAAAAAGGTACCTACTTAAAAACTTACGTTCAAGAAACATTTGTACCTTAGAAAAATATTAACATTAAATGGAAGAAACTAGAAAAGCTTAACATCTGTATTCAATTCTGCCATTACATCCAGCGCAGAAGCTCACGGGCACAGGAGAAGGCGGTTGTCTGCAAATAATAGTTACTTTAACAAGTTTCCTGGTTATTATTCCCATTCCACCGTTCCAGAGCAGCTCGAGCGTGCCTGTAACGGAATATAAATGAGATAGGTGCTGGTCTGCTTTCGTTTGTTTATCATAATCTAATTGTTAGTGCAGATGACGATTAATTAGTAGCTTGCCTGTTGCTTTGTATATGCAGACTCTCTTTGTACCGCAAAGTTTAACATAAAAGTTTATGTGAACACTGCATGTTGGAACGAAACACTAAGGATCTAGGCCCTCACGTCGTAATCGCTTCTAAAACTTAGTCCGTAATTCATCGTACACTGCTGTGTGTGTATGTGCTCTGGCAATCGATTGTGAAGAAAACATGATCAGCGCGCATCCCACCTGATTTCATCATAGATTGGTTTGAAAAAATGTCTTAAATTTGTCCATATTTGTTAACTATTATTTGTATATTTTTTTAGGTAATAGTATACTTACTAGGTAACCGAGTACCTGGTACTACCTATTTCTAAGTATTTTACAGAATATTAAACAATAGCCGTGAGGTATACCGACTCTCTATAGGAATACTACCAACACCTCTCTTTCCTTGGATATCATAAAAGGCAACTAACGGGCTAAAGACTGTACATACATCCAATAGCACAGAGCGACGATGGACGCACCGCCTTGGTCCTTGGTGAAACGTGGACTATGGTAGTGGACTCCTTCTGCGGTCCTCATTTCCTGGTCTTTGACTAGTTTATTGGGGATAATATTAGTCTTGAAGTAATGTTACTGTATACAAACATGGAGAAAAACATTGAAAATCTACATAAAATGTCATAACAAGACAAAAATTTTATTCAATAATAATTTACGGAATTTCAATTTAAACTTGAGCATTGAGGCTTCAAGTTTTTAAAAAATGAGTTAATGATGTTGGGATTCCGACAATCATAAGTTTTTTCAAAATACTACAAATCACCAGAAACAGAAAGGTTGTTTCAATAATAGGTACGTTTGCAGTGGAATTCGATTTACTCATTTGTTTCTCCGTATTCAAACACACAACTTACGTTTAATTGCAATAATATTTTGCACAATTGAGTTTATTTTTTTAAAGAATGAAACTGTAGGCTGTTTTTGTTGGACAATGAAGAAATCTACCGACTCTATTATTATATAGGTCCCCATAATTGTAGCGGTGACATGATTTCAATGAAAAGACCGCGTAGCGATGAAAGAATAGTTACTACCACCCTCTAACACTCTCTTCCCTTGGGTGTCGTAAATGGCGACTAACAGACTAAAAATTGCACATACATCCTACAGCTTAGAGCGGCGATGGGCTCACCACCTGTCACGCTGAGCACATATATAGTCGCTAATTGGTAAAAAAAAAGGACAGCAAAAGCAGCGCTCTACCATAATCCACCTATAGTAAAGCGCGATCCTTTTTCTGTCCTCATTGCCTAGTCTCTGACTAACCCTTCGGGGATAATAGTCGTGATTTTATGTATTTTATTATATGTATGCCTTTGACCAGCTATACACTATACTTTCAGTGAAGATGACTACCGTAAGTTAAGCATTGTCTATGAAGTCAAAGAGTGTAAAGTCTATAGACCAGGATTCACAATCGCACATTAAAAACTTCTCCGCTGTCTCTGTGTTCTCTTCTCGTGTCCATATAAAAGCTAGTTGTTGATATAATCCTACTAATGTTATAAACGTAAAAGTTTGTAAGTATGGATGGATGTTTGTTACTCTTACACGTAAAAACTACTGAATGGATTTGGATTAAATTCGGCATACAGATAGTTTATAACCTGGATTAACACATAGGATACTTTTTATCCCGATATTCTCACAAGAACGGAAACCGCGAGCAACAATAAAATTGTTGGTGTTTGTCTCTTTTACTTTACTAACTTTAAATTATTACAATGCAACGCATAATGATAATACACTTTACAATATTACAATGCAACGCATATTAATAATACACTTACGGTCAGCACTAATCTACACCACGTTACTAGCACCCAATTACACGTCCAAACACACGTTCTCAGCAAAAAAGTCCCATTTTGATTTGTAATCTAATAATATTAAGTTATTTACGGGTCAGGGGCAATAAGTTCTTGTTTCCGATGAAATGTTGCCGGAGGCCCGCACTGATATTGGGTTTAAGTTACAAGAGATATTTGTTATTGTATTCCGCGAAAATCCTTTATTGGGTCATGAAAAAGACAAAGGAATATAATCTGTGTACACAATATCTGTACACATATTGACGGGTAATATTGAGCTCGACTGTACAAATTTGCTTTTTTGCCTTTATGTAGGATTGTATAGACATTTACGAGGGCCGATTAATCTAGTGGTTGTGAGTTAACTGCAATCGTCACGGGTTTCGTTCGCGGTTTTGGGTTTTTTTAATAACACATTTATGTTAAATTAGTCATGTTTAAATGCTTATTTATAGGTACTTATAAAACTTCTAGTATCCAGAGACCAAAAGAAACATACCAACCCACATTTCACATTTTGCCAGCGTGGTGGGTTTTGTCCTAATCTCACCATGTGGGAAAGCATGTGCCATGCAGTAGGACGTTTATAGGATGCCGAAGAGAAACATAAAAAAACTTTAAAAACAAACTTTTTACAAAATATGTCTTGTTAAATATTATAAAGTCTTATACCAACCCACATTTCACATTTTGCCAGCGTGGTGGGTTTTGTCCTAATCTCACCATGTGGGAAAGCATGTGCCATGCAGTAGGACGTTTATAGGATGCCGAAGAGAAACATAAAAAAACTTTAAAAACAAACTTTTTACAAAATATGTCTTGTTAAATATTATAAAGTCTTAAATCAACTATCTGCCTTTCACATGCGCCGCGCAGACTCACGACGGAAATTTATTCATAGAATTCAATTTACTCCAGGTGTGCCTTGACCCTTAACGGGGAATAAACGGGCCTTATTACGGTGACTTTTGTTTCTTTTTTCGGACAACGTAAAATACGATAATATGTAGATAAGGGGACTCGTTCCGGCATTAAATAGGTCCATGTAAATACCGGGGCGGTAGTAATATTTGCAATATAATTTTCCTAAACACAAGGTCAATCAATTAACCGCCCTGTGTGGTTTCAGTTAATTGCTTCCAATTTTCTACAGTACAATACTCCTTACAGTGGCGTGTGCGTGCTTATAAAAAATCAAGGTACTTTTCATTACTTGTCGTTGATAGATACTCGTATTGAATTCGAGGAACTCGTAGTTTAATATACAAGTGTAATGGCATGCACTGTACAAACTTTAGGGGTCGATCATAAAAAAATATTTAAAAAATATAATAAAAATGTGGAATTTACATAGTAAATTGGTTACTTTGTATTTTTTTCATCAATTTTGGTGTTGAAAACCGACATATTTGTTTTTATTTCTGCTGATGTTCGAACTTTTCGCTACTTTACTGATTGTTATTTACTGGCGACTAGTTTCACCTTTTTAGAAACTTTATTTTAAGTGAATATGATTTCAACTTTTCGTGATATTGTTTTCTTAATACACACACGCAAAAATCGAAGACAACAAAATAAAAAAGGCTACCATTTCTAAACTATTAAGTTTATACTTTTTTGTGTGAAATGTTTTATTATGTATATTTGTGTGTAGAGTACACCCCTAAAGTTTGTACAGTGCAGGCCAATACACATAATCTGCATAAATAAAAATCAATTGTCACGAATTGTTCGCGAAAAAACTTCAGAACGTCTAATTCTTTTTTAAATACATAATAAACACGACTATTATCCTCGAAGGGTTAGTCAGTGACTAGGCAATGAGAACAGCAAAAGCAGTCCTCAACCATAGTCTACTTTTCGCCAAATAGCGACTGCACATGTGCTCAGCGTGACAAGTGGTGAGCCTGTCACGCTGAGCACATGTGTAAAAAAAGATTTATTTATGAAATTTAAGAAGTTCGTCGCGGGGTACGGGTTTTTAACATGGTAGAAAATACTAAAAAACACAAACGAATAAAATATTATTCGAGGAGGTATTTATTTAGGTCTTCAGATAACTTCACCTGACCGTACGTTAAGTGAGCGGTGGAGACTTAGCAGAATGACAGTTAGTACTGTAGATATAAAGTAGCCACTCTACTTAATAATACTTCTACCATGCCACAATAATTTTGCAACATTTAGCCACGAGTCTTTCAAGGTGCGAAATGTTTACTGAACTGTAAATGAAGCCGTCTCTTATGAGATGTAGTGTTCCATACTATACATGTAAATAGGAAATATGTGTGACTGGGCCTACTTAAAAGATCTTAGTGAAACAAATATTGGTTCTTTTTTATTATTTTTTCTGATTTTTTGAGCGTGGTGGCGGCTTATTAAAATAATACTACCAAACCCATCTCTTCCCTTGTGTGTCGTAAAAGGCGACTAACGGACTGAAAGCTGCACATATAATACTAAAATAAAATAAAATACATCCAACAGCAAAGAACGGTGATAGCCCCCCTATCACGCTGAGCACATGTGCAGTTGTTGGACTAATGGCAAAGTACTGATTTTGCGGTCCTCAATAAATTATTTTTTTATTTATGTTGCTAATTAAATTAAATTATATTACATTAATTTTAATTGATTTGTGTTTCCATTTCTATTTTCATTGATTGGGTAGTTGGACATAAATAAATAAATTTTGACATTATTTTTTATATTACTATTGTTACTAGCATTACTTTTGTAAGGAGAATTGTATTTAACAAATTGGATGGACCAAAACTCACAAATAAATGATTTATTATTATTATTTATTATTATTGCCTAGTCTTTGACTAACCCTTAGGGAATAATAGTAGTAAGTGTATCTATGTTATGTATTTTTAAATTGAATCCAAACTCGTGTTAGTACGTGTCAGGTTTTATGAATAAGACTACACCGCTTGAAATTCTGATAAGGAGTCCGGGCACACCTGTATGCGCTCCTCGTGATATATTATATTATCGCGCAATCCTTTACTTCATGCGCGCGGGTAAAATATCCAAGATAAATCTACAAGCAGACGTGACGACGGCTCGCACACATGGATTTTGTCACAACATTTGTAAGTTACACGGTGGATGCTTTTTTGTTTTTCTTATTATTTAAATTATGTCGAAACAGAACACTCGAAAGTAAATCCGGTGGATGCTAACTTGTTTTTCGTTTTTAGTAAAATGGTTTTTATGAGGCCTTTGACATGCTAGTAGAAATAGATCTTATCGTAATTCTTAGTTTTTTTATAATTTTACTCTTTTGTTAGGCGCGTAACAAGCTTTCTTCGTTTATTTCCTTAGTACTTCTTTATTTTGATACCTGCTTAATCACATACGTAACATTTTTGTTTCAATTATTTATTATTATTTTTGTATCCTTATAGAAATATATCATAAATGGCGTATTTACTTAAAATAAGCAGTACAACACAAACTAACAAGGACAGACAGACAGTGGAGATATGTATGAGTTCTTTTATTTATTAAAATCTTGATTAAATGGCTAACTAAACAAATACCGAGACCAGAAATTAGATGATTTATAGAAAAACAGTATTTGAACCCGGGACCTAAGAGATGGTGCGACGCTAGAACTGGCGTGCTAACATGCGCGTAACAAGGTCGTCGACGTTTTCTATGCTGTTCCAGAAACTGTCGGTTCACTAGTTTACGGCAACAGCTCTGACCCAACATGGTAACACTACCATATGGAGTTTTAATTGTAGAAATTGTTCATCCAAAAGTATTTATTTTAGAAGCCTATATTGTATTCCTCTGCTAGAAAAAGGCCACCCCACTACGTTACCATTTGACCCAATCCAGACCACCTCAGACCACTCAGGAATAACATTTTCAAGACTTCCGGTGTCCGTGACCTATGAGTATTACCCTATAAAATATGACTAGTCTTACGCTAGCTTTATGAGCATCTGAGTGTAATTTTAAATCAGATATTTACAAGTTATCGTGTCACGTAGCGGTGAAAGAATACTACCACCCCTCTCTTCCTTTGGGTGTCGTAAAAGGTGAATAACGGACTGAAGACTGCACATACATCCAACAGCATAAAGCGGCGATGGACTCACCACCTGTCACGCTGAGCACTTGTGCAGTTGCTATTTGGTAAAAGTAGACTATGGTAGAGGACTGCTTTTGCTGTCCTCATTGCCTAGTCTCTGACTAACCCGTCGGGGATAATAGTCGTCATTATGTTTTGTATGTATGTATGTTACAATTATTTTTCTAGCGCTCCGAAGGTGCGCCTTTAGAGCAACTCAATATCTTCGCAGAATCGAGGTCGACTCCTCAACCTACAATGTTGGAAGCGGCATGGCACCCCAGGGACCTGACGCCAGCTAACTTTTCACATTAAATTTTCCAGTAGCCGATGTAACTGGATCTCTCCATTTATTCTTAGGTGAATTTTCTAGAAATAAATTAAGTGGAGAGATCTCGCGACTATCTGTCTATTAGCATTTTTTGATCTTGTTGTTAAAATCTTGTTCTTATACAAACAAATTGTTTTATGAACTGGAGATAACAGTGCACGAATAAGGGTCTGAAGACTTTGAAATTTATTTATTTATTTATTTATTCATTCATTACACTTGTAAACTTACAGATTAAAAATCCAAGTCGCCTACAAGCTTAGACTATGAAACACATACTTACATAATTAGGATCAATTTAACCTTCGTCAGACTCAGAACATTGCCAACGATCAGAAATGTCAATTTCACAAAAAAATTATTAATAAGTCAATCAGGAGCACAAATACCTACCTACTTAAATCTAGATCAATGCCATGATAAAAATATTGTCAAATAATTCATTACAACAGATGTCAAAATTAAACGTAATATAGAAAAAATAAAAAAATAAATTATAATTAATTAATCAGAAATGTCAAGTTGAAAATATTGTCAAACAATTCATTACACAGCTGTCAAAATTATACGTATATAAAAAACAATGTTTGCAAAATTGGTAGAATGTCCAACAATACATTTAATTATAAGTACTACTTAAACAGCAGGAATTGGATAACGAATTTTGATAATTCTGATCATTATTTAAATACAAACAAAATTTATTAAATATATGTCCTAAATGGTTAAAAAAAATGTCAATTTCATTGTGCTGGGCGAGCAAGTCTCCTATGCAGCGCAATGCGCGGTTGGTAGGTGCATGGTCGGCACGCTTGGTCCGCGTCGCTGGCCGGGCCAGCAGCCGCGGCCTGTGGCGCGGGGCAACCGAACCTTCTTCATCCCGTTGAATCTTTCTTGGAACCAGCAGGCATACCTTTTCTATTATTCCCGGGCAATCAATTTTGTGGTGTATTACCGACAGATAGTGTTTTAAGAGAAACATAAGTCTTCTAAATTTGAGGGTGTCCATGTCTACCATGCCAGATACAAACATCGACGGATATAGATATGGGTAGTAACCATATCTTTGTTTGTACTGCCAGCGTGCAAACTTACGCTGTACTTTTTCTATCATGAGCGCATATTTGGCTTCGTACGGATCCCAAATCATAGCACAATACTCCAGCTTGCTGCGAACGAAAGCATTGTATAAAACCAATGCAACCTTCGGATTGTCAAACTGAGCCGCGGTTCTTATAACAAAGCCTAACATTCTATTAGCTAACTTACAGATTGTTGTTACATGCGTATGAAAGTCAAATTTCGTATCTAATTCTAATCCTAAGTCACGTATGTTACTAACCCTTACAAATGGTGCGTCAAACAAATTATAAATTGCCTGTATTGGATGTCGCTTGCGAGAACAAGTCATGACTTTGCATTTATCATTATTGAGGGGAAGGTGATTGTCTCGACTCCATACCCAAGCAGAATTGATGTCTTCCTGCAACGTTAGAGTGTCACTGACGTCAGTAATACTGAGACTCAACTTAAGATCATCCGCAAACATAAGACATTTAGCTTGCTGCACGCTGTTTGGGAGGTCATTCACAAAGATCAGAAATAAGGTAGGCCCTAAGGTACTACCTTGACTCACCCCTGATCCTGTGTAGTATATCTTTGATTCATAGCCATTCAGCCTGACATACTGACACCGATTACGCAGATAACAGGACATGAATCGAAGCAAGTTTGGCGTAAACCCTATCATCGCCAATTTCTCTAACAAAACATCATTATCCACCAGATCGAAGGCCTTTCTGAAATCAAAATAGGCCGCATCCACCTGACCACCTTTATCCATCTCAGCACAGACGTAATCAACATGCTCTACCAGGTTTGTTGTGGTGGAGCGACCCTTGCGGAACCCATGTTGGCTGTCATGTAATAAATGACGTATTTGTTGGCTGATATGATAATTCAGGATAAACTCAAAAATTTTAGCAAATACTGAGAGTACTGCTATTGGTCTGAATGATGACACTTCCATTCCTCCATCACTTTTAGGTACTGGAGTAACTCGTGATAGCTTCCATCTTTCAGGATAAATTGCCTTGCTGAGAGAGAGGTTAAATATGTGGAGCAGAGGATCACTCAAAATAGCAAAGCAATCCTTCGCTAAAAACACTGGGATGCGATCAGGTCCTTCAGAAGATCGCGGTTTCAGCCGTTTCACTGCTAATTTAAGATCTCCCGCGTCCACTGTCAAGATCGAAATGAAAGTGGCATCAGATTTAGCGTTGTCAGTGACGGAGGCACCGCCGCGATCCAGACACGGGGCGTCGGCGCGAAAGACAGATCCAAAATACTTAGCAAAAGAGTCAGCCGCTTCCTGACCCTTCACTTCTGCACCCTGATAGGTGTAAGTATTAACACCACGTCGCTGTTTTTTCTTATCATGGACATAGTTCCAGAATTGCACGGGATCCTCTACAATTTTATTTTCTTTGGATAAAGTTTAAGTGCCCCTGATACTCAATATCCATTAATTTCTTAACACGTTCCCGATAGTACTTAAAAAGCTCCCTGTTGAATTCCTTGCCCTCTTTTTTATACCTAACCAGATGAAAATATTTCTGTTTGATGTTATTTATTATTTCTGTAGTAAACCATACCGGATAAGTGTTCGGTTGGCTTTTTGCTGAGTAATTTTTAAGCGGGACAAATTTTGCTATAGAGTCGTACAACTTATCATAAAAAAGCTCCACAGCAGAATCCACATCAGTAATTTCGAATAATTGCGACCAACTAATATAGAATACCTAGTGCCTCATACAGCCCCTGTAGATCGCCTTTCCGCCAATTAAAGTCAGGACCAGATGCAGAAAACAAGGTGGGTGGTGGCAAGGTTGTTAACATAGGTTTTTGGTGGGAAAATTTGATTTCCACTTTAAGGGCTGGGTGATGTTTATCAAGGAGAACCAGGGGGTCAAGACTAGTAGTTACACTGATATCATCGAGCTCAAGATCACTCAGCACAAGATCTAACATAACTCCATTATCATTAAATACACTATTATGTTGCTGCAACGCACAGAAGTCACAAAAAAAGTCAAATTGCATTTTAACGTTTACAGTACAAGAATTAAGATTGAAGTCACCTATAACTAATATATCCATGTCAGAGTACATGCAAGATGCATTTTCAATACATGTCAATACATTCATATACTGGTCATCATTATAACTAGGAGGGAGATTATACCACACAACACAAAAATTTAATATCCTTATTACTAACAATGACGAATACAAGTTCTTTGTCCTCAGTCAGAGTTGAAATTTCATTAATGACGCGTACTGAGTAACAGTCACGAATTGCAAGCAATACTTCTCCCCAGCCAGAGTCACCAGCTCTGTCTTTACGCACCACCGTGTACCCAGGAGGAAACAGTTCGCCATCACATACAGAACTTGTTAGAAATGTTTCAGTTAAAGCGATAATATCAAATTTGCTTTTTGATACATTATTATAAAAAACACTAGTTTTTGATCGAAGTCCACGCACATTTTGATAAAACAAGTTTATTTTAATAGATGGGCGTGTTTTATTACGCACGCCCCTCTTTTGAACGAAAGTTCTGCCGCCAAGGCTTAACACATATATCTTCGGTCCAACTGTTTGGACACATGACAGATTCGGCAGCATGGATTGGTACACCCAACTTAAATGAAGCATAACGCCCCCGCGGCTTTATTTCCTCTACGGTACAGATGTCACCACCACACACATAGGTAAGATGGTCGCGAACCTGCTGAGCTGTAGTACCCTCCTGGACGTAGTACAGGTGGAGATACTTCCATCTTTCAGCTGCCCGTAGCGACGTAATCCCTGGCGCGGCAGTGCCTCTGAGTAATCCAGGATGGGAGGCACGCTTTTGTTTGCGTTTTACTTCCACCCATACCCCTACGTCAGATCCATCGTCATTCGAAGAAGGCAATACAGAATCAGTTGGCGCCCCGCGTGCGGGTTGCAAGGAGATGGAAGGGTTGCTGGCAAAGGCCGAGGAAGGCATATTTGTCGTGTTCGTTTTCTTGGCAGGCGCACTGGTATGTTTTTTCGGTATTAATTTGGGAGTTGCGTGCAACTTTTGTTTCAAATGGGTGGAAGTAGTGGAAGTTTGATTATTAAGTGTACAGTTGTTATTGCTCTCGCTTTTCTTGATATCACAGCTTAAGGCAACTTTGGACTCATATGTCAGCGTTAGATCATCAATTTTCTTTGTTAAAATGTCTATTTTGTGAAAGATTTCATTTCTAAAAGTAGAAAACTGTTCTGAAATTATAGATTTAATTTTTCCAGTTAGTTGCATTTCTAATTCTATATTTTTCTTTTTAAGTTCGTCAACGATTGAAGCTTTTAAGGCATTCAGGCTGTTATTTAATTCATCATGTTTAGCTAAACCAGTCGCATGCGGCATATCACGCGCTTTAGCACGTACAGTCACGTTATCAGGACTCTTATCAGAAGTTGTGCATGCAAAACTTGTTCTAGAGCGTTCAGTCACACTTTCAGGGCTATTCATGGAGATGTCATGTTAATGTCGATCCATGCTCACGTTGTGACCAAGTTGCTGACGTATAGGCGTACAGGAGTTGTCACCTTTCGGTAATTTAGCACGGCACTCCATACAAATCCAGGATTTTTTAAATTCCACCGATACAGTAGCAAATACTTCATGCGTGATACCGGCACATAGTAAATCAAAAATTTGCTTACATTCTACGCACTTAATAAATGCACCATCTTCACTAACTGTCCCACGGCATCCCGCGCAGCGAGTGGTCCTAGGTGTCATGTTTGCGGTGCGGCTCACTGTACAGCAGCGCGTCGGAACGGGCGAAGCGGTGCACGATGACTCACACGGCCAGCGGGCGCTCCGCGGGTTGTCGTAGGTCAGGGTCCGCAACGAGTAACCAAAATTTTTTAAATGTTTCTTCTTGTTTTTCGTATAACTTTTGACCGAATTCAAAACTGATTGCACCACCGAATAGCCTGTCTCACTGGCTATAAAATGTTTATAAATTCGAATACTAACAACAACTCTAAACTAGACAAAATGATTATAATAACGAAGCAAATAAAAACGTATGCTTTCGATTTGAATTACCTTATTTTTATATTATAAATTAATAACAATCGACATAGATTTATGACAAATCTTAGTCGGACACTCTTGGCAGAGTGGTCATGACTGTCGACGAACAGCCGCATGTAGCGCAATGTCTCTCCACTTCTGTCGACTTTCCGCGTTGCGAGTACACTGTACTGTGGTCGACTTCGTGGTATTTCTGATAACGTCGATCCAACAAGTCGGGGACCGGCCTCGTGGTCTCTTCTCTACTGTATGTACTACAAGTTTCAGAGAGACTAGTAGTACAAGGCCATCATCAAGGACGTCTCTCTCCTACGAGAGACGTTGTTTCTGGAGATATACCCTACTTCAGTATTCGTAACTGCACAATCGACGATAGCCTATCTCGTATATGAAGCTCCTTGAGGATCGATAAATTGATACGTAACGCCGTCCGGGTATTTTTAGCAAACGTCTCCAACACCACATCTCCAGTGCATTGATTTTTCAGTGGTCTTGTTGTCTTAACGACCAGGTTTCGGCTCCGTAGAGAAAGATGGGAAACAAAAGGCACTTCATCAGGCTTACCTTTGTGTTCAGAGGTTATCCTCCTGTCTTTTATGAAAAATATTGCTTTTGAATTTTGGTACCCTTACACCTTATACTCTGGTGTTGCAAAAGTCTAAGTTCACCGCTTAAGGCTTCGGCCTGCTTGCCATTTTAGTGGTGTAAAAATTCCACAAAACGGTAAAGATAAAATAAAGGAGAATCAAAAACAACATTCGAAAATAAAAAGAGATCAATGGAAGTAAAAATATGAAACAACTAAATTTATTTATACAATTCACAGATAGCCAATCAGCAGTTAAAGCCGAAGGATAACGACGAAAAAGGAGAGCGTGCGAATTGGTACTGCTATGTACAAGTTGCCATTTTCTATCCCAATAACGAAGCTTAGCATTCTTCAAGTAATCGCCGCTTAAATGGGTTTCCTTTTCAAAATCGAAAGCTTTTTGATCAAATGTTACGTGTTGTTTTACCATTAATTCAGTAATCATTGAAACTTTTCAATATTTATTACACTTGTTTTAATTCAGACAATAATTAAGGTCTATGTCTGCGCAACAATAAAAATTGAAGGTACTACTAAATACACAAGCGAATCGACAGAATAAAATTTTACACTCACAATATTCTAAGTAAAACCGTTTTCTAACTCTGCTTAATAGATAAATTGTTCGCAAATCACCTACTATGACTACCTAAAACCGATTCGCATGCACTTTGTTCTGTTTTGTATTGACTTCGTGCTTCTAAAAAAGTATTGGTATTTTAAGGTGCCAATCAACCATGACTAAAGCACTTATTTAATCTATGCTGAACCTTTAATCACTAAAGACTTATATACCAAATTAGTTCAAAAAGAACAAACAGTTTTTGTTGAAGAAAAGGTTAGAGACTTATTTTCTGTTTACATAAAGCAAGCTCACCCAAATTGAAAAATATCTGAGCGTCCTTGCGAAAAATTTGTGCAAGAAACTGAAGTTGTAATCGTTTGCAAAGCTGAGTTTTGATCGTTTTAACTACTGTTTTAAATACTTACTTGCCGATTTTTTTAAAGATTACGAAACTTTGAAAAAAATTTCATTTTTTGCAACGTTTCGTTATAATTAAGTTTATTTAAACGTTTTTTAACGCAAATAATCACATATTACGAATTTATTTTTGATCAAGGTCGTAGTCGCATAGATTTCTTTTTAAAATATCACATTGTGTTTTTACTAGTTTAAAATATTATGTTAATTTATTTGTAAAGATCCCCATGTTGTTCCCTAGTCTAGACTAATAAAAATATAATACTAATAAAGCTCTATGGCTAATGTCATCAATTGTCATATATTTTTATCGGATTTTTATTTTATTAGATTTATTAGATTTTTAAGTGAAACCGAATAAAAATAACAATAGTCAGTATATTTAACAATTCGCAACAATTACAAAGAACAATAATGAATGCAAAATGTTGGAAAAACACCTAAATAGTGAAAATCATTGTGACGTTTACACGTCAACAACCAAATCCATGAAGAGAAAATGACAGATGCAAACAAGAGCAAAACGAAGCGCACGCCCTCAACCATCGCCTGCTCCGCCGACCTTAAGCTCCTCGTCGTATGATGATCCCACCAGGGTCTCAATGTCAACTGACGAGTCAAGCAGCGCGAGCGGGCGATCGCCGTCCCCGCCGCCACAACGGCACTCTTGGGATCAGTGGGGCAATCTGCCCCGCGTACGACCATCGCTACCGGTGGTGTAGTGCGCCGCATGCGATGGACTCAACAAATAAATGAGAACTGCATGCGCGCCTACTATGGGGCAACAGAGGGAGGAACTAACCTTACTGCGTATCGTGTTCGGCTGCTGTCTTTGTTTCAGACCCTTGATCCGACCATCGACGTGTCTGCCCAACGATTGTTGGATCAAGTGCGGGTGATCCAGCGTAACAACTTGCTGGATCAATCAGCACTTGATCGGCTACACCTGGAGTCACTACGTATTTGTGCGGCTTCTTCTTCGGTGCACGATCGGCCTGCCCCACAATTACCGGCCGTGACGCCGGTTTTGGTGGCGCGATTAGATCCGGTACCCGACGATGAAGACTACATAAATACGAATGTAAGTACACAGGCGAATAAGCAAATGAGGAGCGCTTTGAACGATGCCATTCTACAGTATCGTGACACGCGTAACTCTAGGCCGCGTATACCTTGTTTGCCCACGAATAGGCATAATTTGGCGTTAATGAGTGCCTTGAACGATTTACTGGTTCCTAATCTTGGAAACAGTGAAAATTTAATTGATACTTACTCGATCCTTTATTGTGGGGCCATCGCGGTGTGTCGCGTTGCTCGTGTCAAATTCCAGGATTCTGACCGAGTACCGCGGCGAACCGGGACTGCCCCTGCTTGGTAATTGAGGATCGAGGGGCGTATCAATAGGTTCAGGACACTCATTGCAAAGCTAATTTGCTTCAGAAATGGCAATAATCAGCCTCGCGTCATGCGATTCGTCACACAAGCCTTTGTTGGGACTGATGTTCGACCGGAAAACTATATGGCTTGTGTGACGGAACGTATTGACTTTCTGAAGCAAAAAGTCTATGCGTGGGCAAACCGTATACGTCGCTACAGAGTGCGTGTGGAACGATACCAACAAAGTCGCCTCTTTCAAAGTGACCAAAGAAAAGTATACAGTCGTTGGGAAGGAGCTGATCAACGTGTAAGCGACGGGCAGCTACCGGATGTTGATGCCATGACTAATTTCTGGCGCAACATTTGGTCGGTGACCGTCGAGCACACCGAAGGTGAATGGATGAGTGTTGTCAGTGAGGCGTGTGAACCTATCGGAACCATGCAGCCTATTAATATTAGTACAGCTAACGTAAGTTGTGCAATCCGTACGACCCAAAATTGGAAATGCCCAGGACCGGACGGATTGAACAACTTCTGGATCAAATGGTTTCGATGTTCACACGAGTTACTGGCAACGCAATTCTAAGAAGCCATTCAGCTCGGCTCACTCCCAAGTTTGTTGGCTACTGGTGTCACTTTTCTGCTCCATAAATCAGGTAGTACCACGGAACCGAAAAATTATAGACGCATCACGTGCTTACCTACTTTAAACAAGCTCCTTACATCCATTCTGAGAACAAAAATTAACTCGCACATTGTTGCAAACAATATTTTGGACGTGACTCAGAATGGATGTAGGGTTTGGTCCCGTGGTACTAAGGAGCTTCTCCTCATTGACATGACCATATGCCAGAAGGTTCGGCGTGGCAGAGGGACTCTCTCCACAGCCTGGATTGACTATAAGAAGGCCTATGATTCGGTGCCGCATACATGGTTGGTGAGAATTTTAGAGTTATATAAAATTGATATAACTTTAAAATCCTTTTTGATGTCATGTATGCGGCAGTGGACCACGGTCTTGCGTCAACCAGGATGTCGAGATAGTGTTTTTACCACGCAGGATCTTATAAGGATAGAGTGTGGCATATTCCAGGGCGACAGTCTGAATCCTTTATGGTTTTGCCTAGCTTTGAATTCTCTCAGTACTTTGTTGAGAAATTCAAGGTTAGGCTGTCGACTGCGGAGAGGGGGTGAAGTTATGGCACATTTGTTGTACATGGATGACCTCAAGTTGTTCGCACCAAACCGCCAAGACTTGGTGAAACTGCTGAAAAGTACTAAGACTTTCAGCAGTGCCATCAGGATGGAATTTGGTGTGGATAAGTGTGCGGTTATACATGTACAGCGTGGGAGGGTAGTAAATTCAACCAATTTAGTTGAAACTTATAAATATCTTGGTATGTCACAGTCTTTGGGTATTGAGGACAGGGACATAAAACAGTCATTACGGGAGCGATTCTTTTGCCGCCTGAGAAAAGTACTTAACAGTCTTTTATCGGGTGGCAATAAGTCGCGTGCTTTTAATGGCTGGGTTATGCCTCTGCTCACATACTTCTTTGGCATACTAAGATGGACTCAGACTGAATTGGACGCCCAGGATAGAAGAGTCCGTCAAATGCTTACGACTTCCAGAATGCTACACCCCCGCTCATCTGTTATGAGGCTGTACATCCCGCGGAGATGTGGGGGTCGCGGCTTTTTAAATGTCAAGGACCTACATAACCGTGAGGTGTGCAGTCTCAGGGATTATTTCCTTAACAGTGAGTGTGGGATGCATTTGGATGTCGTGGCAGTTGATAGACACTTTAAGCCCCTCTCCTTGGCAACAGAAAATTGGCGCAAACCAGTGGTGCTAAGCACTCTCGATCGCAAGGACATATGGAAGAGCAAGGTGCTACACCTAGGTTTACCTTTGAGACCCTACACGTGACCCCTGGGTGGTGCTAAATGAGTGACACTGTTTGACTGGTAGAGCCACGCTGCTTTGCAGCACGCATTGGGCCGGCTCGCCCGGCGTAATACCACCCTCTCACGAATATCCGGCGTGAAATAATGGCACTTGGTGCTGTTGTGTTTCGTCCGGCCAGTGAGGGTTCCGGAGGCCCATTCCCCCTCTCCCCTCTCACAATTCCTATTCCTTCCTAAACCCTATTCCATCCTTAAAGGACGGCAACGCCCCTGCGATCTGGTTCTGCGGGTGTCCATAGGCGGCGGTGATTACTCTCCATCAGGTGACCCGCCTGCTCGTTTGCCTCCTTCTATTATAAAAAAAAAAAAAAACACGGGCGCTACTATCGGGCTCTAACTGGGCCTGATGTAGATTTGCCTGCCTCGGTGAACTGGCTACGTTTCGGTGACCTCTTTGTGGAAACCGAAGGTTTGGTCTGTGCCATTGAAGATGAAGTTATCAAGACGAATAACTACCGGAAATATATTATGAAGGACGATACGGTCGACATCTGTCGGGCATGCCGCCGTCCTGGAGAATCACTCCGACATATTATTTCCGGTTGTTCTCATCTTGCTAACGGAGAGTATTTGCACAGACACAACCAAGTAGCCAGAATAATTCACCAGCAACTTGCTTTTCAATATGGCCTTGTTGAATCAGAGGTGCCGTACTATAAGTACGCACCTGCGCCAG
Source organism: Scoparia ambigualis (assembly GCA_963921215.1). Classification (NCBI taxonomy): domain Eukaryota; kingdom Metazoa; phylum Arthropoda; class Insecta; order Lepidoptera; family Crambidae; genus Scoparia; species Scoparia ambigualis. Next base: position 25,208,204 of record OY992521.1, on the reverse strand, counting down.
TTCTCGAAAATGGTCATGCAACGCTCTACTGGGATCGCTCTATCATCACGGATAGGACTATTGTCGCCAATAAGTCTGATATCGTGGTGATCGACCGATCTCAGCGCCAAGCAATATTGGTTGATATCACCATACCTCATGACGAGAACCTCGTGAAAACCGAGAAGGACAAGCTCAGTAAGTACCTTGACTTGGCTCACGAGGTTGCCGCCATGTGGGATGTGGATTCAACTATTATTGTACCGATAGTCGTTTCGGCACACAGTCTTTTAGCTAAGAGCCTCGATCAACATCTAGAGAGGCTCTCGCTAAAAGGTTGGGTCAAAGGCCAGATACAGAAGGCAGTACTCCTTGACACGGCACGTATTGTGAGGAGGTTCCTCACTCTGCAGCCCTAACCACCGATAGCTTTGGTCTATCCCCGCTGCCGGTGGCAACCTAGGTTAAGTTTTTTATAATATTTTATGTTGTAAATATGTTTTTATATAAAATATAGTACTCCTTGACACGGCACGTATTGTGAGGAGGTTCCTCACTCTGCAGCCCTAACCACCGATGGCTTGGGTCTATCCCCGCTGCCGGTGGCAACCTAGGTTATGTTTTTTATAATGTTTTATATTGTAAATATGTTTTTATATAAAATATTGTAAAATAATTTTTTTTAAGATATATGTTAAATAAAGAGTATAATAATAATGTATATTTAATAAGATAACTGTTTGGGGGTAGGTTCTCACTTAACTTGCAACATTGTAATATAAGGTAAAATTTAAGTGCCGCGTCACAACATTATTTTCTTTCTCACTCTTGTCCGCCCCTTGAACCGGGGAATATACACAATTGCTGTGAGTTCTGTGCTTTTTTATTTCATCGCCCATTGCGAACACCAGCCCTTTACAAATTTCTGCTGGAGAGGCAGCTGCATCAATAGCACAGATACATGGGTTATTAAGTGTTACTTATGACTTTGTTAGTACTACTTTAACAAAATGTCTTTTTGATTAGAAATAGAAATATAAATATATTTATTGCTGATACTGTGTACATTTTGCTGGTGATAATACAATACATGGGAATCAACAGTAATGCCCATTACGGGCATGCAACATTATTACGCTAAATAGCAACTTAACTTAATTATTTTTAGTATGAAAGTATTCATCTAAAGTGTAAAAAACATTCTTTACAAGCCAGGTTTTTAAAGATGACTTAAACTTTAGTAGATCAAGGGCTTTGATATTAGATGGCAGATGGTTAAAAACTCTTATGCTGGTACTGAAAGCACTCTTATAAAACATGTGATTATTTATCCTAGGAATACTTAGATTGTGCTTATATATATCGCGGACATTTTGACGCATATTGTTGCTTTCGAAATATTCTGGACTTTTTTTAACAAAAATTGATATTTCTAACATGTAAATGTTAGCCAGAGTCAGAAAACCTTTATCCTTAAAAACACTTCTAAGGGATTCATCTGAATACATGCTGTATATAATACGCAAGCATCTCTTTTGCAGAATAAAAGTTGACTAGACATTAACAGAGTTTCCCCAAAATATAATGCCATAAGTTAATAGTGGATAAACTTGTCCAAAATAAGCAGATTTAGTTACATCTACTGAAGTTGTCTCAGCCAGTATAGAAAGAGCATAACAATAACTAGATATTTTTTTATTAATTTTAGATACGTGTGCTTTCCAGTTTAAATGAGCATCTATAGTGACTCCAAGAAAATTAATTTCGTCCACCTCGTCTATCTTTGTGTCGCAGTCTGAAATTTTAAGTTTGAAGGAATTTGATTTATAATTTCGAAATTGAATGAATTTGGTTTTATTAAGATTTACATTTAAATTAATAGTATTAAGCCACGTGACAGCTAGTTGTAAAGTTTGGTTAATATTTATTTCGAAAAGGTTACTATTTCTTTCAATGTCAGGTACAAAAATTGTTGCATCATCAGCAAACATGACACATAAGTTTTTTATAATATTAGGTAGTTCATTTACATAAACTAAAAATAGTAGTGGACCAAGAATGCTTCCTTGTGGTAATCCTTGGGTCATCGGTTTTGATTGAGATTGCACTTCTTCAAAGGTTTTTTTTTATTTTTGTTGTATGTATCAATTACTGTTATTTGTTGTCTATCTTTTAAATAACTTTCCAAAGGTTTTAAAGCTATACCACGTATACCTAGGTTATCTAGTTTATTTAAAAGAGTATTATATATGACACAATCGAATGCCTTGGACATATCTAAAAATAGTCCAACACATGGAGCTTTAACATTTAACGATTCCCAAATCTCTTTAAGAACTTTGTAGATTGCGAGCGTAGTGGATTTTTTTTTCTGAAAGCCAAATTGATTTTTGTTAAGCAAATTATGTTTATTTAGGAACTCTAAAAGTCTATTGAAAATGACTTTTTCAAAGATTTTAGAAAAGTTGGACAGTAATGCTATTGGTCTGTAATCATTAATATTTGTTTTGCTTCCTTTTTTAAACAGTGGTTTTATTTTCGTCAGTTTTAGTTCCTGAGGAAAGACACCAGTCTCAATCATTAAGTTCAGAATATAAACTAAGGGTTTACTAATGAATTCTAAAGATTTTTTGATTACTTGAATCGGGATGTTATCATAACCACAGCTCTTTGTGTTTTTTATACTCATAACTATTTTTTTAAGTTCGTATGCATCTACTGGTGTCAGAAATATGCTATGTTGATGTGAAGCAGGAAGCTGATTTTTTCTGTCCGTTTGGGTACAAATATTAGAGTTAGCAAAATGGCTATTGAAAATTTCAGCAATACAATTTACATCTGTGACGACATTATTATTAACTAGAATACTACTTAAAGTGCTTTTAAATGTATTTTGGTGTGTAGTTTGCTTTTTTATTAGATTCCACGTTGAGTTATTTTTGTTGCTGCTTTGATTTATAAATGAAATGTTAAATTTCTGTTTTGCTATTCTTGTAACAGATTTTAAGATTTTGCAATATTTTTTGTAGTAAGGTATAAGTTGCGTTGTACGTTTACGTATTATATTTTGATGTAAAGTTCTTTTAAATTTGCTTGCTCGATATATTCCTTTTGTCTGCCAACTTGGAAACTTTTTATTGTAAGAAACTCTGCATTTTTCTACTGGTGTACATAAATCGTAAAATAACTTAAATAAAGACATAAAAAAGCATTACAAGCTGACTCAACATCTTGACACAAATAAACATCAGAGAAACTTAACTGAGACATATAGTACAAAAAAACATTTATATAATTATCTACATTTCTTCTGTAGACATACCAGTATTCTTCAGTGAAGCCTTGATTACAAGGTACATTTAGTATTTGGCCAGAGTGATCAGATAATCCAAGGTGAACTACTTTTGAATTATAAGTTTTTAAATTAGTTATAATATTATCTATGCATGTTTGTGACCGCATTGTTATTCTAGTTGGTTCAAAAATAGTTAACTTTAAATTATATTTCAATAAGGTACTTTTGAATAACCGACTTTTTTTATTATTGTCAAGTATGTTGACATTAAAATCACCTGCTATTATAACTTTCTTTTTTGTATATCTTGAACGAATTGTTATTTTGTGTAAAAGCAAGTTAAGAGATTTTATAAATACATCAAAGTTGGAGTCGGGAGTTCTGTATAAACATATAATAATATAATTCAATTCTGGCAATAATATACCGCAACATTCAAAATTTATATCCATGCTCAATGAATTTATACATTGTAATAACTTATAATTTATCTTATTCTTAATATATATACAGACACCGCCTCTTGCTTTATTTCTGCAAAAGAACGCAGCTATTTTATACCCTGGTACTTGAAGAAAACTAACATCTTGGCATTTAAGGAAAGTCTCACTTAAGCACAAAATATCTATATTTTCTGTATACAATATCATCTCTATCTGACTCAGCTTAGATCTAATACCCTGTATATTTTGGTGAAGTATATTTAGACCATCTTTATCAGAAAAAAGCTGAGTATTTTCTTTCGTACTAGTATTCTGTATAGGAACGAAAGTACTGGTTTGTTTGTTGGACTGGACTAATAGGGCAGGACAATATTTGATCGTTAGAATTTGTTATGTATAAGCCATAAAACGATTCATTTTTTATATCTGACATTAAATTGTTTATGTCGCTTAAAATAACTTGAACACCATTAATGTTTATTTTACCAGTGTATCTTGAGAACATACTAAAAGAATATTCTAGATTTTTATTAGAATCTAGTACAAAACAATATTGGTTAATATTATTGTCCCTATTCAACAAATCATTAAACATTTCAATCCTTTTAATTAAAATATTTGATTGATAACCATATTTAAACGACGGTACACATATTATAACGTTAGTATGCTGTACAGATAAGATTCTTTCCCTTAACATCTTAATTAAATCATTAAAGTTCTTCGACACAATGAAATCAGTGTCACCAATCATTAATATACAAAAGTCATGAATCGAAAAGTCTTCGAGTTTTGACTGCAATCCACTTGACAATTGCTCAATGCCACCTCCCGGTTTCCGATAGTGACAGAAAGCACTGTGTTCAGAAAAGTTATTTCTTATGATCGAAGAGGTATCATTGCGATTATTACTACTAATTACGCATAATTTTGGACATACGTTATTATGTTTTTTTGATTCCTTAACAGTGTTAGTAGTTCTAAGCTTCTCAGTTCTTTTTACGTAAGTTGTAGTATTATTATTATTCATAGTGGATTCGACCAAACTGGAATAAGACTTACTCTGAGATTAGTCTTTACAAATTCGGCGTTTAATCTAGGTATAAGACCTTATTCCAGTTTGGTCGAATCCACCCTTACCCTATTGAGTTTTACTCCATTCAATATGAGTTCAGGTGATTCACTAGGACATTTGCCGGCGGCCTTAAAAATCGTATACTCCCTTTTTTACATTGTATAATCAGTCCGTGACTGGCAGCTTACGCTTCATAAATCCGTAACATTTTTCTGAGTGATCTCACTGTTATGTTATGTTATGTTGTTTACACAAACGTTATCCATCCAACAACTGACACGCATGCAGTTGAGCTCAACGATTGGATCATTTACGTATAGGTTGAAAAGCTTTGGAGACGTTAGCCCCCCTGTCTCAACCAGCAGTGCAACCAATACTTCTCAGAGTGCGAGTGAGTCCATTACACACTGTTAATTTGATTTGCATACCAAAATTGTAACAACTGTGATATATCCGGCGAAACGCCTTGCCTCCTCAACTCTCCCCAAAGGGCATTGGAGAGGTCGAGCAAGCAGGCGTAAATCAGAGTCCGCCGATCCGTATAGTACCGGACAGTATGCTTTAGACTCGAGATTGCGCTTTGCGTTGAAAATCTAGATCTAAATCAGAATTGGGCGTCATGAACTTGAGATGTTTATCTAAGTGTGAGTCAGGCATTCTATCCAGCACCTTCGCTACAACAGTGGCTAACGAGATCGGTCTGTAATTGTTTTTATCCGACATTTTCCCAGTCTTATTTTTAAGGATCAGAATGACTATAGTCCTCATTAGGTCCACGGGCAAGTACCTAGGCGCGACTTAAACAGCACGAGAAAAACATACTTAAAACCCTTGGCAAGTGGAACCCAGCGTATTTTCGGTGCTCGATACTAAGCCCACCGTGACCTAGTGGCTTACCTCTTGTCATTTTCATAATGAAAGCTGCTATTTGATTAGCCGAGAATCGAACAGGTACCCTGTCCCGATCTGTCTCAGATTCGGACACCCCGTGTGAAGGCCCTAGAGATGACTGAACCTTAAAATGCTCCATAAACATATCAGCAATATCTTGAGGTTCGTTTCTGTCCCCTACAGTCACCGGTAGGCTAGGTACCGCATACCGCATATGTGGCGGAATGTATTCAGCTAAGTCACTGCTGATAGTACCGAGGTAAGGGATGTCATGCGGAAGCAGCCAATTTTCCTGGAGTACATCAGCTACACTACATCAGCTCTTTGACACAGGTACTTTATGCTTTCAACGGAAGTCTTTACAGATTTGCAGTTAAAACTAATAAGCTTAGTTGTTAGAAACTGTGGTTATCATATTTATTTGCACACGCGCGTACTCAGTACAAATATAGGTTTTTTTTAACGATTGTGAGTTAGAGTAGTTTATTGTGCCTATTTCTTGGTTTCTAATGTATTTATTTTGCAATCCTCTGAGCTGGCTGTTTATTCTCATAACTCGGTGTTGAGCGCACAAAACGCCTAATATGTTATACCATTTTGGCCAAAAAGTCGCATCCAAATATAAAGAACTTTTATTCTTTGAAACATAATATAATTTAAATGAATTGTACATCTTTTCAGTTTTTTATTTGGTACACCGAAACGGTTTTCTTTTGTTTTATTATTCGAAATATATTGCGGCAATTTTAAGTCCACGGACTTAAATTTTCCATTTGGTGAAATAGAAACCTTTCCCATCATTCTCAGAAATCTATTTTTCTTCTTTCCATATTTCACAGCTTGCCATTTGCTCACCCCTACTACCGGTTTTCATGCGCTTTCCTCTCTCAACTCTTCTGACATAATAGGTACACTAGTGATGACGTTTGTTTAAAATTAAAATATTTAGAGTAACCAAGAAGGCTTCTAACAAGAAATAAGAAGGAGAAAGTGTAATGTATTGTCAGAAAAGTTTAGCAAGCTGACATACATATAAGTTGATTCCACACCCATGCGCACTTTAAGCGACATTTTTTAGCGAGTGACTTTAACACCCTAGACATCTTCAAATACGAAACTCACTAGTTCATCTGTAACTATCAGAACAGAACAACGTTACTAACATTGTTATAAGATGACAGACTGTCATACGATGTTGATAGTTAGTCAGGCGAATTTATAACCTGACACCAACCTTGCCGAGCAGGTACAGAAATCCGCCGCTGGAATTCGAACTTGATACCTTTGGGTCTGAGTCCGGTGGTATAAGTACTAGATCATTGAGCCATGCCAAATGGCAAAAGCCAAGTTGCTGGCAACCATTCACATGAGCTTACTGACCTTCATATAAATACAAAAATACTTACCAATTTTTAACGACCGACGAAAAAAAAATGCTTTCCAAAAATGAGTTATTACATTAGCGGTACTTCGGCAATACGACAACATTTCGTCGAAATGCGAACCTCCCCTGACAATTGAAATAACATTTTTCATTACATTGAGTGGTAGAAAAAACTAGTCGCAGTAAGAGGATATCGGAAAAATAATATAGATTCAATCTATTTTGTATTCTGAGAGAATATTAAGGAGCGGCCTGTTTTGACAATCCCATTACAGTTTCGAGAAATGTTGCTGAAACACAATATTATCTTCTGGCTGCCGTCAGTGAGAATACATCTTCATAATGAATTGAAGCATTTTCAGCTTCGAGATTCTCGCGATGAAAACATTAAGTCGTCTGTTCATTTCTATCTTCGAATTGTATGTACTTATAAGGATTATATACTTACCTAAGAAATGAGATCTTAGTATATTGATTACATGATTATAAATACGTAGTGATTAGGTAAATACATATCAATTGTACCGATAACATAATTTTCAACTTTTTTTACCATTACAAGGAAAATAAAGGTGTTCTATAAGCGTTGCATCCAAGATAGCACATACGGTAGGTACCTAGAAAGTTTATTATTTAGTAATTCGAATCCAGCTAGTAATAATACTACTTATTAACATATAACTACGCTCGTTTACGTTGATACTGACAATAATAATAGGTTGGGGAAAAAGTTTCTTCGCATTTTTTTTAGAAAATTCAAAAGATTTTATGTGTAGGTTTTTTACATTTAACTAAAGTATGTAGATGCCATTTTGTACGAAAACTTTTTGCCATATTGTAGGTAAGGACATGATCCCATTGCTATAGAAATTTTGGGGCTTCTGATCACAATATTACCGCGACCAGTGGTTTTGGCAATCCTCTCGTGATGTTAACCTGACACTACCAAAAGAATTCTGAAGAAACAGGTAGAAATCGGAAGGTGCAAGGTCAGGACTATACGGTGGATGCATTAACACCTCCCAGACAAACTCTCTTAATTTTTTCTGAGTGGCTTAAGATGTATGAGGTCTAGCATTATCATGATGAAAAACCACAACCCTTCTGTTGATTAATTCCGGCTCTTTCTCTCAACTTCTTGCTTTAATCTCATTAGTTGTTCGCAGTAGAGTTCAGAATCGATGGTCTTGCCTGGTGGTAATAGCTCATATTGAATAATGACCTTACAATCCCACCACACACACAGCATCACCTTGTTGCGTGTTAACACGGATTTCGCCACAGTCTGTGAAGCCTGACCGGCATTTGACCACGACCTTTTTAGCACGTTCATGTCGTACGTGATCCATTTTTTATCACCAGTCATCAGCTTCTTCAAAAATTGTTCGGTTTCATAACGTTGTAATAAAGAATTACGACCTCGTGAGGTACCCAGTTTTTTCAAATGCGCCAAAACTGTTTTGTGGTTAATTTCCAGTTCTTTAGCTAAGTTGTAATTACTGATATGCGGATCTTGCTCCACTTTTTCAAAAATGGCATCTATTTTATCCGTAATAGGGCGACCACAGCGACGTGCATCTTTGACATCAAAATTTCCTAACAGTATAGATGTCACCTGATGAGAAGTAATAACCGCCGCCCATGGATATCAAATCCAGAGAAGTCGCAGAGGGACCTTGAGGAAGGGGAAAGAATTTTTGCGGGGGTAGAACTCGGAGCATGCTGTTCGTGGTGCCGAGCCATCCCCGTGGCACAGAAGGGATGGTACTAGGTTTTTAGTGGGTAGGCCACCCCTCTCTCCGTCAAGGTCGTCTGGCATGGAGGAGAGTCCCACATAATCTCTGCCCCTGGTCTTGGTGTATGCGTAAGACGGCATTTTGACAAGTTAAAAAAAATAAAAAAGGGGTAGGAATTATGGAAGGCGAGTGAGAGATGGACGAAACACAACAGCAACGAGTGCGATTGTTTCACTCCGACATTCCGTGCGAGAAAACCCTATACGAGCTGCATCGCAGCGTGACTCTAACAAAAAATGTATAGTCTGAATAGATATGCAATGGTAACATTAAAAGTGTAACTAAAAAAGAAAACTAACCTATATATGCATAGCTGCAGATACAATGTGCCTGGGTACACAAACGCAGGTTTATGTTTAAATTATTGTATACAAAGAGTAAATACAAAGTTTAAAAGCCCGTGTTTGACTAATAATATATTCTAATACTATTTAATAAATATGAAGGCTTATAGGAACTGATAGGTTTCTCAAGCTTATTCCTGCTAAAATAGAATATTCTTTACAATTTCAATATACATATAAAAGCAGATTCCTAGAATGGTATGAATCGCACTATTACGATATGCAACGATATCTTTATAATATAACGATATCTTCCTGGAAACATACGGATGAACCAGATCGATATAAAATGAGATGGCACCGATAGAAAAGTTACAATAAAATGGCAATCTTACTACAAAAACCGAGATCAACGACTCTACTCTAATGCCTTCCGAATCAAGGAGGTGCACAAGAATTTAATCATCCATCCAGTGTCTTGAAATTATGAAAGTTGCTTAACTAGAGAGATCACACACCGAACGCCTTGGCCGCTGCGCCATCGAGCTCCTTTTGTACTCAATACCTAAGGGGGGTTAGGCGGTCAGCAAAAATTCCGGGCCTGCGCGGGTGGTGCGCGGTGCGATTTTTATCAAAAAGTAAATAAAATGTTTAGTTTTTTTATATCAAAAACAGTCAAGAAATCGAAAAGGTAAAAATACCTATGTGTTCATGATTTTTTAGGTATTATTATTGTAAAACACGGTTGTAATGTGCATTTATGCGAAATTTTAAAAGTAACGTCAGGATTTTTTCTATCGAGAAAAATGTTTCCAATCATGTTTTTGAAACAGTTATCCCCTCACACATATTATTATACGTTATGTAATAGGTACATATTGAAAATTTCAGCACGAAATATCTATACTAATAATAAAGAGAGGAAACATTTGGATTTTTTGTTTGTATTGAATAGGCTCCGAAACTACTAAACCGATTTAAAAACTTCTTTCCCCGTTGGGAAGCTATACTGTCTCCGATATTTTCAAATAAATTAGGGATCCTTACTAAAACTCAAATAAATTCCTTAAATCGCGTGCAACAAAATTATTGATGATAGAATAAAATAATGTACTATGGCTTTGCAGAACACACCATTACCTACAAAAAGTGTCGCGATAGCATATGTCTAACTATTTTACGTCACAATAAGTGTTCTTGGGAGGGAGTCATTTCGAAAATTCGTCACGGGGTAAGGGGTCCACGCGAACGAATGGTCCTCGCTGGCGGTCAGCTAGTCTAAAATATTTTGAATAACAGCTGATAGAAAACAGCCAATTTATCCGTTTTTACCGTCTAACCCAAGGGGGGTTGAAATTGCATACACAGATCACGCCTGCTTTCCGAAAGGGTAGGCAGAGAACACTGCTTTCCGTTTGCTATGATCCTGCGCACTTCCCATGCTTCACTTACTCTCATAACGTTCTTCGTACATGCTCGTTGATTAGGGATCTTGACATGACCTTTAATGAGAACGTCAACGATCTGATCTAAGTACGTTCACCGAGGTCTTCCCGATTCAAGTAACCCACCGCTTGTACCTTTTTAGGGTTCCGTAACCAATTGGCAAAAAACAGAACCCTTATGGATTCGTCATGTCTGTCTGTCCGTCCGTCCGTATGTCACAGCCACTTTTTTTCCGAAACTATAATAACTATACTGTTGAAACTTGCTAAGTAGATGTATTCTGTGAACCGCATTTTCACACAAAACTAGAAAAAAAACCAATAAATTTTAGGGGTTCCCCATATTTAAAACTGAAACTCAACAATTTTTTTCATCAAACTCAAACGTGTAAGGTATCTATGGATAGGTCTTCAAAAATGATATTAAGGTTTCCAATATCATTTTTTTCTAAACTGAATAGTTTGCGCGAGAGACACTTCCAAAGTGGTAAAATGTGTCCCCCCCCCACCCCTGTAGGTAACTTCTAAAATAAGAGAATGATAAAACTAAAAATATATATTATGATGTTCATTACCATGCAAACTTTCACCGAAATTTGTTTTGAACGAGATCTAGTAAGTAGTTTTTTTTAATACGTCATAAATTGATTATTTTTTTTAAAATACACTAATAATAAAACATCGATCAAAGTAACAACGAACTACAAGAACTTTTATATGATGTTACTTGCTACTACGGAACCCTTCATGGGCGAGTCCGACTCGCACTTGGCCGGTTTTTTGTAATTATTTTCGCGTAGCGGTGAAAGAATACTACCACCCCCTCTCTTCCCTTGGGTGTCGTAAAAGGCGACTAACGGACTAAAGACTGCACATACTTTCAACAGCTTAAAGCGGTGATGGGCTCACCACCTGTCACTATGAGCATAATATGTGCAGTCACTATTTGGTGAAAAGTGGACTATGGCAGAGGACTGCTTTTGCGGTCCTCATTGCCTAGACTCTGACTAACCTTATTTATTCTGTGATAATAGTCGTGATTAAATGTATAAATGTATTTTTTCATACATCCTCTCTACATGACCAAACCATTTTTTCATGCTTATTTAAATTATATCCCGTATATATATATATATATATATATATGTTAGGTACATCACTAGATAGATTGTGCGTAGTGGTACATCCCTACAGAGCCGCCATATTTTATTACTCGTTTCTGAGCGGCCGATCACGAACGCTGTACCTGTTGTATAATAATTAATGTGTGACAAATAAATGATTTGGACCTGAAGACAATAGTCATTGTGAAGACCCAAACCTCAACATGTTAAGTAAGACTACCAGCTTCTCAGTAGTTGAAGAATCCAGGTACAGTGTGCTTCACTATCGACCTTATGATTACCTAGAATGAAGGCCATTTGGCCTATCGAACTTTACGAACTTTCATACTAGTAGAATTTGAAAAGAAAAGTTGAATAGCCTATGGATAATTGTGATTTTATTGCTATGTATTTTCGAAACACCTTCTGAAAAATGAAAACGGTTGGCGTGTATATCTCTCCGGATTAGCAATAAAAGCATTGAATGGGGCGAAGCGTTCAAGTTTTTATTCTCTCACAAAATCTTGTTTTACATCAGATTAAAAAGACGCATCGAACAAAATAATCCGAGTACAATCTAAGCATAGGTGCCGGAGTTTTATAGCGCGTAAAAGTTTTACACCTTTTCAAAAACGCCGCCCATCGGATATATACGGTCGGAGCCACTTTTACTGCATATAAAATTTGTAATTTATTGACGAACGCCTGTCCCCCGATCGGCCGCGAAGTATTTGCGTTACTTTTTTTATTTCCAGCGGTGAAATTGTCCATCATCTCACCTGATGGTAAGTGAAGTGAAGGTCGAGGAATGAAAGCACGGTCTATTCAAAATATTTAACTGAACCAAATTTAATGGTAAATTTTTTAACAGTACTTTTAGAATTGTACTGAAAAATTTAATGAGAATGTCTCACCACACAGTGCACAAACATACTTCCGAATGAATCTTATTTTTCTTTCGAGAAATAGATATCTTTCTAGAAATAGAAATAAGAATATGTGTTAAGAAAAGAGAGAACTAAACATTGTTATTTTATGTACCTGATAGGAATTGAACCCAGAACCTCTAGATGTGGTTACTCACACACCCGAAGTCTCACAACTAGGCTAAAGAGGCGGTTATATCATTGGTGTTAATTTCTGGTTCGTGTGTGAAAGCATTAATACCGCATAAAGTCTATCAAGAAATTTTTATAGTCTTACCAGATTTAGCATTTCTTTGTTGTTGCATAATGTATGCGAATTCCTTTGTTAGGTAAGTAATAACATTGCTTCGTTCAGTAACAAGGTGTCGCTGTTTATGATATAAACTTACTTAGTGGTTCACTCATTTATAATGTTTACAATCTAACGATTAAAACGGGAATTTTCGGCTTTTGTTAAGAACAAACATAACTATTATGACTTTCGTTTAGAGAAGTCAGTATAATATAATTACGTGTAAAAGTGAGTAGATTCGTATAAAGTGATTCATTTTACTGTGTTGCGTTAACTTTACAGAACAATTACAAGCCAGACTGATTCTACCTGAATCTATTTACGTCTAGACTCGCTGTACCGCAGGAACTGCGCAGTAATTATATTGCAGTAAATAAGTTTTCAACTGCATCTGCGGTGTCATCGTTAGAATACTAGTTTTAGGCGCAGAGGACCCACGTTGGATTCCTAACAAAGCAAAGGTCTCCAACTTTAAAATCAAGTCATTGTTACGTAGCACGTTATGCCTGTCGCGTAGCGGTGAAAGAATATTTCCACCCCCTCTCTTCCCTTGGGTGTCGTAAAAGGCGACTAACGGTCTAAAGACTACACATACATCCATTAGCATAGAGCGGCGACGGGCCCACCACCTGTCACGTTGAACACATGTGCAGTCGCTATTTGGGTAAAAGTGGAATGTGGCAGAGAACTGCTTTTGCGGTCCTCATTGCCTAGTCTCTGACTAACCCTTCGGGGATAATAGTCGTGATTATATGTACGTATATCCACATGTGACGTTGTCCATGTGGGAGACCAGTGCCTAGTAGTGGGAAGCTTATGGCCCGATGATGATAATGACGACCTCTCTAAAGAGCCTCTGTCATGAGAATAGTATAGAAGTTTTTAACGTGTACGCTTTTAGTTTTATGTGGGTTGTTAACAAAAGGGGCTCGTAAGCTCGTTCCAAATTAAAACAGGCGCTGAGTGTACATAATCTTAGGGAGTGGTCCCACTTACGAGCGACTTAGTACTTAGCGAGTACGTAGCAGTACTCAGAGTAGTAGCTGAGTGAGTTTTCTGCAATATTCGATATTGTGGTATAGAAGCAGCGCCACCTTCTACCGAACTTGTGAAAATCCCAACTGAATTATAGTTTTCTTTCTCTGTTAAACAGTAAAAAATTTCACACTCGGCACTCAGAACCTGTAACTATATTATCGAGCTGCCACTCGTCAGCTGTTTGACAAAGTCTTACTCCGAGTTTTTTTTCTGTCATTAATTCCCTTGTGTGTTGGCGGCTCAATAATCGAATACTATTACTGTTACTAAGTGTCGTAAAAGGCGACTAAAATTTTAAAGACTGCACATATATCCAACAGCATAGAGCGGCGATGGGTCCCACCACCTGTAACGCTGAGCACATGTGCAGTTATGGTGGACTTTGGCAGTGGACTGCTCTTGTATCCTCTTTGATAACGAAACGTCCTCCGCAATCCGGGCGGCCGCGTTGTCCACTCCGCATCCGATCCTCATTGCCTGGTTTTTGACTAACTCCGTGAGTATTAAATTTATGTAGGTATTATAAACAAACATTTAGATGGGAATTAACGCTAACTACTTATTACTACGTATACCTTTTTATACCCGATGTTTCGATCGAGTTGCACCGGTCGTGGTCGGCTGTGTAATGTTTGATATAAATACATAATTATGGTCTAACGGTCAGTTAATATAACTTCATTTCATATAATTTCTTTTAATATAAATAATGTACTTTTGACATAATATACACTTGATATAATAATCTAATCATACAAAACATTATTCATGGAATAAGCAAGCAGCATGCAAGCAAGAATGCAGCATATAAGCAAGAATGCAGCATGCAAGCAAGCATGCGGCATGCATGCATGAATGCAGCATGCAAGCTGGCATGCACGATGCAGGCAGAATTGCAGCAGGCAGTCAGACATGCAACATGCAAGCAGGCATGCAGCATGCAGGCAGTTATGCAGCATGCAAGCAGACATGCAGCAGGCATGGTTTCTGTCACGGCTCCGGCGCGGCGGGACTCCGGCGGTCAAGCGTTAAACCCACCTGCTCCTCAGCTCGCGGGCCGCCTCGCCCCTCCGCGTATACGCGGGCTTAAATTACACTCTAGCGTAGGGTAGACAAGTCTACGTGGAGTCTGTTTTGGCGCGATTCATTGCTGTCACTGAATTTTTTAGCACAACCTTAACGAAAACCCAACGTATTATCTTTTTAAGACAATATTTGAAATCGATATAAGGTTAAAATGCTATTTTTATTCATAAACAAAAATTATATGAAATGATGTTATATAATATGATTATTCTACCAACATTTGCTTTATAGCAAAAGTTGTTAGAGAATATGAGTATTATATCAAATGAATAACATACGTAATGTTGTTTTATGAAGTGTATTTAGAACAAGTAATAATTATATCCAATGAACGTTATGTCCTTTGAAATTAGTTCATTTGTCATTATATGAAATGATACGCACCTGCCCCCTTACTCTTGAAACCGATCGCTATTGGATCGGATTGGTATTGTGAATTTTCGTACTCATAAGTTACGACACCAGAGCTAATATGGATTCATATTGCGTGGATATTGAGTGAAAAAAATACAAAACTCAATGCCATTTAGTTCACCCAATAGAATCCAAATTAGTGCTGGTGTCGTAACTTAAAAATACGAAAATTCACAATACCAATCCGATCCAATAGCGATCGGTGTCGAGAGTAAGGGGGCTGGTCACGTGCGGCTCTTCGTCCTTCTTCTTCTTCGTCCACCGTCACATTTTTTATCCAACTACTGTCACACACAACACTTAATGTTTGTTTATAATGAAACTTGAAAGTTTTAAAGTGTATTTATGTATGTACTAATACGCAAAAAAAAAGTGTCATGTCACAATCTTTATTATTGAAATTTTGCATTCACAATGCTATATAGATAGGATAAAATGTTTACTAGAAAAAAAAAAGAGCAGTGCAAAAACATTTTATTCAAAACTGTGTTGCTTTAATATTACTAAGTAACATGAAAAATCACTTAACTGCCTCTGCTTCGTATTTGCAATTAAAGCAGAAAACAAACATTGTTTATAAACTAATTAACTGGTATGTAGTGATTAAATGGCTTTGTGAATTCTTATTAAGGGATAATAAGAGCGCGCGATTCCCCGTTTTATTAAGGCATAGCCGTATAACGGGCACCTACTTTAATGGTGACGATGTCAACGAATTACAGTTTTAATGGTTAACAGATGTTTAATATTTGAGCTCTCCATTGTGTTGTTACAACTTTGTGGCCATTTTACTGTCGGACGCGGGGACGGAGTGCAAACGTAAAAGTTGGCAATAATAAAATTTTAAATTTATCCCCGCGCCCGCCCGCCCCGCGCCCGGCCGCGATCCATGAATTTAAATTCGAAATGGGTCGTCATGTAAAATGTGACAGAAAATGTAATTTGAGCTGTATTAGCTTTTGAGACGTCGCCGCATGATGAGTTTTTGTTATTTTTATTGTTTGTAGGATCCTGTACCTAAAAAAAAAAATGGAACCCATATAGGATCACTTTGCGTCCGTCCATCTGTCTGTCTGTCAAGACCCTTTATCGCGGGAACGCGTGGAGGTATCGAGTTAGAAATTAAAACGATATACTCAGGTCTACAGTCTTTTGAAGCTGAGAAAAAAAAACTAATAAGTTAACGTAAAAAAGAGATACGACCGTTTATGCCGCAAAAAACTTTAACTGCCTCTGTGGTCTAGTGGCTGAGCTACCGGTTTCAGACCCAGAGGTCCCGGGTTCGATTCCCAGCGGGGGGTACATCTGTGTGTGCTCGGTTTGGTTGGTGGTAGGACTGTTGAGTCCGCCTGGCTACCTACCACCATCTTATCTAAGTCTGTCGCCATAACAACGATGTTTATAGCATTGTTGTGTTCTGACAGTTTGAGATAAGATAGCCAGTTCCTCAGTGGTTGAGGATTCCGGGTGATGCGCGCTTCCACCTTCGGCCTTATCGTCACTTACCATCAGGTGAGATGAAGGCCAAGCGCTTACCCGTTGTAGAATTAAAAAAACCTATATTTCGGCACTCTCAAGGGAATCAAAATTTATATGGTATTTTCCGTTGACCTAGAACTATGAAATTTGGCAAGTGTTATGCAAAAGTCCTCTACCATTGTTCATTTTTCACCAAATAGCGCCTGCACGTGTGCTCAGCGTGACAGGTGGCGAGCACATCGTCGCTCTAAGCTGTTGGATTAGTCGCCTTTTACGACACCCAACCGAAGAAAGGGGGTGGTAGTACTCTTTCACGGCTTCGCGATACGGTTACTTTCTCTTACCAAGTGCTACATTCCAAAGCACGGAGGAGATCGAGATGTTTCTAATTTGGTCACAGGTTAGGTGAAGAGTACCATAAACCGAAGAGCATGTTTTTCTTTATAGCAGAAGAAGGCAAACGAGCAGGCGGGTCACCTGATGGAAAGTAATCACCGCCGCCCATAGACACCCGCAAAACCAGAGGAATCGCAGACGCGTTGCCGGCCTTAGTAAGAACATTATGAGAGTAACTGAAGCAAAGGATGTTATAAGATCGTATCAAATGGAACGCTTTGGCTTCTGGCTACCCCTCCGGGAGCTGGCCGTGATTGTGTGTGTGTATGTATGTATGTATAAATAAATAAATAAATATTTCCTACAATCACACCAATTATCTAGCCCAAGAGAAGCTTCGAAGAAACTCGTTAAATGGTTACTAGACAACGGATAAACATACTTAAAATACTTAAATACTGTTGCGTTTGCAGGTGGGGGTGTGCGCGTCAATCAAACTAGCTAGTCCGTTACACACTGCTTTAATGGTACATTCTCTCGAGTGGGGCGCAGCCCGCTTTTTATAGTTACCCACATATATAACTTATTATACATAGAAAACACCCAGACCCGAGACAATTTAGAAAAACAATAATTTCTAAATTGACCCGACAGGGGATCGAACCCGGGACCTCAGAGATGGCGACACCATGCAAAACCGGTGTACAAACCACTCGACCACGGAGGTCAACACATGTCGACAATACATGTATGTATTGTATGTATGTTGTAACCGTGTCGTGTAGCGGTGAAAGAATAGGTACTATTGAGAGAGGTAAGCCGGAGCAAAAAAAAATGCTTACCTACTCCGAGCGCGGGCACGAAGTCTTGAGTCCTTACCGAAAATCTGTGATTGGCATCCTGGCTTCAGTCTTGTATAGGCAGATGTATCTTCAGTCCACTTTTACTATACGTGTAAGCACTGAGATATTGAAACAGTGTCTTGCAAGCACAATAGAAGTGGCTTTGATAAAAGCCGTTTGTGGTGAAATGATGATATGATGTAAATTAAACAAAACTTAATCGACTAAGTACTAATAATACTACTTATACTCTAAAGCTATTCGTCTATTATTTCTTACAAAGTGCGATAAGACATCATAAAAGCCGGGAAGAATCTAAAGCTATTAATGCCGACATCTTACAATTCTACCCATTACTTTGCAAATCTACTTACTTGATAAGTAATTTCAACTTATTACAATATCTACTTACCGCAAATACCTAATTACAACACCATCTGTCACGCTGAGCACATGTGCAGTCCCTATTTGGTGAAAAGTGGACTATGGTAGAGGACTGCTTTTGCTGTCCTCATTGCCTAGCCTCTGACTTACCCTCCGGTTACAAAAGTCGTGATTATGTGTATGTAATGGGCGTTGGGGTAAGTTCGGAAGTGGGGGAAGACCATACTTGTTAATATAATTATATTACGAAAGTTTGAGAGTCACTGCAATTTGAGATTTGGTCTAGTGTGGTAAGATCGGATGTCCGAAACAAAAAAAATAAACAATTGAATGTTCCAGGTGACTTTTTTAACAATATTAAATCTATGAACTCTGTGTTTTAAGCCATAATGGCGATTTTAGAAGGTAGTCCGGTCTTTCCCCATAAACGTCCGATCTTTCCCTAGGTTTTAAAATTTTATTCTTGTTTTAACCAACAGATAAATAGTAGTTGTTTCGTTTATAACTATATAAAATATATTCTATCTTATAGCCTGTATACCTAATAACAATAAATTTTCACTATAATTTATTGTGCTAACTAATGTAACTCTCGAGAACAATAAATTTTGCCAACAACGTCCAAATACAACCGTCCGAACTTACCCCAACGCACCTTATGTATGTGTGTATGTATGTATGTATGTATGTTGGTCACCCATCCGGTGACCCGGTATTACGAGAATTGCTTAACAGGCATGATCGCAAACGGTTTAGCCGCTGCGCTACCAAGCTCCTCACTTCCACAATATATTTGCGACGAGTGGTCCGCTGCGAGTGCTATACTTGCTCAAACATGTCCCAGCCCGTAATTCCCGCATAATGAAATAAGTTTCACTTTTTAGTTATCTTCGCTTGGGGATTCTTTAATACTTTTAATATCCTGTCGCTTTGGAAGTTTGTACGGTCGACGAAAGAAACTTTGTCGACTCTTGTTTTATTATAAAAATATTTTATAGGTACTGTATAAATTGTCAATAAAATTGTAGCTGGGTACTTATAAGACTGAAAATTACGCCGCACAAGACTCATGAATAAGGCCGGGTTTCCACTGAGGCCGATCTGAGCGGAGCGGAGCTGAATTGATCAATCGCGATGGTCGAAATATCCGCTTCACAAGATTTCGAGTATCGTGATTGGTTAATTCAGCTCCGCTCCGCTCAGCTCCGCCTCAGTGGAAACGCACCCTTAGAAACGTAAATTGATAAAATGTATTGTTACGGCGAAAGATGTTCGCCGTAACAGCGGCGAAACAAGGGTTAGGCAGGAGATAAGGGAATTTCTGGGGCTTACTTGGTTCGGGCTGGAGCTGGTTGGAGCTGAAGGCAGGCGCGGGGGCGCGGGCTTGAAGGCAGCAACACACAACACAATTCACTCCACTAGGCACTGATCGGAGGCGTTTTAAGGGTAATTGGGCTGGTAAACACAGCGCTCTCAAGTCACAAACACTGAACACGTGGTTGTTCACGGGCTGAGTTCTTGCGCGGGCGCGCGCGTGGATTCACCTGGAAGGCTCGAAGCACACTACTTTGGCGCCAGCGCCGATCCGCTTCGTCCGGTATAATTGTCAACTCGCTGTGATTGGCCGATCATTCGTTGCCCATTCGTTGCACCAATATGCATCTTAATTGACCGGCGCAGAGACGGTTATCCGTCGCGCTGTGGCGCGAACATCTTCCCGGGCCCCAGAGGGTAAGAGGGGGGGGGGAAGGAATGGAAGTTAAAGGGGGACTACGGCCCCGATTCGTGCTGTGTTGAGTTAATGTCGAGTGGGTGTGTATATGATGAGCTGGGAGGAATGCACGTGTGTGACTGTATGAGTATAATTGTATGAGGGCTGAATGCCTGTGCGCACGAAGCACAGGGGGGGCGGGGGCGCGAAGCGCCGAAGGCGCATAGGCGCAGGGGGCGCGTCAACGCAAAGGCGTGGGGGCGCGGGGGCGCAGAAGCGCAGGGGGCGCGTAAGCGCAAGGGCCGCGTCAACGCAAAGGCGTGGGGGCGCGGGGGCGCAGAAGCGCAGTGGGCGCGTCAACGCAAAAGCGTGGGGGCGCGGGGGCGCAGAAGCACAGGGGGCGCGTAAGCGCAAGGGCCGCGTCAACGCAAAGGCGTGGGGGCGCGGGGGCGCAGAGGGCGCGTGGGGCGCGTAAGCGCAAGGGCCGCGTCAACGCAAAGGCGTGGGGGCGCGGGGGCGCAGAGGGCGCGTGGGGCGCGTAAGCGCAAGGGCCGCGTCAACGCAAAGGCGTGGGGGCGCGGGGGCGCAGAAGCGCAGGGAGAGCGGGGGCGCGTAAGCGCAAGGGCCGCGTCAACGCAAAGGCGTGGGGGCGCGGGGGCGCAGAGGGCGCGTGCTGATGTCATGCACCGTATAGGTGCGGGCTGACTACTTGTGTTTGTGTGCTGCAGGCTGATGTGTGGGTGCACGTGTGTAGAAGTACTATGCTCTTGTGGTGAGCACTCACGAGATTGAGTCGATTGCCAAGGCAAGAATTAAAAGCAGAAAAAATATAAAATTAACACGAGCGAAAAAATAAAGCACGCTATTTGGCACGCGTGGTGAGCATGCACGAGATCTGAGCCGATTTAACACGACACGACCATAAAAATTTCATTACAAAATAAAACGGGAAAAACAACAATATCGTCGTCTAGACGCGGGTGTGTTATACGTACCTAAAGTTATATGTGCAACCTAATTAGTAAGTAAAAATATAACACGAATCGAACACTGTTCTTGGAACACGTTCTTAATTTATTTTTGTAGGTAGGTTAATAATATTTCGCAACGCACTCTGCAACGTCTATCGTGCAGAAAGGGTCATGTAAGGTAATGAAATTAGGAATGTTACGCGATAAAATTTAAAAATCAGAAATTAAAATTAAGTTACGTGATAACTACGAAATATGAGTAAATATTATTTTAACGGGTCGAATGACCAACATGTAATGAAATAGTTAATGGGCTGAAATAGTTATCCTATACATATAAAATAGTGGACTGTATTAATAATGTGGGGCTGAATGTCTACGGTAACATGTACCTACTCCTGCGACCCTTCATGCGACTGCTGTGCATGCGAGGACACATGCAGCGTTCTGTCGTTGGGTCGCTTTGCCGGAGTGTCCCGCAGCGCGGGCGGGAGCCACCGCGCCGCCGATTCCGGCTGGTAATGCTGTGTGGCGTCGTCCGGTCGGTGAAGGGATGTGTGGTGGTCTGCGATGCCACACACTCTGCATGCCTTCACCGACTTACATTCCTGTGGGTAGTGTGGGCCCAGGCATTTCTGGCACCGCTCGCGCGCCTTTATAAAGTCCCACCGACCTTGTGTCGGTTGGGCATTGTAGCGGGAGCATGCTATCAGTCTGTGCCCCCTAGTTCTGCAGTAAGGGCAGTAAGAGGTGTTTGGGCTGGCGTGCATTGTGTGGGTGTTGTGTGGGCGTGTATGGGTGGCGGCACGAGTCGAGGCAAAAAAATGAAGTGTGTAAAGTAGGGTTTAATTTAGTGGACTGTTACTGGGTGTATCCGGCTCGTAAAGGATCAAAATGTTACGGCGAAAGATGTTCGCCGTAACAGCGGCGAAACAAGGGTTAGGCAGGAGATAAGGGAATTTCTGGGGCTTACTTGGTTCGGGCTGGAGCTGGTTGGAGCTGAAGGCAGGCGCGGGGGCGCGGGCTTGAAGGCAGCAACACACAACACAATTCACTCCACTAGGCACTGATCGGAGGCGTTTTAAGGGTAATTGGGCTGGTAAACACAGCGCTCTCAAGTCACAAACACTGAACACGTGGTTGTTCACGGGCTGAGTTCTTGCGCGGGCGCGCGTGTGGATTCACCTGGAAGGCTCGAAGCACACTACTTTGGCGCCAGCGCCGATCCGCTTCGTCCGGTATAATTGTCAACTCGCTGTGATTGGCCGATCATTCGTTGCCCATTCGTTGCACCAATATGCATCTTAATTGACCGGCGCAGAGACGGTTATCCGTCGCGCTGTGGCGCGAACATGTATTGTTCCGTTTAGAGTTTACAAATACACAACTATTATGAATATAGTCACTACGCCAGCCAGCGGCATCGGTTCTTCAAGTCTTCGAGCCAGGAAACCTCAAAAAGAGAGCGAGAAACTGAGCAAGGATATATCTTTTCTCCCTTTTTGTACCAACGTTGGATACAATCTTCATATTTAGCAAGACCCTTTCCATTTAAAAAAAAAACATACGACCTACAAAATATAACATCAACAATATTTATTTTTTATGATATCCGGTATTAAAATATTTTAACTTTTTAATAATGGAACTTAGATGGCTTAAAACCTTCTTACAGCTATAGCAAAACCTACAGAACGTCGGCGTAAAACCATTAAACTGCTGCAACGCGCATAGTGAGTAAAGGGGACGTGTGCTGTGAGCGTTTGGACCAGGCTCCTGGATTCTGCAGGCCGCCGGCGGCTGCGCTGCGATCCAATCCAGTTTTCCTCCCTCCTTTCCTTGGGTCGCAAGACGATATGGCCCAAACGGAGACACAAAATTTTTTTTTGGATTCCTGACATCCAGTGTACCTAAATACCCCATGTATGTTCCGCTATTTTAGTAGGCTTCTACAGCTTCTTCAGGTGACGAAAAATTGCTATTGGATAATAATGGGTGTTTTTAAGGTGTTTGTGCTATCCTTCTACTGTACAGTGTTTTAGTATTTAGCATTGCTATTAACTACCATATTAACGGAAGAAGCTACAATATAAGTTTGTTGGGTGCAGATCGTTACCCGCACACCGAAATTCATACTAATATTATTATACTTATTTATTTTATTTACAAATGAATCATTTATTAATATTATTCTTAAATGAACTTGCTGACTGTATACGCTAAGCACGTATTGTCATAGAGCACTCATATACTACGCAGAGTGTTGAAACTTTGTATCTTTGTTCACAGCTTTTATCTTGCTCCTGTTCTTATAATACTTACGTTACATTCAGACCTGTACCCCAAGCACGAACCATTATGGTACTAGTTAAGGTAATCGTAATCGTATTATTTTGTATGAAAACCATAAAGTTACTAAACCTTTTTCGTACAAAATTATATGATTACGATTACCTTAACTAGTACCATAATGGTTCGTGCTTGGGGTACTGTACTGTTATGGTATACTGTATACGGACCGGTTTAACTATTTCCTACTATGTGCCAGATAGTGATTCCACGAGTTTGAGGTTTTTTATAAGTATTAAAATAATACACAAAATAGTATCTTATTAAGTTAGTATAATACGATAAAGGCAGGATTTTTTTATCAGTGCACATAATTTTTTATATCATTCAGTAACGACGTCATTTTCATTTTTTTTAGGTATATAATTTATTTATTAGGTATTCATTACTTATTTAATTTGTCCGGCACAATAAAAGTCGGTGCAAGTGCATTGACCCGCCTGGCCGCCTGGTATCGTAATAGTAGAGGATCCGAGTAATCAACGACCTTCACCGGGCCGGTTGATGAAAAGTATTTTGTATCAAATTTAAAATATTAAAAAATATATTGCCAGTGGGTTGGCTGAGAAATTTCAGTCCAGTATTAGTAGAGGATCCGAGTATACAACGACCTTCACCGAGCCGGTTAATGAATGAAAATTATTTTATAGCAAATTTAATGTGTTAAAAAATATATTACGAGTCATCATCATCATCATCAGCCTATACTCGTCCACTGCTGGACATAGGCCTCTCCAAGAACACGCCACTGAGCACGATCCGCGGCCACTCTCATCCAGCTCTTGCCAGCCACCTTGCGAAGATCGTCGCTCCACCTTGTCTGAGGGCGTCCTACGCTACGCTTGCCGATACGCGGTCTCCACTCCAGAACTCGTCTACCCAACGGTCATCGGTTCTGCAACTGATATGGCCGGCCCACTGCCACTTCAGCTTGCTAATCCGGTGGGCTATGTCGTTTACATTTTTCTCTGCCGGATCACCTCGTTTCGAATACGATCCCTCAGAGAAACACCGAGCATAGCCCTTTCCATAGCCCGCTGAGCGACTTTAAAACGAGTGGGTTGGCTAAAAAATATCAGTCCAGTATTATGATTATATTTATATTAATTGTTTTTTTTTAAACATTCCACTTATTTCGATAATAAATAAATTACATAGGTACCAATCGAAAGTATGAAGCTTATAGAATATGCAACGTTAGGTTGACTATTTTTTTCCTGTCATAACATTGGGTAGGCAGGTGTAAACAGGCAAGTCAATATTAGTAATTTGCAACCGTCTGGTCTGCGTTCCGTCCGTCCGTCTTTATATAAATATAAATAAAAATAAGCTCATTACAAACACACACACAACCCAACCCGAACGGCGCGCGTCTCACGAACGGCGCGTTTGATCTGCGTTACTATGAGGCTGATTTCACAGTCACGCGTTTGATCAGCGCCGGCCACACGCGCGCGCTCACAATTACACTAAATAGTAGTTGCGTTTCATAGTAACGCACGCAGTTCAAACGCGAACTACTATGTAGTGTAGCGCGCGCGTGTGGCGGGTGCTGATCAAACGCGTGACTGTGAAATCAGTCTGAAACGCAAGTACTATTCTAGTGTAAATTGTAAGCGCGCGCAAGTGGCCGGCGCTGGTCAAACGCGTGACCGTAAAATTAGCCTCATAGTTCAATTTCGCGGTCCCGGTCGATTTACGATGATCAACGGTATTTTTGTGCATATGTTTGATAAATTTTAGTTTCTTTATTTTTCACTTTAAAAAATAAAAATTAAATCTGTAGCTCTAGAGAAGTTACTCTATAATTTTAAAACATATGTGCATTGAAAAAAAAATATTTTTACGTTTAATAGAAACTACATACGTATATTTAACAGCAAAATTCCTCCTCATGTGATGTTTTCCATGTGGGAAGTCCTGTGCCCAACAGTGGCAAGTTTATAGGCTGATAATGATGATGAAGATTTCACACGTTTTTTGTTGTATACTTATAAAAAGATGGCGTAGTGACTTACCAACGAGTTGAATCATCATACCTTAAAAATATTTTTTTCGCTTTAAGTATGTTATATGTACAATGGCGGTCTCCGTCGCTTTACCAGTCTAAAGGTCAAAATCCCTTGCACACCGCGTCATCTATTTGGTACAGGCACGTACCCGGGCGGTCGGTGCGCTTCATACGAAAATCGCTGCAAAGTGGTAAAGCGACGGTGACCCCGACCGGTACGTTCAAAAGAAATGATAATATTGTACGTGTTCCAAATAGCGTTTTCGCAAATTTTTTTTCGCTTAAAGTAGGTATGTTATACGTTCAAAAGAAATGAAAAGGTTGTATTTGTTATAAATAGAGTAAGTTCCTTAACACAAAAAGAAAATCCTCGTACACCTTTATAAATGGTAATACATCAGTGAGAGCCTCTTTTCTCAGTGATGGCTGTATCGATTCGTAGATAATTGTACTTAGTGAAAGTGCTTATTCGTATTTTCTTCTTTCAGAAGGATTACTGAGTAACGTAACAAAGTACAGACCTATCGTACGAAACAAAATCGGGATTTTAAAAAAAGTTCTCATAATTCAGTCGAGTCGAGTCAATTCAAATAAAGTTTCAAAACGTTACTTAAAATATAGTACGACAGACTTAAAATATAAGTGATTAAGAAATATCTTTTTCTTCGTTGAACGAACGGCTTTGTTGGCAATGGCCACAACTATATATTTTTAAAGTATTTAAATTACATAATATATTTGTAAAGATTTAAACAAATCAATTAGAATCCCATCACATGATTCAATAACCACCTATTAAGTTTAACAATGTGATATTACTAACTGACACTTTCATCAACAAATTGTATTAAAATCTTAAGTCTAGATTATGCTAAATCCTGCTTCAAACGTCATTCTGTTCCTTAACAATTGCAAACAACCAACAGAGCAAAATTATATTTTGATTAGGATTTACGCTAAAACTAGATTAAAGATTATTTGATTCGGAGTTGAAACGTATTTCAACTTTTGCTTAACGACGAACGACGTTGTAGGCTCAGTTTAATTGCCTCTATAGTGTAGTTCTCTAGTCAAACTACCGTTATTAGACTAAGAGATCCCGCATTCGATTTAAAGCGGAGTATAAACTAAACGTTTACTGTTTCGTTGTTGCTGGCTAGCACCAACCACAAATGACAACCACCAATCAAGCCACATTGTAAAAAAAAGTATTAACTTCTTCAAAAGGCAATTGATCAAAGACTTCTTATCCTTGAGTTAACAGAATCATTTTGCATTACAATGATACATATCCTCTCAAGTATCAAACCGATTCTTTGTCGAAATGATAAAAAACGAGTTCCTATTTATTCCCCCGGGGAGTTCCTAGTATGGAATCGCTAATAAAGTCAAGGGGAATTTTTTTCCCATTTTATTACCATTTTCCCGCATCCGATGTAGACGGTAATCTCAATCAATATACCTTTGCCTTAAATTTTCTTCCGGAGCAATGACTGCCCATCAAATATTTACGATTTTTTTTGGCAGAAAAATATTGCGCCGCATTTTCTTTGACAGTCCTTTTTGCCATTCATTTCAAATTTTCCGCATTTCTATTTCTGGTAATTTGTTTGATGCATTTCGCAAGCAATGTTGGGGATTAAAATTCATTAAAAAACCTGTTCAATTTTTTTACAGCAGTAGGAAAATACATTGGACTTTATTTTACATAACCAAAATAAAAAAAAATTATAAAAAGTGAAATTTTACACGATTTTCTACCAACTAACCTTTCCTGTGGTAAAGAAATACTATAATAATAAAATTAAATAGTACGATGAATTTTTTTCTCTTGAAGTAATAACTCCAAACCACCACCGCAATGGTCTTTCTATAATCCATATTGTAATTGGATTTTCGTAAAGTAGCATTCCTTCTGCTTGCAACACAAATTGTATTGGCGTCTTGGCATCATCGTTATTATGGCATAGATAGAAAGCTTGTTAACTAGTCTAACCTAAAATACTGTATTTTATATCATGGACTGTACCTATTCCTTTTATCTGACTAAGTGTTGTTTATGTTAGTTACTTAAATTGTATGTTTTGATGATGATAATTATTATTGTTTTAATGTTTCAATTATTTAATTTTGTATTGTGTGCTGTATTTTAAATTCAATTCCACATTGTTATGCCCAAATTGGGTCATGTATGGTACTCTATTTTAATATTTGTAACACCCTGTCAAACTACATGAGAAAACATAAATTTATGATTATGATTTTAAGAAGTTAAACCTTTGCCTTAAGAGAGATAATAATAACTGCACAATAACATTAATTTGTATTTAAAAACGATATAAGTAGATACTGTGCTGTTTCTTAATGTCTCTTAGCAATCTTCATGTCACAGCTGTCGTCGGATTTCTATCAGTTGTCCTTTTCTTTTTTTGTTCTCTATCAATAAATTATTATAAATGAATATTTCTATAATAAGCGGCGACAGGCTCACCACCTGTCACGCTTAGCACATGTGCAGTCACTATTTGGTGAAAAGTGGACTATGGTAGAGAACTAGAATAGAATAGAATAGAATTTATTTGCATTAAAAGTGGTAAGTTACAGTTATTTGATGGTCATACAATATTCATTCTTGAATCTCACTTTTAGTCTTTTCAAACATGCTAAATTAATTTAATTAAAAACAATGCTTATTGGTTAAAACTATCAATTACAACTAATTATTATTATTATTTTATGATTATTATTAGAAGGTCAAATGTCAGTTAACAATGCTTATTGGTTAAAACTATCAAATACAACTAATTATTATTATTATTATAAGATTATTATTAGAAGGTCAAATGTCAGTTAATTATTTATAATAATGTCAACCAATCAGATATACATGCTGATTCCATTTCTCAAAACAAAAACCAAAAAAAAGTAAAGAGAACAAACGAGCTCAAAGGTATGTTACCTACATTATTCCAATTACCTACAGCATTCTGTCTGTCAGATATTCTTGTACAGAGTAATAACACTTATCTACTAAAAGTCTACTACTTTTGTTGTTTTCATTGCCTATAGTCTCTGACTAACCCTTCGGGGATAATTATCGTAATTATATGTAAGTATGTATGTATAATGAAATACTGAAAAAAAATACTCGCGCTTGTAGGTTAACTCTTGAGACCCCACACGTGAGCCCTGGATGGTGCTAAACGAGTGACGCCGACCGAGTGGTAGAACCAGTTGCGATTGGTTGAACCCGTTCGCTCGGCGTAATACTACTATGATAAAATGTTTACTAGAAAAAAACAACCAGGCTCAGAAAAGCTCGAATAGGATTTGAACTCATGACCATTGGATTGCCGGTCCACTGCTCTAACCGCTAAGCTACTGAGACCCCAGAAGACTCGTTGAATTTTTTCTAGTAGTTTGATTTACGCTGCGAGTTCTTTTTTCTAGTAAACATTTTATCAAATATCTATATAGCATTGTGAATGCAAAAATTTCAATAATAAAGGTATACTACTAGTGCTATGATATTCCTCTTGCGGAATATCATGGCACCCGTTGCTGTTGTACGTCCATCATCATGATCAGCAGCCTATAACAGCCTCCTACGTGGACAATAGCACGTGGGGATATTGGGCCTTAACTCACCACGCTGGCCTAATGCGGTGGGTTTGTGGGTTTTAACGACTGTCATCTTACGACAAAAACCGGGATTAACGGCTTAACTTGCCTTCCGAAGCACGGAGGAGCTCGAGATGTTTTTTTTTTAATTGATCACCCATCCAGCGACCCGGCATTGCGAAAGTTGCTTAGCGGGCACGACTGAAAGCCCCTGTGCCATCGAGCTCCTCACGTTGTTGTACGTCTGGTGAGTGAAAATACCGGAAGCCCATCTCTCCCACCTCCACAATTCCAACTTCCTCTTGGCCGGCAACGCAGCTGCCACTCCTCTCCGGTTTTGTGGATGTCCATGGGTGGCGATGACTACTTCTCATCAGGTGCTCGTATGCATACTTTGCATACGAGCACCTGATGGGAACATGATGGAACCTGATGGAGCACAAAAAAAAGCATTACCATGAAAGAAAAGAAAAAAGAAATTCACAAAATTAATAAAACATCATTAAAACTAAATAAAACAGCACAAAAAATGAAATGCCAAAACGGCATCTCCTCAGCTTAATGTTTTCAGGAGGAATGCTTTATAAATACTACAACAATAACATTAACTACAACAAAGTATTAACATAAACAAATAATAATTGATAAATATATAAAGGTACATTAAGGTGTTTTTTTGGATGGATTAGGGATACTTCTCTGACACATAACATGAAACATTGAGAAAATAAAAGCATTGTACATTAGATATCTAAAGAAGCAGAGATATTAATAAATATTACATATACGAATGTCCCTGTTTTTCGCAGGTAACGGCATTTGCAAGCGTCGCGGGGGCTCGACGAAACATTAACCCGCCGGTAGCGAATAAATCAGACGCCGATCTGAACGCTGTCTTCAATCATTGCGGGATTTTCCAGCCGACATTCCATTTCCGAGCGCTACGTGAAGGCGCAAAGTGAGAGCCGGCGTTACCCGTAGCGTTATGCGCTGTTTACTCAAAATGTTTGGGGTAATAATAGTTATTTACTTGGTGCTGTTGTTTCATCCGGCCCTCACAATTCCTATTCCTTTCTTAAAGGTCGGCAACGCATCTGCGACTCCTCTGGTTTTGCGGGTGTCCATGGGCGGTGGTGATTGCTCTCCATCAGGGGCCCAAGTCTGCTAATTTACGAATGGCATAATTGAATCGCAATTGGATCGCATTGTAATTGTTTGACACATTTGGTATTCTCTTACTCATTTAAGAATACCAAATGTGTCAAACAATTACAATGCGATCCCATTGCGATTCAATTATGCCGTTCGTAAATTAGCAGACTTGGGCCTCTGGTGACCTGCCTACTCATTTGCTTCCTTCTTATATAAAAAAAAAACTTTAAGCGCCATGGTGGTCACGCGGTGATCGACAAACAATTAAATTTCTATTGTGTCTGGTTTTGTGGCAGTCAACGTGTATGAAAGCAACTCGCAAAACGAACTCTAAATCGAAATTGCAAAAAGACTGTAATTCCATACATTTAGATCGAACAGTACCTATTTATCGTGTTGCACTGAACATCGATTTTTTTTTGTATGGATAGGACACTGGCCCTAAATCATTAAATAAGTCGCCATTTTCCTGGTCTGTGGCTTCGCTTTCTCCTACTTTAGTAGTACTTTACATGTAGTACTTTACCCGTTTTTTTTTACGCGCTTTTCACTAATAGAAATACCGTTAGAGGACGATGGTTTCTATACAATGTGATAGGGGTGCTACTTCTAACCTGTTAAGGCTAAGTACTTAAATTAATAAATATTTAAATTAAATTAATAATTAAATTCATCGACAAAAAAATAATATAGACTTATAAAATAGTGATTTTAAATCACAAAATGATTAAGTAATGATTTTTTTCTCACCAAAATAATCTCAAATATACAAAACAAAGTAATTTATTAGTTAGCCAGTGTCATTAGCTACCGTTTGCCATTTTTTCATGTTTCTCCGACGTATGAAACCTTTGATATCGCATAAAGTAAAAATGGTCATAAATTATAGGGGGAGGGGGTAGGACTCCCTATATGATTTTTTTTGTCGATGAATTTAGATGTAGTACTTAGCTTTCACGGGTTAGAAGTACCACCCCTATCACATTGTATATAACTTGTAGATATTTGGTAAAGAATACAGCGGTGTTTCTGGGTCAGCGTGCGGACACATAAATAGCAAATGCATTGTGAGACATGTGGTATCACAAATCCTTAAACATAAACTGTCCTTTATAAGCTTCTTATTGTGTTTGTTGTTTCTGAACAATTTTCTTACCTGTGGCGGACCCTACTGATAACACCACCACAACAAGATCCTGAAGAAACAGCTTGAGGGGTCGCTATAGTGATACATACGGTAAACACAACTTCACCTAAGCTCGTTTGCGGAAAGCATGTAAGCCTTTGGAAATGCCAACCTACGTACTTGATCCTCGTCTCGACTTGCCTCAGTTGCCGAGTGGACAAGAGCTCGGCTCGATATACGGAGGTCCCGGGTTCGATGCCCGGTTCAGACAAAAATATGTTTTTGGGTTTTTTGATGCATAGCCGGGTCTGTGCTCACCAATCCGCATTTGGCAAATGTGGTGATTAACCCAATACAAATCAATTGTAGCGATAACTTAATATCAATGATTTTGAAATAAAATGAAATGAAATGAAATTAAAAAGTATTCATTTGCCAGAAATTTAAAATGAAATGAAATGAAATGAAATTTATTTTATTTGCGTATGAATGGGGTACATGGGGGAGATGTTGTTACAGTTGTTACATTTTTACGCTCATCCCATTCAGCCAACCACGGTGGCATGCAAAAAATAGGGATATTAAAATTAAAAATTAATGCTATGCAATTAAAATTGAATACAATACAATAAAATTAAATTCATACATGGAAATAACCTAAAACAAATAAATTAATAAAATAAAAACAGAACCAAAGAAACCACAGAACATATTGATTTTGGATTTTGCTCTGCGTAGGGCAGGAATACGGTGTGTTTTTTTTAAATTTTTACTTTATTTATTCATCCATGGCCACGTGAAGAGATTATACCATAAATAGCACACCTATAATTTTTTTAACTTTGAAGAGGTGTTTGTTCGAAGTTGATGCTAGCAATTTTAAAATAATCATTTGCCTAAATTGTCGGATAAAAACACGAGCTTCTTGCAAAACGCCGTACGAATTTATATTTCATTGCAAGTTAGACTAGGGATGTATCAGACAATGGTAACAGAAATAACGCAATGAACAGAGTAATCGCAATCTGCTAGTAGTCAGCCGTGTCGTGTTTGCGTGACCGCGTGGTAAGATTGGCCAGGAACACCACCTTTTGCAAATCGTCAGCACTTTTAACTGACTTATTTTGACACAATATTACATTAATAGGTACCTACTAAGTATAAAATAGCACCAGTACCTAAAAGAGATTAGCTGCCCTAAAACAGACCCCAATAGAAAAATGAATTTTGAAATCTCTTTAAAAGAGAACGCGGCAGACAAAGGGTTAAGGCACATGAATTTCGTTTTACGTTTCAAAAATCTAATAAAAAAATTACATAATAAAATACAATACAAATTAAAATTAAAATAAATATTATTTTTATTAATTTCTTCACAGAATGCATAGGTACATTTTAATTGAATAAAGTAAAATGCCTTTTGTGCTGAACACAATGAACCAAACCAATATAAACCATTGAACAACACCGTGTTCATGCTTCAAGAATGTATTTTTTTTCTTCATTTATTCCACTTGGCCAAGTTCGCGAAAAGCGCAATCTTTTGGCAATTTACTTGATTCATGGGTCATAACCTGCCGTTATTGAACTTTTAAGAAAAAACGTGTGCGTACGGTGAACAAAGGTTAAATAATAATATTTAACAAGTATTTTGTGAATTGTTGGTAGCGTAAGAAGTATTTTATATATTTTTTTAAACTCCGACTCAAAAAGAGGGGTGTTATAAGTACGACGTGTTTGTGTGTTTGATGCGTTTATTTTGTTTGAAAGCTAACGTAATCGAGATGTTGGTTAGCTTCAGAGTTTTCTTTTGTGTCGCGGGTTATCGAATGTATTTATTAGTATTTTTATTTGGTTCTCTTTAGTGACCCTGGATTGGTAACCAAGTTAAAAACATATCTAGCTGCTTCGGAAGGTAAGTAAAGCCGTTGGTACCGGTTGTTGTCGTAAGATGACACTCGTTAAAACCCACTAACCCGCATTGGGCCAGCGTGGTGGGTCATGGCCCAATCTCCCATGTGTTGTTGTCCACGTGGGAAAACAGGCCTTCCAGGCCAGAAGTTTATGAGTTGATGATGTATTTGCATGGTTAACCCTTGCTTGTCCCTTTCGATTGACTTAGTCATTGATTGAAAGCCTTACAACATTAGACAAATATTTGCTAGTTCATAGGACTTTTACTAGAAAAAAAACAATCAGTATCAGGAAAGCCCGAAAAAGCCTATTTCTATATAGCATTGTAAATGCAAAAATTTCAATAATAAAAATAGGTTCATGTTGTATGACTTGTATCATGTTCGTAAACGTGAACACTTCGTATCCAGTGACTAATTTATAATTTGTTATGCATGAATTGCATATAAACCTTGTTCAAACCATTACAAACACAACACAAAGAATCAGTCAAATGGGTCTAGCCGTTCTCAAGTTTTGCGCTTAGTAACACATTTGGCGGTTCATTTTATTTATAAAGATACTAGCGTTTATATATTACTAGCGGCCGCTCGCGGTTTCACCCGCGTGGTTCCAGTTCCCGTGGGAATTTTTTAATGAAAAGTAGTCCTATGTGTTAATCCAGGTTATAAACTATCTGTATGCCGAATTTCATCCAAATCGTTTTAGTAATTTTTACGTGAAAGAGTAACAAACATCCATCCATACTTACAAACTTTCGCGTTTATAATATTAGTAGGAAGTAAGAAGTAGGATATAAAGATAAAATAAAGATTTAATATAGATATAGCTACTACATATAGATATTAAACTTAGTCTTGACAATTACGAATACAACAATAAAAAATTACCTAAATGGCCAAGTAGCCCTTTTGGAGTGATGCGCGTACAACCATTTTAATTGTGGACTTGTAAACATCAAAACCTTAGTTACTGATTTTAACTTACATTTAAACATACTTAAATTAAATTCGGAAAAGGAAAACTATTCAAGGTAAATACCATTTCATACAGACATCCGGGTAATAGCAGGAAAAACCTTGTCCTATTTCTTATGAAGTTCAGCCTTCCAATAAATCAAGGAAAACAAAATTGACCATTTACTTCTTCGTGGAACAGATAGTAAGGGCAGTTTTATTCAAGATAAGATTTTTAAAGTCACTTCACGCAACATTATCAATTACTTAACCTCTTGTTCCACGAGTGAATGAGGAATTCCACCTTCAAAGTATAACAAAACAGGTAGAAAGTTGCCAAAATTGAATTTAATTAAATTGCAACCCGGCCCAAGGTAAGAAAATACTACAAAAGCATTATTCCCTGAGGCTAATTGCAAAGTGGATTGGCATTCATAATTACGTACCTTTGTTTAATTTTGGAAGCCCTGTGAAGTTATTAGGTTCATTTGCGGTGACCTTTTCTATGTTTTGATGTGTGAGGTATGTGAATGATTGTTTATAGAGAGAGAATAGTGTCATTGATTTTGTGTGATGATTTTAGCAAGGAGTTTTTGAAATAAATAAACGCTTCAATGCTCCCTAGATGACAATTTCGCCCTGCGTAAACGGACGTACGTTCGCAATTAAGTTCCACTTTATTTAGGCGCAGTGGGGTGTGCAGTATTGCCAATTTCTTTAGGTACCTCAAATTTAGGTAGATAATTACATTATTTATCATAATTTGAATAGTTCATAGTATACTTTATATCTGCCGCTGCGCGCTGGTGAAACTTCTGCATATGAACTAGTACGAGTGTCAGCTTTTTTTAATTTTCTGTTGCCAAATAAATAGAATTTTGTTATCTTATGTATGTACGTGTATATAGTAAGTACCATTAATATGTATTCCAATGATTTTCTACATACCATTCACGACTAATATCCCCGAAAGGTTAGTCAGAGACCAGGCAATGAGGACCGCAGTCCTCTGCCATAGTCAACTTTTCACCAAATAGCGACTGCACATGTACTCAGCGTGACAGGTGATGAGCCCATCGCCGCTCTAACCTGTTGGATGTATGGGACTAAAGCTGCACATAAATCAAACAGCATATAATGGCGATGAGGTATCCACCTATCACACTGAGCTCGTGCAGTTATAAGTAATTTGGTGAAACGTGGACTATGACAGTCATTACCTAGTTTCTGACTGACATTTTAGGGATAATAGTAGGGGGGTGCAACTCCGCAGTTTAGGTACGTTCGTTTGGCGCGCCTCCCAGGCAGGCCGCAGGCGTATGGCAGTAAAGGTTACCGCGAGCCGACGCACGCGCCACGTGGCGCGTCGTCGCTTTACTCGTAATCCCTACGCGCGCGCGTAAACCCGCGTAGAGTGTTATCAATGTACCGGTGTATCAATTCCATTCCATTACGATTAGGTACATTACGATTAAGACAAATTGGCTTAGAATAATAACGCTATAGAAAGATAGTCTTCATACAATCGCTCTGTCAAAAATGAAGCACTAAACCGATTCACACACGCGTGACGTGCGCGCATGGCCGTGATCTGCTGTCTCTTTCCAATTCTATGAATATGAAAGAGACAGCACTGCGCAGGCCGCTGCTACCGAGGCTTTAACTCAGAGAATCACACTGCAGTACGTTTATATTTTGACCTAATTAACTACAAGATACTATGAAATACTGAAAGCTTACCTGTGAAAAGTGATGTTATTACACTTCTTTTGTTTTTCAGATGTGTTGTGACACAATTTAACTGCACAAACCGTCATTTTTTTTTGTTTTCGCGAGACACGTTCGGCGCGCTGTGACATTGAACACTACGGAGCGGTCCGGCGTTTGGTGCCATTTCTGGCTCCAATTAATGTGCTTCAAAATAGGCGCGCGAACTTGGTTTCTATAGCGTTATTATTCTAAGCAAATTGGGTAGTCTTCAAAAACTTAGAAGTAATCTCAATCTAATCGTAATGGAATCGTAATAGACTGTAATTGGTGTTGCCTAAATCTACCAAGAGACCGAATGAGTGAACAAACTATTATTTTAGTTTAAATAATCGATTTTTTAGTTCTCTGTGATTCGATTACAAATTATTTTGTTCGTAATGTTTAAAAACATAACCTACGGATATTAAAAACGCTTCTTTTAAAAAAAAGAGTAGAATGCCAATTTATTCTACAATGGAGTTACATTGGAACACGATTGAAGAGCAGACTAGCAAAATAGTCCAATGGCAGTTCAATGAAACAAAATAATTTTTATTTTCTAAAATTTGTCTTTTGTCTTATATTAATGTGAAATAATGGTGGATTATTAACCGTTAAGTGTTCGTGAACGTGCATGAGTGTTGGCAAATAAAACAAAACAGTGCAACATCACTTTTCAAATTCTCTCAAGAAGCCCGTGTGAGATGTCAGTAAAGTCCCACATCTTTACTGGAACTCAACGAGTTTGGGGGTAATATCATTAAGCATTACACATTCATATTATCATCACTCATTATCATCTACTTTAAGCATAATCAATGAACTCTATTATTACGACGGAAGACAAACATAAATGGCCACGCAAAATTTTAAAAAAAATCTATTACGATTCCATTAAGATTAGATTGCGACTAGTTCTAAGTTTTTGCAGACTACCCAATTGGTGTTAATCGTAATGGAGTCGTAATTGAATATCAATTGAATATCAATAGCATGTGATCTGAACAAAATTAGCAGACTTGGGCCCCTGGCGCTGCGATATCGGTCAGTTGATTAAACGTTATAAAATTTTAAAGCGCTGCAGCGGCTGCAGCGAATTTTAGGTCTCTCATTCCAGAATTTGAACAAATGGTTTGTATGAACTTTCTTGTCTATCTCTTCTAGGTCAATGTGATAAAACTAGCGCGGTAAAGCGACAGGCCGTTCACACTGTTAACTCTGTCTCTTACAAAGCCAATGTGGGCGGGAATTTAAAGTATAAATAAAAAAGCTAGTTTTGCACGTTCCCAGCGCGCGACGGACGCTCTGATTGAACAAAGCATCTGGCACTATTCGATAACACTACACTATTCGAATTCGCGCTGCATAATCGGTAATCGCTTATTGGACGGAATTGGTGCTGCACTAGTGCGCTGAAATTGGAATTAGTTTGTTAGAAAAGTACTTAATCATTAAAATGAATTCATGTTTAGTTTCAAGTAAGTATAAAAAATAAATAAAAAGAAAAAAAGGTTTTTTTTTAAGTTTGTAATTAAGGTTTTACTTTAAAAAATGCTCAATTAAAATTTTTGTTTATTGAATTAAGGTTTTCTTCTGTTACTTTTTTATAATGGACAAATGTGCTATAATATGTGCTAAACTATAATATCTAATAGACATAATCACAAGTGTCGTAAAATAGTCGTGCGCTTCTATAACGCGCATTTGATCAATCAATGATCATAGACTAGGGTAATATTTGCATATTTACTAATTTGCAGAATCGAAGATATTATTGAAACGTTGAAAAAAATTACTACATCAAATTATTATGTATTTTATGCCTTAGGTGGGGATCAAACATCTTAATATAATAGAGTCTTAAGTATTTGAGCGTTATGCGAGAAAGCGCAAAAGTGTTTCTCTTGCTACCAACTACGTTAGATTAATGCCGAAATGTTTTGTTCCGTCCAATCGCGCGTAATGCGTACCAATTCATCAAATCTAGCCAAAGCAGCGCGTTTAAACCGCAAATTTGAACTCAGCCCAACTTTATTAGCAAGACGAGATATCACTATCTGCTAACTAATGGGCGTTGATAAATGGCTGTTCTAGATATTAACGATTCGAAACATTAATTATTTCCTTTGATACCAGCCTCGTTATGTCTGGCAATGTATGGCAAGTTATTTATTAGGGAAACGCTTTTTGGATTTATGTATTTTGTTCCTGTCAACCTTTGTTGGAGCAATTTGACGTTGGGAACTACACGGTTTTGTTTTGAGAAAACTACTTATTAAATAAATAAGTAGATAATGTATATACTTACTCGTATATTTTGATTTCATAGTAATTAATTGAAAATTTAGATTTAATATTTCGGTGTAAGTGTAATTTTTATTATTTGACATCGAATTGGGCACTTAGTTGTAGAATGATAAAGTTATGATGTAGCAAAATTTTAAAATTTATCTTATTGAATATAAATTTTAAAATTTATATTCAAAATGTTATCGCTCGTCGACTGTCTTTTTTCCTTTAAACTCTACAAACTCAACTGAAAACAAAACAAGTGAACTCAACAAATGACTCTGAACTAATGACGTCACTGTTTTTGACATTAGCTTGAACTTCGAACGCCGAACGCAGGCGATGGTAATAATTTAATTTGCGAGTGCCCGCGACAGCCGTTCACGTGCGACGCTAATTACATTGTGTGCCCGTCACACGTTGCGGCCCATAGTGGCCAGGTCCGCAATAACGTGACGTCAAATAAAACCTAGTGTTTCCCGTATTTTCGCCACTCTTCCCTCGAGCGTTGGGGCGGTGGTGTGAGTAACAAGATGTGTATAATATAACCGTATAACCGGTCAAAGGCACTTATGACTGCAAAAATCAGTCAAACAAAAGTGGTTTAGATAGATGACCTTAGCTAAAAAAACAGATTCTACTGTTTCGCAGACAAACGTGGGTTAATGTTTTTAGTCACAAGTGGTTTTGACTGCAAACATCGGCAATTTTTTTATTTTGGTTTCACAGTGCTCTTTTAATATCGCACTTTACACATACTGTACACATTTTAAACTGCTAACTGGTAGAGCCACGTTGCGTTGCAGCACGCATTGGGCCGGCTCGCTCGGGATAATACCACCCTCTCACGAATATCCGGAGTGAAATAATGGCACTTGGTGCTGTTGTGTGTCGTCCGGCTATCCAGTGAGAGTTAAGGAGGGTCTTCCCCCCCCCCCCCCCCCCCACCCCGCACAATTCCTATTCCTTCCTTAACCCTATTCCTTTCTTAAAGGTCGGCAACGCATCTGCGACTCCTCTGATTTTGCGGGTGTCGATGGGCGGCGGTGATTGCTTTCCATCAGGTGACCCGCCTGCTCGTTTGCCTCCCTCTAATAATTAAATGAAAAAATTCCTCAGCGGTTGAGGATTCGGCCTTATCGTCACTTACCAACAGGTGAGATGAAGGCCTAGTGCTCACCCGTAGTGGATAAAAAATATTATGTGCTAGATAAGCTTCTTAAAGCTACCAATCGCTTATATTTTAACCCAGCCCGACTAACTGGAAGTTGGCGTGAATTGTTAGTTCAGAAATCGTGGCTAACTGCGAGCCATAAGTTGCGAACTCGACACCGTGACGAAACTCTCCTTTAAAGACACGCCACTTGGCTCCCTAATGTATGGATTGTTTTGGCAAGGTACGGTTGGTCTTAGAAGTAGCTTAACGCTACCTATATTACCCATTTCATACTTACTACTACTGCGTTCGTTCATAATGTTGCACGAACGATCCGATTTAGTTGTTTTGACACGGCATTAAAGTTTAGCGTGCGTGTGTGTCTAAGTTTGTGCTTGTGACTGTGTGTGGGTGTGTGTTTATAGGTATGTAGTGTGTGTGTCTTGTATTTTTGTGGTACTTTGGTCACTGGATGTTCTTTTTTATTTTAGGATTGTATTGGCTCGTATAACTAAGTTTATTATTTTTATGAAAAAGCGGGATTTTTACCATATTAAAATTGTAGATTTTGAGTCCCTCACTTACAGTCACTCAAAATCTACAACTCAAACATGGTAAAAAATCCCGTTTTTTCATAAAAATAACTGTAGTGACCATGAAGGTTTAAAATGTTACCTAAGTTTATGTTTTAAATAAGCATGTGATGTTATCTTGCCTTTATACGTAAATTAAGTTTTTTTATTGTTAAATAAGAACTAATAAGTGTAACAAACGTTGGTAAATCAAAAAATGAAATAAAAATAAGTGTTAAGCTACATCTAAGGGAAACGGATGACTGGCAGGTGGTGGCACAGGACAAAGCCAGATGGAGACTCTTAATATCGGATGCAAAAACCCACTTTCGGTCACTGCGCTAACTTTACTACATGAATATTAAATTCAAATTTAAATTTTAAGGTTATGTATTAAAAAGAAAATGATGTAAGTAAATTTTTTTTTTCTTAAAAATTGTTGAACTTTGGTTTTTGGCTCACCTTACTTCTGCTTTACATGTCATAGCCAATTGAGCATTAGTATTAAATTATACTTTATACGACACAGTCGTTTCACTCAAAGCTTCTTCCGGTCGTCACATTACAGTTTCTTAGTTACTTCTAAGACCAAATGTACCTTGATCTTCGTCTTTTTCTTGTAGAGATTTTAGCATGGGGAATTGTTGCAAGAGCCACAAAAATGCTCCGGTTAAAACAAGATAATGTGTAGCGACGTTGCCAAGCCTTTCCTGAACTGGATTTATTTTTGCGGCGACGACAAATAAATGACGACGCGAAAGATGTGCTTTTTGTTTTTTGATACTAATTTTAGAACTGCTCTGGCTTTCACGTTTTAGCCACCGGGCTAGACGGAGTTAGTGTTGGTCGGGTTTGTTTTTTTGTAATTTACGAATACTTTTATATTCCTAGAGAGAAGTGCGGTACCTACGGACTACCTTGTTGCATGAAATGCGCTTTAGGAAGACCAAAGACGGATGGATTGTGAGGGATGACATGAATTAGAAGGTATTGGATGATTTGATAACAAATGATCGAGTTGTATGGAAGAAAAGGACATACTGCGTCGACCACAAATAACATGGGGACAGGGCAAGCGAATGATAATGAAACAGTAATTCAATGTTTTATATGATTTGGTTACTTCATTGAATGCTCATATATTTAAATTTATGTTAAAAACTTGGTTATTTAATGATGTTTTCTAAACACTAAATGTATACTTTAGATTCAAGACTAATT
This sequence comes from Scoparia ambigualis, assembly GCA_963921215.1. Lineage (NCBI taxonomy): Eukaryota > Metazoa > Arthropoda > Insecta > Lepidoptera > Crambidae > Scoparia > Scoparia ambigualis. Next base: position 25,166,914 of record OY992521.1, on the reverse strand, counting down.
AATTGTTAAATTCACAATGAATTTTCTAAATATTAATGTTAATAATATTTATTTGTGTTCATTGCATGCCTGATCATGGGCAAACTGTTGATACTTACTATATATTTTTTTAAGAACTTGTTACACAGTTTAAAAGAAGTTTTATTCTATTTTATTCAATAAATTATGTCTTATCTATCATCAGCCTATACACGTCCCACTGCTGGGGTTAGCTCTTCATACATGGACAACAATCCTGCATCATCACAATACAAGATCTTAGTGTAAAGAACATTTGAATGGAAGCAATTCTGTAATTGCGCTAAAAGCATCGGCTGTTTTAACATACATACATATAATACGACTTTTATCCCCAAGGGGTTAGTCAGAGACTAGGCAAGAGTGTGGCGATGAATTTCCGAAAATCGAATTTTACTGCAAGCGATTTTTGCATTCGCATAATTTCCCAATCGGATCGTTTCCTGATATATTTTTTTTCCAGAGGTTGATTTTTTTAAAGCTTTTTTTCTTTTTGCATTATTTCCCAATCTAATCTTTTTCTGACAGTTTTTTTTTCCGGACGTTGATAAAAAAAATATATATTATTAATTTTTTTTTGTTAATGTTAGGTACTTACCTACTTTTTCTTTTAAATAGCGAATAAGATAGGAAAAATGCCATTTAAGTAATATTTCAGTGATTACGTAGGCGAATGAGTAAATTACGACTAGAAATATTTGAGAGCGGATATATTACTATAAGTAAAAAAAAATATTCAGAAATTTCACCTCCGGGAAAAAAACACACAGAAAATAAAAATATGGGAAATTATGCGAATGCAAAAATCGCTTGCAGTAAAATTCGATTTTCGGAAATTCATCGCTACACTCCTAGGAAATGAGTACCGCAAAAGCAGTCCTCTGCCATAGTTCGATTTCACCAAATAGCGACTGTACATGTGGACAGCGTGACAGGTGGTGAGCCCATCGCAGCTATATGCTTTTGGATGTATGTGCAGTCTTTAGACCGCTAGTCGCCTTTTACGACACCCAAGAGAAGAGAGGTGGTGGTAGTATTCTTCACCGTTACGCGACACGCTTCTATATCCACTTAAACGTCGATCCCCGTATACAATATGGCGTCTAGCGTCCAGCCATTCTGACAGCTGACCGAAAGTTGACCGAAACTGACCGAGACTAACCGAGGAGCTATAAAATATTATAATTATTATTGACAATTGGTTTTTTATTCTCAATTAGCGAGTTACTCATAAACATATTCTAATTCTTTGGCAGCCTGTTAAAGTTTCTAACAGAATTATCAGTGTTGTAGTTGCCCGAATAAATTAAGCCGAAAGATTTTTAAAAATTGTATTTCGTCAAAACAATCTTGTTACTGAGCGTTTCAATTCAAGTATGTTTTGCTCAATGTTTATAGCAAAAATATTGACGATTCGAATCGTTGTTCTAAATTGGCTCTTTTTTAAGATAAAATGAATCTGATCATTATTTTTAATATATATTAATTACAACAACTACGTCATCATACATCCGATATATATTTGCAAAAATATTAATATCGGATGTTGTTAACGTAGTTGTTGGCATTGAAATGGCGCCTTGGGCTTTCAAAGTAAAAAGTGAATGGGGTTTGATGGATTTTGGCGGGCTCGAAGTCCACGTTAGCTGGATTGGAAAAGCACTTGCCCGGATTGTCAGAAGATTAGGAATTGCGTAAACAAATGACTGTCATTTCTTTGTTCAAATGTCTAGTGTCACTCGGAGCTTCTCCCGTGTTCTTTGAGTAATAACACGTGTTGTGAGACTCCATTTTAATTAAATCTACCGTGCAATACTAAATGTACTTTAAAAATATATACTACTTGAAATTGGCTTAATGTTAAACGCAAAGCCATTAATTAAGATTATTAATTATTAGTGTCTCTCTAATTATTAATTTTTCTTGAGACAGATTTCTTTCAATAAACAGTAAAAATCCTAATGAAATCATGCTTGAATCCTGGCAGGGTCGCCATGCCAAGGCGCACGGTTCGCGCAACGAATTATAGATAAATTATGATTGTAGTAATAAATATATTTATTAAAGTAAGACGTTGCTTATTTTCTCGATGGAGATGCATGTGTGTAACTGTTTTGCATACACACACTACAGAGCAAAGAAATGACAGTAACCCTACTAATATTATAAACGCGAAAGTTTGTAAGTATGGATGGATGTTTGTTACTCTTTCACGTAAAAACTACTAAATGGATTTGAATGAAATTCGGTAAACTTATAGTTTATAACCTGGATTAACACATAGGATACTTTTTATCTCGATATTGCCACGGGAAGGGGAACCACGCGGGTGAAACCGCGAGCGGCTGCTAGTTTGTTTATAAATAATGACCGTATCACAGACGTCTGCATTAGCTACTGATTAACAGCTCATTAGGCCAGACTGACCGTTCCTATTTTCTGTGAGTTCATTAGTTTGAATGTAGCCGACATATTCATAGTAGTGTCAAACGGGACTGACTTAGAGCTAATAAGGGAATATTTCGATTGCATTCATCCATTCGGAAGCGATACACGATATTAGATGCAGTGGGCATTAACATACGGGGCTGGGATGAAACTATTGGGATGCAAACATTTATTGTATACCTTGCTCCGTGTGTATACAATATACCTACTAGTTTCTAAGACTGGCGAAAACTTAACAACTTTGAAGGTTTCTGGCCAATTATCAAAGTTATCAGATATTTACAGAATAACAAGGACCTTCGCATAGTTTGTGCATTTCATTTAAGTTAATCTATTGTGGCGGTCTTAAATACTACAATAACAGACCATTTAATGGTTTTACTAAACATTTCAACTTCTAATAAAAAATGTACACAACCTTTAAAGTCTAAATCTATTACAGATTTTGAAGCAGCATATAAATCCTTAATAACTATAGATATTCCACAGTTCGCCACTTTTACCGATCCTAACATTTTAGCAGATTCTCTAATTAATCTCTTAAAGACAGCCATTCAATCAAATACTAAAACTATATTAGTTCATAGCAGTAAACGCATTCTCAAACCCTGGATGACCATTGGTGCTCTACGATGTATAAGACTTAGGGATAGGATGCAACTTAAGCTTAAAACAAATTCGTTAAACGAAGTTTTAAAAATCACATTTAGGCGGTACCGAAATTAATGTACAAATCTTATTAGAAAATTAAAGAGACAATATAATAAACAACAAATAGAAGACTCAACTAAGAACACAAAGCTATTATGGTCAACAATAAATAAAATTACTCTATTTAAATCTTTAAAAAATTCTAACGTTAATCTCCTTAGTGTTAAGTCGGATCCCAAGGACTCAGTTAACTTTGTTAATCACTTCTTTAGTAGTATTGGTAAGACATTGGCTGAAGACATACTTCATAATTATCCACGAGCACAAGTATATGGATCTAATAATCTACACGCAAACTCTTTTGTACTACTGGAAACTGATCCTCAGGAGGTGGATACTATACTAATGAGTCTTGATTCTAACGCGGCTCCTGGTTGGGATGGTATTCCAACCAAATTTCTAAAACAGTGTAGAAGTTTCGTTGTCCCTCTGATCAGCCAATTAGCAAATCTTTGTTTTAATACTGGTATTTTTCCCAACTCTTTGAAATGCTCCATAGTCACACCTGTGCACAAGGGAGGGGACAGAAGCGAGGTCAATAATTACCGGCCTATTTCGGTGTTACCTTGTATATCAAAAGTTTTGGAAAAACTCTTGAATAACAGATTAATAAGTTTCTTGACAAAAAATAAAATATTATCCGATACACAATACGGCTTTCGGAAAGGAGTTTCAACTCAAAATGCCATAAAGGATTTAACTAAGTACATTGTTGAGAAAGTTGATAGAGGAGACAAATGTCTCACTGTATTTCTTGACCTGAAGAAGGCTTTCGACACCGTTTCTGTCCCAGTCCTTGTTCGCAAACTTGAGAGCATCGGATTAAGAAACACATCACTTGCAATCTTTGAAAACTACCTTCACGAAAGGAAACAAACTGTCAGAATTGAAAATGTAAACAGCGACGAAGAATTTGTCAGTTATGGTGTTCCGCAAGGGTCTGTGCTTGGGCCTACGCTGTTCTTGATCTATATAAATCAACTGTGTGATCTGCAAGATAGTGGAGGGCAGATCTTCTGTTATGCCGATGACACAGCAGTGGTGTTTTCTGGACAGTCTTGGCAAGATGTGAAGGCTAAAGCTGAATCTGGCCCTACTAAAATTGCTGATTGGCTAAACATAAATCTCCTGACGCTAAATATAAATAAAACTAATTTTATATGCTTTACGCCAAACCAAAGGTCACAGCCAGATGAAGGATTCTGTCTCAGAATTCATGGGTGTTCTGACCAATCCGATCCAAACTGCCCATGCCCTCTTATTCAAAAAGTTGACTGTACAAAATATTTAGGTGTAATTATGGACCACAGATTATCATGGCATTCGCATTTAGAACTTATTTCGGTCAGAATTAGAAAACTTATTTATATATTCAAAAAACTGCGTTACGTAATGTCCAGTAGTTTACTAAATAAAATATATCTAGCTTTAGCTCAATCAGTTATCACATACTGTATTCCTGTATGGGGTGGTGCCTCCAAGACGAAATTTCTTCATCTTGAGAGGACTCAAAGGTCACTTCTAAAGGTAATGTACTTTAAGCCCTACCGGTACTCGACAAACGATCTTTATAAGCTTTGTGGTCTTCTATCTATCAGAAAACTATACGTCCTGCTACTCATACTCGACTTGCATAAAAATTTTCCATTTGATCCGGGTAAACTAAAGAAAAGACGTAAAAATAATGTAGCTCCATATTACCGTGTACGTACAGTTTTTGCTGAGCGTCAAATTGCTACTCGATCATCAATCATCTATAATGCTGCAAATAAAAAACTAAATATTTACTAAAAAAAAAAATTTGAATGTAAAAAAATCTTAATAGACTGGCTAAATTCAATGAGTTATGAAGAAACTGAAAACCTTTTGACAAAAATTACATAACATTACTCTAATATAATTAAGCATATTAAAAATAAATGAATAAAAGCAAATATAATTAATTAAACACAAACTTATTGAGGTCTTAAATCCATACACACTTACACTCACACATACAAACACACACATACACATGCACACACACATACGCACCCCCACACACGCACTCACGCACACACACACACACTCATACACACATTATTTACCATTTTGTTTTTTTTTTTATTGTTTCGTTATTCTTAATATTTCTTAACACAATATCTCACCTACCTATTGTCTTGGGAAAGAGCGAGTCAACCCCAACACGGGTATTGTATTACCCCCTGGGATGACTCAAAATATTGTTAAATCGATATTGGGAAATAAAGCAATTTTTATTTTTTATTATTTTTTTTATCTATAGATTCTCAAAGAGAAGACTCTATTAAAATATTCAAGGTGTACCCTAAAACGAGCATGTATGAAAATAAATTGTTATGATATTAAATGAAGCAAAGGTAGTGTGTCAGCAAATGGAAAGCGTGTAAACAGGCAGGTACTTATGTTATAGTATGTATCTTCAAAATATGATCAACACTTTGATTTAATCTAAATATTTACTTTCGCACAAGGAGCTAGCATGATTATGCATTTATATTTTTATTATTGTATAAAGTTCAAAGTTCTTTATTGCATTTATGTTGTACATAAACCTAGATGTGTTAAAAAAGTTAAAAAAATAACAAACATGACCCTGCAAGGGCACCGCAAGTTCATACATATGTTAACTTACAGTACTTATTATTAAATTAAATGTAGTTTACATTATTATAACAAATTCTACTAATAATAAATATGTTTTTATAAGTACCTACATTACTTTTGCAAAGGTAACAAAAAACTCATGTAAGAACAAATGGGTATTATTTTATTGCTAATTTACATTTTTTTTAAACAAATCCATCATCAGTTTTGCTTCATTCCGTTTGCATTAACAAGACTGCTCAAATGTTAACTTAGGTAGGTATGTTATTTCAATGTTTAAACATTATCTTACAGATTATATTATTAATCCCTATAAGCGGGGTCAATCTCAAGGGACCGGGGCTACGAATTCTATTACAAACTTAAGATGGTTCTATAATAGATTATAATAACATTATGTACATAATTCTAATTGTAATTTAGCTTTAGACCTACATTTCTACATTATGTCCAGGAATAGGACAACAATTAGAACCTTATTTTTATCATGATTTTTACCATGTTTGAGTTGTTGTTTTTGCGTTATTTTTTTTTAGTTACTCCGTGAGAATGGTGCATGCAACTGCGCCGAAATATCGGGGACTCAAAAACAACAACTCAAACATGGTAAAAATCCGGTTTTTTCATAAAAATAATTGTAGTGACTAATGTTAATTAGCACCTTAGATCATCATCAGCCTATAAACGTCCCACTGCTGGGCCCAGGCCTTTCTGTGTGGACAACAGCACCGAGGACATTAGGCCGTAACCCATCACGCTAGTCCAATGCGGGTTGGTGGATTTAAACATACTCGTACATACATATAATCACGACTATTATCCCCGAAGGGTTAGTCAGAGGCTAGGCAATGAGGACAGCAAAAGCAGTCTCTACCATAGACCACTTTTCACCAACATTAAATAGCCACTGCACATGTGCTCAGCGTGACAGGCGGTGAGACCATCGCCGCTATATGCTGTTGGATGTATGTGCAGTCTTTAGACCGTTAGTCGCCTTTTAACACACCCAAGAGAAGAGAGGGGGTGGTAGTATTCTCTTGCTGCTACGTGACACGGTTTGGCTTCAAACAACTGCCATATTACGACAACAACCGGAACTGACGACTTCAGGCTCTTTAAAGGAGGGAATTGTCTTAAAATATATGTTTTTTGACTCAAGGGATTATTACACTATACTTTTTACTGGACTACTTATCACTCGAGACCACTTTGGCTGTACAATTTTACCATTAACGGTTTCGCGGTCTTAAAATCAATACACCAGTTAAGTTATAACATGTACAGAACACTTAAGTGGGAGCACGCCGTCAGAGATTTATGAGTCGAGGTGGAATGAGCTCGCGAGCCGTGACGGAGTGGAGTCGAGCAAGGGGAATATCGCGGATTCCTTGCGTAGCTATTGCAATTATTGTTAGGAGGGTTTACACATTTTAGTGGACTTTATACTTTTAAACTTATGATTGACTAATTTACTTTTATAGTACACTTTAACACGGCTAAATAAACCTTTTTTTCAATTGTTGTAACAATCTATTTAGATACTAGGTATTTAAATACATACCGCGGACTCCTTTCGTAGCTATTGCAATTATTGTTATGAGGGTTGACGCATTTCAGTAGACTTTATACTTTTAAACTTAGTGAAGTGTGCTAGGAATCGAGATTTGTGAGAGGACTTGGTTGCTAATCCAAAGGTAACCAGCTAGAGGTCGGTGTATTCCACAGCATCCTTTCGGACCCTACGTCCGAAGCAGCGTTGTTGACTTTTAGGTTCGCAGTACAAAGTATTCGGCTTAGGTTATTGAATAATTAACGATTGTAACATGTTTGTTTGTCCCTATATGTATAGTTATAGTGTGGCTGACATGTAATTTTGTATACAAAATACCCTTTAAACAAAAAAACTAAAGAATAAAAAAAATATTGATAAAAGTTATGATTGACTAATGAAATTTTATAGTATACTTATATAGATATAGTGTACTGCATTGGCTGCTTACCATCAGGCAGGATGCAGTCACTATGACGAGTCAAATAAAAAAAAAATACTTTAATAATAAACTTTTATTTTCAATTTTTTAACAATCTATTTAGATAATATTTAGAATACCGCGGACTCCTTGCGTCGTAGCTATTGCAATCGGCTACTTGGCAGTTTTCGAAAAAGTATTTAAAAAATACAAACGCTTATTTTATACCTCGTACAATATTTTTATTTTCGAAAAACCTTTGTATTGAGAAAAACATATTTTTCTTCATTCATTTCTAATTTTGTGCGAAAACGGTTAGTCACGTGACATTTAGCCTTGTGACGTCACACCACATTATACAAAGATATTTATCTTGAAACCTGACAGATATTGTTTGTATATTTAGTGAAATGTGACGTGACACGAAGCTCAATCATGGCCGCCCGTGTTTCGGGTCATGTAATCCACAGATAAAAAATCACAAATTTATTTTGTAAAATTAACATATTTACAAAATATCTTTATAAAAAAAAACTATTGGACAATTATCGTTAAATTATAAACTATCTAACTACCTAATATCCGACATATTTCATATTTTATTGTTACAACTGTCTAATAGCCAATACAATTGGGTTTACACTTTTCGGTGGACTTTAAACTTTTAAACGTATGATTGATTTAACTTTTTTACATACATAAATACCTACATACAATTCACTACTATTTTCCCCAAAGGTTTAGTGAGAGATTAAGCAATGAGGCCGCAGAAGTCCACTGCCATAGTGTGGACTATTATAGCAGTGGACTGTTTCACCAAATTACTAATGCACATGTGCTCATCGTGATAGTAAAGTAAAGTAAAGTAAAGTAAAGTAAAAAAACGTTTATTGCTTCTTAATTCATTTTAAAAACAATGAACAAATAGAAAATGAAAACGAACAAAGCAATTGGAAGTAGCTCAGCATGTGCTGACCTGGGGGGAGGATCCCAGGCATCGCTGATTTTCAGCCACTCCCACTTCTCTGGAGATCTTTGGTGAGAGTAAGGTAACGAGGGCTTCATAATTTAAAATATAATTACAATTACAAACAACGATAACAAATTATTGATTTGCCAATTGGATACGTATTACAAATTATATAAAAAAAACAACAATTTTATAACAAACTAATTTTGTTACAAATGTAACAATGATAGGTGGTAAGCTCATAGTGAGTCTTAGGCCCAAGGAAAGAGAGGGGTTGGTAGTACTCTTTTAGTGAGTACACACACGGCTCCTAAAAAAAAATAGCTCAGGTTCTTCGGTCAACAAGCTCAGGTTAATAAACATCTATCTATATCTTTGTATTTAGAATGCAAAGTTTCATTAAAATTGGCATATCACTCTAATATTATAAAAGCGAAAGTTTGTACGTATGGATGGATATTTGTTACTCTTTCACGTAAAAACTACTGAATGGATTTGGATGAAATTCGGCATACAGATAGTTTATAATCTGGATTAACACATATGATACTTTTTATACCGATATTCCTACGGGAACGGGAACCACGCGGGTAAAACCGCGAGCGGCCGCTAGTTTGTTTATAAATTTTTCAACTACAAGTTCGTATACAAAACCGAAATGCGTAATACTTTTTGATTACATACCATTTTATTTGAGCCGTTATTTTTGTATGTAAGTCCACGCAAACAATGATGCCAGTCATATTAAGTAAATAAATATATACGTTAAGTTTTTATCGGGTGTAAGATTCGACGTATAAGTATTCACACCGTTGAAAGCACAAAATAAACAATTATTGCCTCATCTGTTTCGTTATGAACAGATTCGATGAATGTCAAAGTTCAGTAAATAGGCCCATTTGAAACGAATTGCTCGGACAGGGTAGGACCGCGGGGAGATCTCATCGGTAAACTTGACACTTCTGAAAGTCTAAATAATATAAGTCTGTCTTGACAGTAAGCAATATCTGGTGATAATTAAATTAAGCTAATATTTAGTTGAAGTGTAAATATTTCATCTGTGAAAATGGTGGTTATATATAGTCTTTGGTTGGAGCTCAATAACGCAGTGGCTAAGGCGTTAACGATATTGCATTTAGGCAACTTTAGCAATGCCGAATTACCGAATGGGTGACCGAATTAAAAAACCTCAAACTCCTCCATGCTTTGGAAGGCACGTCAAGGTTGGTCCCGGCTGTTGTCTTAAGTTGACTCGTTATATCCTTCCAACCCGCATTGGGCCAGCGTAGTGTGTATGGCCCAATCTCTTGTCCTGTGACCATCAGTGGGATGGAAATGGTTGTGGAGGAAGGTATAGACCTTAAAAATTAAAAAATTGGCAAAAAACGTTAATAACAATTTATATTACGAATCGTTATGTAGTATTATGACGACCTCCTTGGACGAGTGGTTTGTACACCGGTTTTCATGGTGTCGCCATCTCCGAGGTCCCGGGTTCGATCCCCGGTCGGGTCAATTTAGAAGTTATTGTTTTTCTAAATTGTCTCGGGTCTGGGGGTTTTCTATAAATAATAAGTATGTATTTAAGTATTTTAAGTATGTTTATCCGTTGTCTAGTAACCATTTAACGAGTTTCTTCGAAGCTTCTCTTGGCCTAGATAATTGGTGTGAGTGTAGGAAAGTTTTATTATTTTATTATTTATTATTATTATTTTACAAGCACGCTAACGGAATTACTTATAAGAAGGTGCTATTATAATTCAGAATATTTAGAAGACAAACATTTATAAAAATAAAAAATATTAAACTGAAATATCAAATAATAATAGATACTTACACATCTTAAAATATATAATTTAATTAATAAAAATATAAGAAAAAAGCTAATTTACTTCCAAATTATTTGGAAAAGGTCTTCCCTCTTCAAATTGCTGTGCCCGACAGGGCCCATCATGAACCTGTACCTATATTATAACAACTTTGTTTAGTTATAGTGTGCAATAAAAAAAAATAGTATAGCTTCGGAGGCCGAGTGGTCGTCCATGGTAATCAATGTTTGAGGGCCTACTCGCTTTCTCCGAAACGAAATTTTGGCCGATTTTCGTTCGCTAATTATCGCTTTCCATTATTACGCTAACTACATATTAAAGGCATACACGCATACGTTTTTATACCCGATGACGCTTCGACCGAGTTGCACCGACCGGGCGTGGTCCTTCCGTGATCACGACCGGTGCAACAAACAAAAGGTATGCCTAGTATGTAGTTAGCGTTAATCCCCGTCTAAATGTGTATTTATTATTATAAATATTATTATAGAACGAGAAAGTTTAAAAGTGTACAAACTTTCTAAAAATTTATAATCTAAATGCCAAACCCATTTTGTATAAATGGAATTTCGGAAGGAATGAAAACCGCTGTAAACAGCAATCGAAAATCGGCCGAAATTTTGTTTTGGAGAAAGAAAGGCCCTCGGGTGACCTTATTTATAAATGTAAACAATATCTACAATATCAATATCTACCCCTGAAGAAGAAAAGAAAAAAAAAAAAACCCCCCATAATGAAGTTCTAATTCAGACAGAAAAGTGTCCTAGAAAAATGGCAAACACTCCGTGTCTATTCGTAAGCGTTTGTCAATAGGGAATTGGTAGACAAGTTTACAAGTACTTGACGAACGCTAACTTGAGTCGATCGGTACCACAGAATATATTATCATTATTAGATAGATAGATAGACAATACTTTTATTGTAACATAACACAAACATTTACATTAGACATTAAAGAGCAAAAATACAAAGTTACAATGTGGCGGTCTGATCACTTAAAAGCGATTTCTGCCAGACAACCAGTCGGATGGAGAGAACTTATACACTCTTTGTTCGGAGGTGCATACATTTAAAACATGGTTACTCAATTAAATGCAAAAATAAGTAATTAAATAAAATAACATTACTTATAAAATAAATAAATAATAAGGTGTAATAAATATGTGTATATATACATATACATACTTAAACATAATAGTCTCAGGTAGGAAGTAGCGGACAATGACAGCTATGATAATGAATAAAGATTAAATAAATAAGAAATGATGTTAGACAAATTAGCTGTAATTAGCTTACTGACGTACCATTGACTTATTTAAAGTAAATAAAGGCGACTAACGGACTAAAGACTGCACACACAGTTTAGTTGTTATTTAGTGAAACTATAGCAGAGGACTGCTTTTGCGATCCTCAACTTTATTGTCTCTGTATCTGACAAACCCTTAGGGGATAAAGTCGTTATAGTGTATGTCCTCTGACATGTTACGTCCGGCCAGTGGGGGTTCCGGAGGCCCACCCCCCCTCTCACAATTCCTATTCCTTCCTTAACCATATTCCTTTCTTAAAGGACGGCAATGCGCCTGCGATTCCTCTAGTTTTGCGGGTGTCCATGGGCGGCGGTGATAACTCTCCATCAGGTGACCAGCCTGCTCGTTTGCATTCTTCTATTATAAAAAAAAATGTATTCCACATGTCAACACCAACATCGCCAACACCAAGCGTCGATCGGTAGCTAACTGATGATAAAGTAAAATACATTATATAGGTACCGGTCGAATGGGGTTACAGCTATATATCCTTAAGAGGAGATATATTTCTGTGTAGGAAACACTACGTCGACGTGACATTGCAAAATTCTCATACAAAACACAGAAAAACGACGTTTTCTAATCCCCTGTTTCTTCCTTCAGAACTGGACCAATTTTTATAACTTTTTCAGCATCGGTTAAAGTAAGAGATTTTCTATGTCTGTATGTTTGATGTTTTTGCATTACGTTATTTATTTAGTAACCAGGAGACTTCAAAATTTAGCGAAATCACTCCGTTATAAGGCGTCTTTAGAAACATTAAGTGGCTGTTTTAAAAAAATACCAATTTGCAGCTCTTAAGTAGCTGCAAATTGGTATCCTTAGCGTTCTGGACTTCTCTATTATGATAGCCATAATTATTGGCAATCATACTGAAACTTAACATATAAAAGATTTTTTAAGGGATCAGGAGCTGTGATCAATATTACACTCGATTCAAAAGTAACCCCGCTTGAAGGTAGGTACATACGAATACATATAATCACGACAGTTATCCCCAAAGGGTTAGTCAGAGACCAGGCGATGAGGACAGCAAAGCAGTCCTCTACCATAGTCCACTTTTCATCAAATAGCGACTGCACATGTGCTTAGAGTGACAGGTGGTGAGTATATCGCCGCTCTATGCTGTTGTATGTATGTGCAGTATTTAGTCCGTTAGTCGCCTTTCACGACACCCAAGGGAAGACAGGGGTTGGCAGTATTATTCTACCGTTACGCAACACGGTTAAAATAATATGTAAGTTAAAGTAAAATGCTTACATTTTTAGATAGGCCTGTTAATAATGTTAAAGTACAGTTGCCCATTGAAAATGGGGGAGTAAAAGGTTACGTTTCTAGAGAATGATGCCGCATTACAATGCTAATGTATTCAAATATAAATTAGGCTGGATACACCGTACACATTATCTGTTTAACCTTCAGTTAACAAAGTTGTGTTGTTAATAGAATATTTATCAGTTTATAAATAATGTATTTACATCAAAAACAACGTCATTTATTTACATTAAGTCTTTGTCGCAGAAGATAATAATTCTAAAAATATTAAGATCCGGTGTCAGTGTCGTACATGCTGACATTTGAATGAAGTTCTGTTTGGCTTTAACAGTAAGATTTGGGGGTTGAAGTCACTTGAGTCCGTAGGTTTACCCTTAAGATCCTACACGTGACCCCTGGGTGGTGCTAAATGAGTGACACTGTATACAACTGTATAACCATTTCGCGTAGCGGTGAAAGAATACTACCATCCCATCTCTTCCCTTAGGTGACGCAAAAGGCGACGAATCTATAATAAAGTTGTCAATTAATTACGAAGGTGATTGTGTAGTAATATAATAGTTTACTTACCATCCTTACGGACCATGTGTATCGCCCTTGATTCTCGATCGTGTGCGAAACGAGCTTTCCTCGCGAGAGAATTAAAGGCATTTTGCACGACACGAAAAATAAATAAAGTATGCATACTTCAAAATAATGACACCGCTTGTGTTATGATAGAGCTAGCTCAATACATTAATAATAAATGTGGAACATGGTCCGGACCACGGTTATGTATAGTAAAAGGTGTCACGAAAAACGACCTAAAGACTGCACATATATCCAACAGCATAGAGCGGCGATGGGCTCACCACCTGTCACGCTGAGGATATGTGCATTAGCTATTTAGTGAAAAGTGGACTATGCTAGAGGACTGCTATTGCGGTCCTCATTACCTAGTCTCTGACTAACACTTCGGGGATTTATAGTCGTGATTATTTATGTATGTACTTTATGATTTACAGGTCAGATAGCTCTAATAATAGTCCATTTGAGTGCGTCGAACCTTATGCGTCAGAAGGATCTGGTTCATATCCAGTACATGGAAACATTTAAACACTTTTGAAAAGCCTTCAATTTGCGTACAATATTGGGTCTGCCGAGATACCATTAATACAATAAATATATCTACTTATTCATAAATTATTGAAGAAACGAGAGGAGAATGCTTATCTACGTAAGCCTTCTCTAAGTACTAGTTTATCACAGTATTTAGTTTTCTCCCTACTACGAAACTCTTTTTACCGATATAAAAATTATGTAGATTCAATTTGAAAGTTACAAAGTGCATTTTTATTGTACAGGTCATACCGAAGCAAGAATAATCTATATCTATGAACATTCAGAATAAGAAACACATAATTCTATTTTTACCACTACCGCTTAACTTATTGACGCCAATACTCATAATAATAAAAAAACAGAAAAACTAACTTGTAGTTAAGACTTAACAACTAAGCTAACAAACTATATAGTCTGTGTGTAAGTGTCCCTAATGTCCCCATCCCTCCTTCTCCCTTCCTCCATAAGAGTACGCGTCACTCTGCTCTCTCTGGAGTCACCAATATACAGTCTCTAATATGCCATTACGCACAAATAAATTTAGTGACTCGTTTCTTTGTCGCACTTCCAAAAGTTGGAATAGTCTACCATCACACTTATTCCCTCCTATAAAAATAAAATTATTTACGCTCACACCAATTATCTAGACGGAGATGAGTATTCTTTTGAAACTCGTTAATATGGTAAGATAACGGATAAATATACATAAACATAAAAAAACAGCCAGACTCGAAATCAATTTGGAAAAACAGTTTTTCTCTAAATATACCCGACCGGAAATTGAACCCAGGACCTCAGAGATGGCACGACGCCAGACCCGGCGTGCTAACCACTGGACCACGGAGGTCGTCAAATATGACATCTATGTCTATCTATGACATAGGGTACTTCAAACGAAGCGTGAAGAAGCACTTTGTGGGCCGGCAGAGTGAGAGTGACTGATGCTTCATTGCTTTTCATCTATAACACTCAACTGTATAACCTATTGTTGTTTTTAAACTAATCTTGGTCGGAGCGCTCCATTATACTGGTGCATTCGTACTTATAACGCAATGGATAATAGCAATGTCGACATCTTTCATCTTTCAGGGGGGTTACTCTTGAACGCAAACTCAATCTTAATACAATTCCAATGCAATTTATATGTATCCATATTGGGATAAGTAAAGATAGTTCCAGAATGCCATCTCGATAATAATTTGTTCAAACAATTTCCACGCAATTTAATTCCAATGTGGCGCTATTGTCGCTTACAAAAGTGGCATTTGATTTTTTAGATTTGTGATTGGAAATTGATTAATGCAATTGTGTTTCAAGAGTAGGTAAGCGCGTTTAAGCGGTTGTGTGTGGCGAAATTGAATGGTAATCAAGTTGTTTTATAAGTCATCTGTTTTATCTAATTTAATATCAATTAAGTTAATCTAAACATAATGCAGTATTCACGTGTATAGGTATGTCTTT
The DNA here is from genome assembly GCA_963921215.1 of Scoparia ambigualis. Lineage (NCBI taxonomy): Eukaryota > Metazoa > Arthropoda > Insecta > Lepidoptera > Crambidae > Scoparia > Scoparia ambigualis. The sequence goes on along the minus strand of OY992521.1, from coordinate 25,151,199 downwards.
TGGCCTAGTCAGTTTTAAATGTTTATATCTAAATGTGTAAGGATATGTTGTTGGTGAATCTTTTTCAATAAGTACCTAATAAGTAAATAAGTATTGTCAACGCTGCCACTTTCCCGCTACGATTTAATATAGCATTGTAAATGTAGTTTTGATATTGTGATAGAAATGAAAGTTAAACAGTGCATTTTAATTACACACGTCATACCAAAAGCCGACAATCTATTACAATGATAATTCAGACAAACAAAAACAGTGTTCAGTGTCGGTGCACTACGCTTGGAGCGGTGCCCAAGGCTCGTGTTTGTGCGCCTTTATGAGCCTGGCCGATTGCTCCTATGTCTCAGTTTCGGTATTATTAGCATAACAATATAAAACAATGGCGCATCTCAAGCTGAAAATGATATTATTATGAAATCGGCAATTTTCATTTACAATGCTGTTAGCTTGTACAGTCTTTGGTCCGTTAATCGCCTTTTATGAACCCAAGGGAAGAGATATGCGATAGTGTTATATTATTGATTCGCTACCAGTACAGCACCATGAGCACTAATGCAGTTCTAATCACGCTTAAACACCTAATAGGAGCCTGGAGACGGTTATAGGCTACTTTTTTTTTAAATTAACGCAAGCGAAGACACGCACTACAGTTAGTATAAAACAAATCCGAAAAATTAACCGCTACGTACGCTAGCGGTGGCGGCAGCGGTACCTCTGCACATAAATCTTTACCTTCATTGTGCTGTTACCAAAACGTTACGGCCAAGGTTTTACGAGGGCCATAATATGAGTAACAACCGCGCGGCTTTTAAACGTTTTCGAAAAAATACCTACAAAGTGAAAAGGTTTACGCGTTTCAGCAGGTACGTACTGTACGGTACTTATTGCTAACGAAGTACAAGAAGGTAATTTGTATTGTTAACTAGAGGCCCGCCCGTGACTTTGCCTGCATGAACGTCCCCGTATCCCGTGATAAAATTCCAGAAATTTTCTTTCATACAATCCTTGTCTTGACAATTAACCGTGTCGCTTAGCGGTGGAAGAATATTACCACCCCCTCTCTTCCCTTGGGTGTCGTAAAAGGCGACTAAAGGACTAACTGCAAATACTTCCAACAGCATAGAGTGGCGATGAGCTCCCCACCTGTCACGCTGAGCACATGTGCAGTCGATATTTGGTGAAAAGTGGATTATGGTAGAGGACTGTTTTGCTGTCCTTATTGCCTAGTCTCTGACTTACCCTTTTGGGATAATAGTCACGATTATATTATGTATGTATGTTGTCTTGACAATTAATAACACAACAAACAAAATATTACCAAAAAGATGCAGCCGTTCTGAGTAATGCGCGAACATACATTCGCCGCGATTGCTTTTATTTTTTCTATAATTTACTAATTATAAAGAGGAATAATTTTTTTTTTGTTTGTCTGAATTGAATAGGCTCCGAAACTACTGGACCGATTTAGAAAATTCTTTGACCATTAGAAAGATACATTCTTCCCAGGTGACATAGGCAAAGCAAGGCCGCTACGCACTATGCCAATAACAGCTATTCTATATTATTCAATAAGTCAAAACTGTTAATGTATTTTTGTTTCTGAGATCAAGAACGCCAAAATTGGTCATTTTTAACATAAATCACAGACGAGATATAATAGGCCTCTTAGCAGCTTCCTGCCCTGAAATCGAATTGGAACAAAAACCTCAATATTTCAAGACTATTTATTCTTAAAATAACTTGCTTTCGCAGGAAACCACTATTTTCCACAAACGGCTTATTAATTAGTGTAAGTTTTTCAAATACAATCTTTGAAGTTATTGAAATTTAGTTAAAAAGATCGTAAAGCTGAACATGACAATGTTGGACTAGCGTTGGTCATACAGACGCCCAATATCTGCGTGCCCTGGGTTTAATTCTCAGGTCGGTTGGTTTGTGATTGTGACGTTTATAGACTAGACCTGCCCCCTTACTCTCGAAACCGATAGCTATTGGATCGGATTGGTATAGTGAATTTTCGTATTTTTAAGTTACGACACCAGCGCTAATTTGGATTCATATTGGGTGAACTAAATGGCATTGAGTTTTGTATTTTTTTCACTCAATATCCACGCAATATGAATCCATATTAGCTCTGGTGTCGTAACTTAGGAGTACGAAAATTCACAATACCAATCCGATCCAATAGCGATCGGTTTCAAGAGTAAGGGGGCTGGGCGGTATAGCGACTCACTAGAAGAAAACTACCAACTCCGCTCTTTCCTTAGGTGTCTGACTCTGCACATACATCAAACAGCATAGAGCGACGATGGGCTCACCATGTATCACGCTGAGCACGTGTGCAGTTGTAATGTGGACTATGACAGTGGACTGCTTCTACGGTCCTCATTGCAGAGTCTCTGACTAACCCTTCGGGGATTATAGTCGTGAGTCTAATAAGTATATATGTATCGTATATATACAAATGTGAGCGACAGCTGCTTTGATCTCACTCATTTTCTACCTCTATCATCCATTACATGGAGCACTCATCTTTTAAACATACGACTACATAACGAACGGGAAACATACACGGAATAACAGTAATATCCACTCAAAGAAAGAAACACAGCACAAAATCTTGCTTTTAAACAAGTATCTGGAATGTCTTTTCAAGAAAACCGTTTCGAATATTGTGTCTGGAAAAGTTGTGTGCTATCTGTCGACGCCGTCGATTGCCATCAAGGGAATCTAAACACCAGACAAACGTTGTGGACTCTTCGATAAATAGTGGCGGCGAAGATGATTTGTGGCCCACATAAAATTGGAAAATTTCCTGCGCTGCACTCCTCCTACCACTGGTTTTTGTTTCTTTTCGCTATTTACAACTCAGCAATATTTGATGGCCGATACCTCTGTGAAAACGTACAACTGATAGTTTTTTTCCTCGGAAAATTATATTAGAACTTGATAAACCAACAGTCAACAATTTGATCAATGAAATAAAATAATAATCAAAATTCGAAAACCAAAAATTGTTACAGAACCGTTTCGCGTGGCGCTGAAAGAATACTACCACCCCTCTCTTCCCTTGGGTGTCGTAAAAGGCGACTAACGGACTAAAAACTTCACGTACTACCAACAGCATAGAGCGTTGATGGGCTCACCACCTGTCACGCTGAGCACATATGCAGTCGCTAGTTGGTAAAAAGAGGACTATGGTATAGTTGGTCCTTATTGCCTAGTCTCTGATTAACCCCTCGGGGTAAATAGTCATTATTTTATGTTATGTTATGTAAAAATAATTGCTACAAATTCAGGGGACGTACTTAATTAAATACATCAGTTTTAAAATTCTATTTTTTTTTTGGTTGCCCCACAAAAATACCAAAGCTACCAACTTAAATTGGACTAGCATTGTAGATAGGCATACTAACATAGTTCATAAATTTTAATTGTTACTTACATAATATGGATGTAAATCTGAATTAAACTTATTTTATTTTATTTTATATTGTGGAACATTGGTCCAATCACTACGTGCGCTAACCGTTCGTGTGGTGAGCTACGTGATAAGTGGTTTCAGTTCTGTGTCTTTAGTCCGTTAGTCGAGAGAGAGAGAGGGGCTAGTAGTATTCTTTTATTAAGCCCCTAAACGCACGGCTCTGAAAAATAAAATAAAGGTGCACAGTTGCACACTGCCTACCTACTCAATATCGAGAACTGAAAGTACGTCGCAGGTTCCGGTAAGCCCGGGAGAATGAATCATGCCGGATTCCCGTTCATACATCAGCCGGTAGAGAGCTCCGCTTAATCCACTTCCAGCTAAGTATATGTGTGAGCTATGACGTCATCTGTCACGGCCACTGTCTCGTGTGATACCGCCCGTGACGATTTCTGTTATAGGTGTAATTTGGTAAGAATGTCATATTATATCATTTCGTGGATGTGCGCCGTTGAGAATGATAGTGGAATGGGCTTATTTATAAAACTGTTAATAAATGGGATTAGAATTATTCAAAAAAGTTAAATAAGTATGTCAGGATGTAGGAAATGGAAAGCTCTGCACTCTGCCTACCGTTCCTATGGATTTTTTTATAAAAGAAGGAGGCAAACGAGCTGGCGGGTTACCTGATGAAGAGTAATCACTGCCGCCCATGGACACACGCAAAACCAGAGGAATCGCAGGCGCGTTGCCGTCCTTTATGGAAGGAATAGGGTTAGGGAAGGAACAGGAATTGTGAAAGGAGGGGGGAGGGCCTCCGGAACCCTCACTGGCCGGACGAAACACAACAGCACCAGGTGCCATTATTTCACGCCGGATATTCGTGAGATGGTGGTATTACGCCGGGCGAGCCGGCCAAATGCATGCTGCAACGCAGCGTGGCTCTACCACTCAGTTAGTGTCACTCATTTAGCACCACCCAGGGGTCACGTGTAGGGTCGCAAAGGTAAACCTACGGACGCGAGTAATTTAACCCCCAAAATTTATATAAAATAAAATTATAACGTTTATTTTCCATTATTATCTTTTTAACGGATCCAACACCTTATTATTAGAGTAGCTATGCGCTTTCTCTTGTAGGGACATCATGCTTTGTAAGTTGCGCTGAATTGCAATTATGATGTCACGATGTAGGGTGCACGGCCACGTACGCCAGTCGTTCCCAGCGACGACTGTTTTAACGGCGTTAGAACAGTCGTTCTCTACCATTCTCCGTAGCACCACGCTTAGCCTATAAGATCGCACCTAGCTAAATACTTACCTGTACAATCACAAGTGTAATACAAAATAAAAGATATATTTATTTGGTGACAATTCGGACATTAATTTCAATCAACTTTCTGATAGTCAAGTGTATAGTTATCACTGACATTAGTAAGTGCACATAGACAGTTATTCTTGGTTAGTAACAGTGATACCTCACACTCTGATATCTCAAGGGTTCAACTCCCATGTCAGATCGGATTTTCAGCAGTAAGACAGCAATCTTACTACAACAACTGGGACCAACGGCCCTAAGTGTTAAGTTACGTGCCTTGCGGAGCGCGGAGAAGCTAAATATATTTTAATATACCTACCCATCCGAACCCGTCCTTGCCAGAGTTGCTTAATTTGCTAGATCGTACGCGGAACCCACTGCGTCTTCAAGTAACACAAGTTTGGAACATAATTTTTACTTACTCTCAAAATCCGTCTAAAAGATCAAAATCTCATTTTAAAGTATGGCGTATGGCAAATATGGCGAGTTCACTCTTCCGAGCAAGAAAGCTGTGCAATATCCTGCGGTTTGCGATTAAGAATGACCGCATTGTTGATAGAAGGACATCAAAAAACCAATACCGGCCAGTTTTTTTCATTTATTTAAGGCTTTAGCGGACAAAAGAAGCTGTTTGGAGGATATTTGTAAGGCTTATACGGTAGTGTTGTAATGTTTTGGTTATGGTGTATTTTTTTTGATCAGTGACTATAATTCTTTCACCATGATATTAGGAGGGAGCCCTGAATTTAAAACGACGATTGTTGCACGATTTCTGAATAGCGTCATCGGTGATATCAATATTATTTATTTTATTTCATAGGAAAACTTACAGCTATTACAAACATTTGCTCTAATCAAACTTAAAATAACTATTAGCTACCAACAAGTTTTCACATAAATGAAATTAATCAATCACTATAGTTTAGAGACTGTCAAGTTCCGTGATTCGGAAGGTCTAACGCCTGTACCTACAGGCGTTGGACCCGGCTTACTTCATAACCTACCAAAAAGTTTTCGATTCTGCCCAGAATTAGACTAAATGGCGACCACCCAATTTTTTTAAAATTTAATAATGTGACAAGGTGGCAATCGAGCAGGCGGATACCTGATGGAAAGTAACCACCGCTACACATGCCCACCCAGGGGTCACGTTTCGCGAGCGACTTTAAACCCCTTTAACTACATACGAGTACTAAACATACATTATGCATGTACTTATGTATATTTGTGCTAGTAAAGTTAAGTGTTTCATTTGTCTCTTTTTTAAATTAATTGTAAGTTTCTAATAATGTCACCGCCTACAAAAAATTTATGTACACATTTACTGGTTCACTGTTAGAGAATGCCTTATGGCATTAAGTTCGCCATTTGCTGTATTTTAGGCAATAAAGTTTAAATAAATAAATTAATTAATTAATCTCAACTATTATCCCTGAAAGGGTTAGTCAGAGACTAGGCAATGAGCACAGTAAAAGCAGTCATCTGCCATAGTTCACTTTTCACCAAATAGCAACTGCAAATGTGCTCAGCGTGACAGGTGGTGAACCCATCGCCGCTCTATGCTGTTGGATGTATGTGCAGTCTTTAGTCCGTTAGTCCCTTTTACGACACCCAAGGGAGAGGCGGGGTGGTAGTATTCTTTCACCGCTACGCGACACGGATGAATACTTATTTTTGCCAATGAAATACAAGGAATAAAATTTTTTTCTTATTTTAATGAACCACAAACAAGTTTACAATACAGATTTACAATATTATTCTTATGTCTAATTTATTTATTGTGAACTCAACAACAATGGTTACAGGGAACATAGAAAAGTAATAATGATAGTGAAACCCAGTCAGAGTCATGTATAAGTAAGTTAAATATACAATGTAAGTGTGTAATAAATGAAATAATATGTGTGTGTATGTGTGAGTAAGTGTATATTATGGATTTAAATATATGAGTGCATCTGTGTGTTGGACTTTATATCTGTATATAAAACTAATAATGAATATTATAAAAATATGGAATATACGTGGAAATGTGAGTGAGTGTAGAATACAACAAATACACAATATAAGGTATAACATGTACAGGCAAACAAGGCAGGGTTGCACGCAGCCACCTTTAGGTATCAGTGATTGCAAATAAACTGTCAATTATTTGTTTTTTGTATGAACTAGCACTACATGCAAAAATAGCAATGGTGTTAAAAATTTTATTGTAGAAGTTAGTTATGCGATGTAGTGGAGATCGAACTCCGGCGTTTGTATGAGGTGTAGCGACTGCAAATAATGATTTAAGGCGTGATGAGCGCGCATGGACCCTTAGTGGCACTGAGTAACTTAATCGGTTCACCATATCAATGCAATCATATTTATTGTTACATAAATCATAAAGTAACGTTGCTTCAAGTTGGATGCGTCTTGATTTTAGACCAAGAAGTTAGTATTTCTTCAAAAGAAGGGCATAGGACAATCTTTTATGATAGCATTTGTAGTGAATACGGCGCAGATACTTTTTTGTACCATTTCAATGCTGTTATTATATTTCGCATATAGCGGATCCCATATCGGTACAGCATACTCTAATTGAGGTCTTATTAATGATTTCATCATCATCATCTATTAACGTCCCACTACTGGGCACAGGCCTCCCACGTGGACAATAGCACGTGGGGATATTGGGCCATAACCCACCACGCTGGCCCAATGCGGGTTGGTGGGTTTTAACGACTGTCATCTTACGACAACAACCGGGACCAACGGCTTAACGTGCCTTCCGAAGCACGGAGGAGCTCGAGATGTTTTTAATTTGGTCACCCATCCAGACATACAAGGGGTTATTTTAATTTTTTTTGTAAACGTTATTTTTTTTGCATTTATTTAGGCTAAGTTGAAATTTATTCTTGTGACAAAATGTATCAAATCGAGCAAGATCCTCCTGTACCAATATGTGATCCTCATACTTATTTATTGTTCGATATATTTTAAGGTCATCTGCATGTATCACAAAATTACAGTTTTTGAAACATTTATCAACGTCATTTATAAAGATTACAAAAAGAAGCGGCCCTAAAATTGACCCTTGGGGTACGCCGGAGCTTATGTAGGTAACATGAGATTCATAACCCTTTATTACAACCTTTTGAGTTCTGTTAGTGATATACGACTTAAACCATCTCCAAAGATTTCCTCGTAGACCATTGTATGCTATTTTTTCCAATAGTATTCTATGGTCGACTCTGTCAAAAGCTTTGCGAAAATCGGTATATATAATATTAATTTGTTTATTATTATCAAGCCCATCAAATAAATCCGCAGTGTAAGTTAAGAGGTTAGTTACTGTGGAACGTTGCTTTACAAATCCGTGTTGTTGCTGTATGATGGTGTTATGCAAACTAGTGTAGATAACATTATGTGTTAGTCTTTCAAACATTTTTGAGAGCACGGGCAGTATCGATATGGGCCGATAATTCTCCACGTTATTTTTTGATTCGTCTTTATGTACCGGGACAACTCTAGCGCTTTTCCAAATGTGAGGAAATACCCCACTTAATAGACATGTGTTGTAGAGATAACACAAAGGTTCGTCGATTACTACAGCAGTTTCTTTAAAAAAGATAGGAGGTATATTGTCAACTCCAGGACCTTTTGTTACATTCAATGATTTTAAAACCTTGCAAACATCTGTTCTAGAGAATTTTATGTCGGTTATTTTACTATCGGGTGAATTTTCATTGTCTAGAACAAGACTGTTGATATTTAAGTAGTTACATACGGTGGACGGTTGAAAGACTGATTGAAAGAATACACTAAATAAATTACATGCATCTACTTGATTACTAGTTGATGAAGTCTTGTTGTAGTGGACATTACTTGGTATTTCAGAAGAGTTTTTACGTTGAGATATGTACATCCAGAAATATTTAATGTTATTCTTTATACTATTCTCCACTCGCGTTATGTAATTTTTATAACATTTTTTAGATAATTCCCTCATTTTTTTTCTATAAATAGAGAATATGTTATAGTTAGATTCACTTTTAAATTTTTTCATTTTAACCCAAGCATGATTTTTATTTTTAGCTAACTTTATTAGCTCAGGTGTAAACCAGGCACGATAAAGAGATGATTTAATGATTTTAGTTGATATGTTCGTCTTAATAATGCCGTACAACTTTTCGTAGAATAAGAAACAGCTTCTTCCGCACTTTTATTAAAAAATAAATTATTCCAATCCACGTTTAAAAGTTCCTGTCTAATTATACAATAATCAGCATTATTAAAACAGTATTTGGAGAAACGTTTACGTTGTACATACTTCTCATTGGATTTAAGCGGAAATGACACCCAAAAGGGGGTATGATGCTCATCCAGAGGAATCAGTGTAATGAGCACTGACAATAAGTCGCAATCTGTTGTATTGGTAAAGAATAAATCCAAAATATGATTACTATTATTTAATAATGTATTTATTTGGTAACAACTCATTAAACTCATGAAGTCTCTTACAAATCTGTTTGTTTGACTAATATCATTACAGGTAAGATATTGTCTTGGCCCGTTATTTATCCAGGATAAAGAAGGTAAATTAAAATCAACCACAATGAAATAATTATTTATATTGGTATTCTCATTTTGTAACGATTTCTGTAGTGCGTTGAAATAAACACGGTAAACTTCGTGATTCTGTTTCGGTGGTATATAGACTGCACCGATAAAATAACAATGTTTAGCTATACGGAATTCAATGAGAGCCTGATCAATGACGGGTGGAAGAGGGCTGCCGGTCTCGGCGGGCGCGCAGTAAGTGCAGAGTGATCGGTGTAACGCTTTCAGTACGCCGCCGCCATCGCGCCGGCCGGTGGTCGTGCGATCACGATCCGCTCGAAACACTTTATATCTACCATCAATAAACTCGCCATCTGTGATGTCTGCATGCAACCATGTCTCTGTTAGTACTATGATGTCGTATGAGTGAGTAAGTATATTCATGTACAGTGTGTGCAACTTAGTCCTGAGACCGCGACAGTTCTGGTAGTAAATAGAAATGTTTTTAGCCATTTTTCTTTCTTAGAATTTTGCAAACTATAAATGACATTAGTTTAAAGGTATAATTCGAAGAAAGATATTGTCTAAAGACGTAAGTTTTTGATAACATTCTATACCAGAACTTTTCGGTATCAAGTAGCTACATTTAGAATTACACAAAACAATGTTACCACGATTTAATAAAAAACACACTTTTTTTAATAACAAGTTATGTTTTATACATGCATACCTAACCATAATGGAGTCTGTACATACCACAACAAAATTACACACAAAACAACAATGTTTATTGAAAACAATTCTTTTGCTTTTAGTAAATCTAATTACATTACGGTTTAATTTTATTAATGTCTTGTTCACAACGCACAGCAAAGATAGGTGATGAGTCTGTTTGACGAACCAATACAGTACCGTGCTTGATCCACACATACTTGTAGTTATGTTTAACAGCTTTTTCACGGCATAGACGAAATAATTGTTTGTTTTTGATCGTGAGGTGTTCATTCACGTACACGTTATGCACTGATACACTAATAGACAGCTGGTCAGATTTTACACCTTTAGCAGCTCGAGCTGCTTTGATGAAATTGTCTCTTAAGATCTTTGTTAAAAATCTCACGATAACATTTTTTGGGCGTGAATTTTTACTATTGATATGTGGTACCCTGTGAGCTGACACAATGTCCGATGGGTTGATGGGATGCTTGATGACACATCCAATCTTCTCTAGTACAATAAGTAAATTTTCATCCCGGCGCTCAGGTAAGTTAGCACTTTCTATATTATATAGCCTAGCTTGCTGTTCCATTGAGTCGATTTTATCCTGCAGTATAGTCAGTTGGCCACCAACATCGGCATTGCATTGTAACTGGTTTTCTAATAACCTTAAACGGCCATCAAAGGAATCTTGTCTTTCCATAGCATATGTTAAGACTTATCAATTGAGTCTAACCTTTCCCCGAGTTCTCTAAAGGATTTATTTATGGACAATGAGAACTTATCCATCTGCTGTTCAATAATAGGATTAATTGATTTTTTTATAGTATCAGCAATGGTTGTATCCAGTTGAACTTTCCATGAGCTAAGCTGTTCATTAAGTTTTTGTTCAACAACCTCTAATATTTGACTGATGTTGTCGGTGTCAGGCTGTTTGCGCTTGCGCAGGTTAACGAAAGCGCTATTATTGTTACGCGACATTTCGGGTAGGTCTGGATTAGATGAGTATTTCAATAGCTGGGTCAACGACCTTGAAGGCGGTGAGAGCTGCATTATGCGGTACGACGATACAGAAAACCGTAAATTATATTTTCCGTCCTTTATCCTTGAGAGGGTGAGATAGTAACTCCCCGCTGTCGCGACCGTGAGATGCGATGCCGGAATAGGACAACAAGATTAATCCGAGCGGGCACACACGAATGTCACAATTATTCACCACTTTAACGTCACACACAAATTTAGAACGTATTCTTTGAAAGTTATAGACTAATTTCGTTAATGTTGAATATAGTTATTTGAGACAAAAGTTTATAAGCGACTGCTTAGAATGGGTTTCACACGATGAATGTGAGGCAAAGGCATAAGAACTGAATCTTCAGTGTGTTGCGCGCGATCATGGTCTGCCGTGGCCGCACATCATCAGTAGGCCTAGCATGTGCAACACGAGATATGTCGCGGACGAGAGACGACAAATCATTTTAAGTTGTCATGTTGAGGTTTGTAGACAAAAATACCACAGTTTATGCAAAAACTACTATTAAGTCTATTTTTGACATATTATGTAGAGTTCTAAGCGCATCCATCTGTCTTAAGTGTCGATAGACATAAGAGATAAATGAATAAAACACGAGAAAACGGGTCGAGAAGAGTTTTCGTGTTGGGCATGCTAGGCCGGCAGGAGGGGCGTTTGGCTCAGTATCATTACAAAGAATCGAGGTACTAGTTACGATACCATTTATAGACTGGGATCACAAACTTCTCTGAGAAATATTTTTAAGGAAGTTGGTGTTCTTACTGTTGCATCGCAATATATTTATAATTGTATAGTTTTTGTGCGGTGCAATATTAACTCTTTTTCTAAACACGGTGATGTACACAATTTCAATACTAGAAGTAAGTCAAAACTAGTAATGCCACTGTTTAGGTTACAAAAGGTTCTTGGCTCTTTCTTGGGGCAAGGTATACACTATTATAATAAAATACCAAGTACTGTACAAGATTTACCTTTAGATAAGTTTAAGAATCATGTAAAATCTTGTTTACATAAGAAAGGTTATTATACAGTCAAAGAATATTTAGAAGACAAAACAGCCTGGTTATAATAATATTTTCACATTTTATTTTTTTAGCAATTTTTTTTTTTTAATAATTAATTTTACGCTGGTATGATAGCCTTTAACAGCAGTGTCTTACAGACCAAGGTACCCACTCAAAATTTATGTTGCGTTTAAAGTTGTCTTATTGTTCTCTTGCTTTCGTTGGAGTTGCTCGAGTGTGTCATGCTCTCTTAAAGTGTCTCTGCGGTGGTGGCATGTGCGTCGGGTCGTTACGTTCTCTAAAACATGGTTGAGCGAAGCGATGGCTGATTCACATGTCATACTCGTGAACGGGTGCCGCCTGTGGAGGCTGGTCTGCTCTTGCAATCTTATTTTTTTTATTGGTAGTATTTAATAGTTTTTCTTTTTATTTCAAAGATACTGTAAGACGTTGTTCGTTTTATTTAAAATCGAGCAATACCTGTTTTTTGTAATCGTATCAAATGTTTTTTTTTGTTGTAATGGAAAATGTCCTTCTATGACAGGGAGGGCATGTTCCAACTTGTATTGACGCTCATAATTTGTTTAATTGTATGTTGTATGATTTGGTAACGACATATTGTTTTGTAAATGTCGTTACTTCTATATTATTATAAACCTGTGGAGTTTCTTGCGCCCGTTCTTCTCCACAGTTAAAAGACTTCCTGAATGGGCGGGGTGGGTGGGCGGGTGCCCGTCCATCCTTTAACTTTTGACGATTCAAAATGCTTATTCTAAGTTTACTGAATAAAGAGATATTGATTTGATTTGATTTGATGTTAAGGCGATAGTTGGCATAGCAATTTCCTTAAAAAAACATCGTGAATGCTTCTAATGGGCATGCAGGTTTGACGCGCTCAAACTCGGCTAGTTAGTTCGGCACATTCACTCTGACCTGACCCACTTTCTATTTGCTTTAAGACGATATGAATGACTTTATTTTTATGTTTACTACAGCTTTTTTAATGTCTAGTAGGTAAATGACTGGCTTTTTATAACGAACCAGGAATATCTGCATGTTATTGATAGGTGGTTGTTGTATCAAACAATTTTCAGTTATACAAAGTGAGTTAATGTTTACCAACGGGTAACATATAATTACACTACAATTAATTATTAAAATAAAACATAAAATTGTGAAATTAACATGAATGTAACTATTTCTTGTAATGTAGACTAGCTACCTACTCTTCTTCTGCCTAGCCTTAATCCCATTTATTTGGGGGTCGGCCCTTCTGGTCAATCTTGCCAAGACGGTCTGTCATGGGTCGTCTGAGGTGATAATTGTGCATTTTTAAGTCTCTATTAGTAACGAACATCCATCTGAGGCGGGGTCTACCGCGTCTTCTGGACTGGGTACTCATGTTTAGTACTTTTCTTGTGATGTAGTCCAATGGTCGCCGCATGACATGACCGTACGACATGACCTTAGGCGGCTCTCCAAAACCTTAAGTGACACCGCTAAGCTAAAGCTAGCCTAGTTACCTACATAAAATAAAAAACAGTGATTCAGTTCAGGTCCGCATAGTATTAGCTCCTTCACCATGGCTATGTTAAAAAAAGCTTTAAAAATATTTTTGTTTTTCTTGCTTCTTTATTGAGACGCTATATGGTTACCATTGTGATGGAAAAATATAATTACTTATGTTGGTTTTTTAAATTCTTATTTATTTTATAAAACCCACGGAAGTGTATAATATCTATCAAGTAATATAAATCATTCGAAACTGAAAATGGTACTACTCACTCACTCACTCATTCATCCTCTTTCATCTACAAAAGTTGATTCAAGCAACGCCCGATTGAAAGGTTTGTCATTTCCTTAAATGGCTGGATATACCATACCAATACACAACGGTCGCATTGACAGACGAATTGAGTACTTGTCCCTCTAGGCAACCGCTCAATGTCTATTCTATTACCTTAGCGTTGTCGAAAAATAAAATTTGTAGACAAGTTTATGACTTGTTGAATGCTCACTCTATTTGATAGCTAAAGCTTTGGTCTCTTGATCGTAACGCACAACGCTGCGGCTCTAACGCAGCGTCACGACGCAGTGTTTACCGTCTCTGCGAAGAAGTGGTCAGTTGATTTTGCCACAGCTACCAAAGTAGATGACAAAGAAGCAGACCGAGAAACATGTTTTAACAACGGAGGGGTGAAGGTTTTTTTTGGAAACTTTAATAAAAAGGCATTTAATTGATTGTGAAGAAATGTTCATTCAAATTCTATTAAATTATCTTCAAACAAATCCATTGTCAACCCGCGACGCACACCGCAGCGAATCAACGAGAACGACGCCGCACAGTGCGGGATACCCGCTCCCCACTTAACCGCGCTTGCCTTTCGCCGCTGACGCATACTGCGACGGAACAAGAGACCATACTAGACATTTTTCATACAATTATGTGTCAAGCACCGCATGCCGCATACCGCAGCGTTGTGCGTTACGATCAAGAGACCAAAGCTTAACAAAGAATGTAACTCGCTACGGAAGACCGAATGATGTTCATGAAATTAGCTCAACGTTATAAAGTTTTTAAAATATCAATTGAAAGTTCGCTTAATTACATATCTTTGGATCTTACGTCAGTCTCATAAATTTATCAATCTATTATTTAACCGTTTTTGCTACTTGTCGTGTTTGTGTGATGGTACGAGTACTCGATAAGACAACAATGTCTTAAGGTAGGGTTGACATGTTGGCATATCCTAACTATCACGAAACGTTCATGCTTTCATAATTACAATTTATTTAAAACTAGCGGCCCCTCGCGACTATGTCAGCATCAACCCCGTACCTAGTAACGAATTTTAAAAAAAAAGAAAACTTTGTCCTGCCAATTACAAGCACAACAAAAAAAGAATTAGCCAAATACGTGTTGCCGTTCAAAAATGATGCGCGTACAAACATTTCGAGCAATTTGTTATTATTAATATGATTCAATTTTATGTTACAATAATTATTTTGTATTCACATGCTGTGTTTATATCATTCATAGTGATATAAAAGTAGTTTATAATTTCTAATACCATTCAAGAAAGTCTAGTACCTATCGCATTTGAGGCCAATAGACTTATCCATTAGTCGTGAACTGGTAATGTAATGAGATAGTGCAGTTTGTTTTGTTTTATACCATTTTCAAATAAAGCTAAGCGCGTTGCATGTCGACTTAATAGCGCGGGAGTTGATGTCATTTAATAATAGCATTATTTATAATAGGTTTTAGAATGCCACACAACCATATGGACCTGTTCCTCATATTGACTTCTGCCGCCAAAAAAGACTTACGTTGTGGTTGTTCAGGTTAAAATGAATAAAAAGGTCTTCTTAATTTATTGAAGCATCTTCAATAAAGAAAACATTAAATACGTTAAAAATATAATAAACAGGTTTATAGTTTCAATTGTATCTAATAATCCAACTAAAACTATACAATTAACACGTAAAAGGTAATATAAAATTTTAACAATAGAGTTACTTATTGATAAAAAGTATACATTATATCCAAGTCGAAGTCTTTTGTTTGTCCAGCATGCGTTTCTAGATCAATATCCGATGGAGATGGACTTTAGTAAGGTGTTACCAGTTGTTGTAAATCCATAACAAGATACGGGTATTCACGCGGACAAAGTCGGGGGTGGGCGGGCCGCTTGTAAAAATAAAAATATAAGTGTTTTTTTAATACTTATATGAAAACTTTTATCTAATTTGAACGATTAGGCCAATATCTATCAATGGTTGCGACGATGACTTGATTTCGATGATGGAGACTTTTGCCCTGTAGTGAAACAGCACTGGCTGTAATTTTACTTTTACCTTAATTAACTTTTGTGCGCTAGACTCTTGGTCTATTCCTAATGTAGGGATGGGTCAATGTTCATTTATTTGTCTTTCACCGCGTGTGTACACCGCATGCTAGCCAGTGCTAGCCTGCCCACCATAAAACTCTAGCCATCGATCATGCTGCCTCGTTTTCGTTATTTACTGTGGAATTGAAAAATAAATAATCTTTGTTTTACTTGTTGAAAATTTATTACTAATTGAAAATCTTTGTTTGCGCTTTTTAAGTAAGAATCAAAAATCGTTTGTTCTCTATTCAAGGCTATGATCAAAAAAACTATAGATACTCGATTGCTGCTTGAAAAACGGCACCACGAAACAAGGGACGAATCAGAGAAACGTGTCTTGTTTTCTATCAAAATTTCGAATTTAGAACTCTTTGTTCCAACTAGCTTGAATCTCTATGTTCCAAAGTGAAGTTACTCCAATAATATTTTAATGAATTTGTACTTTAGAGCCTAAAGAGCCACAACGCTGGCCCAATGAGGGTTGGTGGGTTTTAACGACTGCCATCTTACGACAACAACCGTGACCAACGGCTTAACGTGCCTTCCGAAGCACGGAGGAGCTCGAGATGTTTTTAATTGGTCACCCATCAGGCGATCCGGCATTGCGAAAGTTGCTTAGCAGGCAAAATCGCAAGCCGAACGAACTATAGCCGCTGCGCCATCGAGCTCCTCCCTCCCTTACAATAAATGTTTATCTATATAAGGTGACTGCTAGAAACTGCAAGACACTTCAAGGACTGGTCAAGTCAAATGTTTTAAACATGACAAAAATGACAAAAAAGATTGCAGACTATCGTAGGTACTTATCGCTCAGCTGACGCGGACGGGTCAACAGACGGGCGGGTCAACGGCCGGCCGCTGCCCGTGTGTTGTGACTAATAGGATATAATAGTTAATTCTTTTATTATATTTTTTTTATGTAATTGCTTCAAAATAAATTATAATTATAATAACTACATACCCAAGGTCTATTAAAAAAAATCATAAAATGAATTATTTAAATTGAAAAATTTGTCATGTCTAAAGCGCTTGACCTGACCAGCCCTTGAAGTTTCTTGCGGTTTCTAGCAGTCGCCTTATAACTCGTTTCATTTCTGATGTTGATCTATGGATATCTATGTATTTACGCGGGGACTTAATTTAAGATTTGGTTTTGTATGAGGCCGTGCATCTATAGTTTTTGTGATCGAAGATAATTACAAATTAAATCGAAGGCATTATACTTTTTTTGACAATAATTATTAACTTTTTTATAGAGTAGTAAGATTGTATGTTACCGTGTCGTTACACGAGCTTAAGTTCAGGTACAATTAGAATTAAAATTACTTTAAAATTAAATTAAAACGTCACTGTAAGTTGATTATTTTATTATTTTTGTTACAACATTAATGGCAAGGCAATCATTTAAATTTGAGAATGCTATGAACGCCTTCACGTTGATACATATCAGAACTGTTCCGTCTACTTATTTTCTTTTTTAAGTATTGTTTAATGTGTATTATGTAGCTGTACTTTTATAAATAAATAAATTAAACCTATATGCCTATAACTATATAAAACAATGCGAATTACATAAATTACTGTTTCTTACCACCGTGCATACTTTTCAAATATCATAGAGCGCAGCCATTTTACAATTTAATTAAGAGGGTGTCGTGCGATCGCATAACCTGACATAAGTCTCTTAATGAACTTCAAAGCAAAATCAATCATATCGATATTTAAAATTAGAACTATTCTGCTTTGAAGTTTCAGACCTACTAATTTGATTAGAGCAATGTTTTTATTCTGCGAAATGTACAAAACCATCACGCGCTTGTGTTAGAAATTAAAATTTACTTTATTAAAATTTCATGAAGAAGAAGAACCTGCGAAATATCAATACAAATATTTTCATGTAAGAATTATTGTTACATGCGTAAAATTAAGAAAGTTGTTGAGAAAAATGTTTTTAAGAGTCATTTGATTTATGTATTATTTGCTATTTTTTAAAGAATTTGTTTCAAATTTCAACAAGGCCACGACCTTGTGCAGTAATCAGGCTAACTTTTAATTTAACGTTCTTTTAATGTATTTAACTAATTCAGCGCATATTACAAGTAACTTAAAAATACGTAAATTTACACAATTTCGTGCAGGATTCCTTAAGTAGGAGAACAATAAGGATATTTTCGTTTACGTCTAAATAGAGCGCATTAATTTCTCGTGAACGTTACCACACCTGTTGTTGAAGTTGGTGGTTACTTAAAACTTTCCCTGCACACGGTGTATATCAAAGACGCGCGGGAAACGAAATATAGGTACGTACATTCGCTCTGCACGCTAAATTGCACATTTTGTCACGCTGTAGCTTTTTGAAGGGATTTGTCATCCAGACAGGATGTATGCCTCAAGTGAAGAACGTAAAACTCGATCGAATTATTCGAAAAAACATATCGGAAATATTTTTTTAGCGTTCCATTTTAAATAAATAATTCAATATTAAGCAAACGACCAGCCGGAAACTTTGTTAGTCGGGCAAAATGTTAGATAGGTACTTAAAAAGGTATGCCTAGAATACATAATAAATACGTTAAACCACGTTAAATATATTCAACGAGATAAATAAGTATTCTTTATCGAATTTTAAATCGTTACACAGTTCAATTTAATCTGAACAGCTGCAATTACCACTAAGTAAATAAAATTACACTTTTTATTAAAAAAAAATCTTTCAGGCTTTATCCTTCTTCTTTTCTATTCTAGAGCAACCAGCGAGATATAACGAGTCTAACACTTATGCTACGGCCACATTTGACGGCGATGATTCGTGTTCGCGTTGTCGCAATAAAAACTTCGCTTTCGCTCTACGACGAAGTGCTTGGCCACATTAAAAAAAAACTTCGCGACGTCACGATAATATTAATATTAATATATATACGTCATCCTTTGATGTGCGCCAATTCACAGACAGCGGCGCGAAGCTTCGTCCTATCGCAAAGATGCTTCGCGATAGGACGAAGTGTTTGGCTAGACGTGTGACGACAACGCAAATCTTCGCGCTATCGCGATAGAGTGACCGTAACTTTTAGGATGGCATACCTACTAAAACACGCAGTACGCCGTAGTAATCTGCCACAATACTTGCGGTATTAGCATGATACTACTAACATCAGGCACCGATTCTACGCGTTAGACTTACGCTAGTCACTTGAACCACACTGCACGCCGTCACTGGCAAGCGTCGACTTAAATAATAACTTCTCTAGTTCGCTCTTAGAGGAAATACGTTAGTACTTGTGCAGGAATGTCTGCAGGCACGGCGTGGATTAGACGGCTAACGTCTCCTTGACCTAATGTAGGCGATAACTCTAGCGGGGAATGCGGTTCGATGCTGGATACCCCGTTTACGTTCGTTAACGTTGTTACCCGTTCCTATTCTCACCCCTATAGATAGGGTTTCACAGCTGGAACCTCGGGTCCGGTTGTGTTGCTCAGAGGTACTACGGGGTTCCGGTTTCATGCCCCCGCTGGTTGTGCCTGAGCCGGTGCCTCCGGCTGGATTCCGGATGTGGGTTGGACTCACAGTGGCTTGTGGTGAGCTGTAGAGCTTGGGAATGTTCGTTTGTCCTAGCATTGTGTGCCAGGGCTTCCAAACTCGTGCACAGCGAGCGGGGCTTAGTAGCGGTCTCTGTGGGGCCAGAAGTGAAAATTCCTGGTTGGAACGTGAGTTTCCCTTTAAGTCGGCAGCTTTGCCCGGTGGTTCTCATTGGACATTGGTGTTGACATCTCCAGTACTAGTCTGGAGAACTAGTAGAGGCGGCCCCTAGATACCGTAGTCTTCGGTCCAGCCAGCCGCGTAGGACGTGGGAACTGGCTAGGCTCCCGGATGGGTTCCTGGAAGTGAGTGTGCTTACTACTCCGCAACCAAGGTGGACACTTGGGACTTGACTTAAGAGTCGACGACATGAGCAGTAGCAACTGCGAGTTGTGCCCTTCGTGCAACGAGAAGTGAGCGAGCTTGACAGCTCCGGTTACCTATCTGGAAAATAGGCAGTGAACTACACGTGTTCACGGGAAAACTCTCCCGAGACACTAGTCTTATGAGTACCGAATAAAGAGCGCGCTTCGGCGGGCACTGATTTGGCGTCAAGACCTAACGCAGGTGGTCTCCTGCGCGAGTAGTTTACTGGCGCAGGGACGTCTGTCACTTTTTGCATAACCTAACGGTTGGTCTCGAGGTGCCACATGGACAACAGCACATTGGAAAATTGGGCCATAACCCATCACGTTAGACCAATGTTGGTGGGTGTAGTAAGACCACCGGTTATAGAGTCACGAGTTCAATTATATAACATTTCGATTATATCACCACCATCATGTATAAGTTTCACTATAAAAACAATGTTCGTAACATTGTTGTGTTTCGACAGTAACTTTAACAAAGAATATGCCATTATATCGGCACACATCCAGCATTCTAATGTCAAATAACAACATACACTTGATTATTTCCGAAATGTCTTCAAAATGTCTTACAAAATAACAGCATATCGCTAGCACGCAGAAGTGTTATTAAACCATCGCCGGTACTACAAACGACGAAGTAATATTGTGTTCGAATAGCCACATTCCCCGCGCAGTGATTCCACAATCGAGCGGTAATGGTCTGAGAGACGTTTGCTTGCAACAATAAAAATCAGCTATCCATAGAAGCCATCTTGGAGCG
Organism: Scoparia ambigualis; assembly: GCA_963921215.1. Classification (NCBI taxonomy): domain Eukaryota; kingdom Metazoa; phylum Arthropoda; class Insecta; order Lepidoptera; family Crambidae; genus Scoparia; species Scoparia ambigualis. The sequence goes on along the minus strand of OY992521.1, from coordinate 25,130,569 downwards.
GAATTATTTCAGCACGTGCGGCCTTGAATCACGTTCGAACGGTAATGTGCGATACTGTTTTTGTATATTCAGGTATGTGGTACGTGCCTCATTTTTGAGAATAGCAAAGCTTGCCGCTTATTTATTGTGTGCAATGAGTAAAAAGAAAACAGTGGTAGGTGTTATGACGGTTACGTGTGCGTCATGTGCTTGCTTTCTGTTAATATTATTAAATTGTCCACACGTATACCTTTAAGGGACTGGTAGAACCACGGAATAAATATACCTTTTTAACTGTTCTGTGGGTAGAACACTCTTATCTCAATACAGTGTACAACAAAATGTGGTCAACCACCCGTTGCAGATCAACTGCGTCTTATATAGTTGACTCAGAAGCAGCATTAGCAAAGCATTTTAGACATAGACATTTATTTTATTTACTACATAAGCACACATAAATATATTTACAGAAAGCGATAAAATTTAGAATTACAACTTAACAAGAAAAACAAAATAAGAAAAAAAATGAACAGGATTACATTGACATGGAAAACAACATACCTAACATACATTTGACAATAAATATAAATTTAAAAAAAAAACAAAAGCAAAAAAACAAAAGAACAACATCTATCGAAGTAGGTGTGTGTGCTACAGCAGCAAATGGGTCTCGACTCAGCATAAGCGTACTTACTGCGTTAGCAGTAGACGCTGTTATTCTGTCAAAACCGCATATCCAGCCTCAAGGCCTCGTGAGAACATGATATTACAGTAAAAGTTGTGCAATGATAAAAACATAATTATGTTGTGAAATAAAATAAAATTAAATAGGCAATTCAATATGGAAATAAAATTAATTAAAAGAAAATAACAATAAATTCAATAATAGTAATAGTTGATGCGTAAATATCAATGAGTTAAAATCAAAATGGGAGGTCACGTAATACTATCTTCTAATCTACTTACTTTAACACGTGAAGGGCGCGCTGCAGCTGTTCTCACCAGATAATGCACTCTTTTGCTCATTTCATATCATTTACTGCGTTCATGTGACCGTTTAACACTTTAGTATCAACTAAAGTGTTAAACGGCCGAACATACCTACGCCAGTCCTCTTTCAACTGGTGGTGGAGAGGTAAAGCGCTTGACTCTATATCCAGAGGTCTCCGGTTCTATTCCCAGGTCAGTCAAAGTGTGTTACTTGTTTTTCGAGGAAAAGCCCGGGTTTGTAATGGCCTAAATTTAGCAAGCGTGATTAAACCAATAATACCCATCAAATAATTGTAGCTATTACTTGATTTCAACAATGGAGGTTTTTAGTGGGACAGACAGACACACAGACAGACAGCGGTGAAAGAATACGAACCACCCCCTCTCTTCCCTTGGGTGTCGTAAAAGGCAACTAACGGACTAAAGACTGCACATACATCCAACAGCGTGGAGCGGCGATGGCAGTCCTCATTGCCTGGTCTCTGACTAACCCTTCGGGGATAATAGTCGTGATTATATAAATGTATGTAGCGGGACAGTTCATACGCTAAACCTTGCTTTATTTTTATGTTGTTCGTAGTTTGTTTTGTTTAACCGCCTCTGTGGTCTAGTGGTTAAGCCACCGGTTTTAGACCCAGAGGTCCCGGGTTCGATTCCCAGCGGGGGGAAATCTTTGTATGCCCGGTTTAGTTGGTGGTTGGGCTGTTAAGTCCACCAGGCTAGCTACCACCGTCTTATCTAAGTCTGTCGCCATAACAACGGTTGTTTGCTTTAGGAAGCTCAATCATTGCTCTGGTCCAGAGGGCTCACTCGACTAACCTCCCTAAAGTGAGTCTCTGCTACCAGAGAAGGCCTGGTTCAGAGGTCCTGTTCCGGTGAACCTGTAGTCCGCACCCTCTCGACTTAAAGCTATACTATGGCTAAATTATAATATACATAAAACGACTTACATACTAGTTTTCCTCTCGTCCGCCGCGCTGTTCGCGGAGGTCCCGGTGACTCGCCGCCCGGCCGCTGCTGGCTGCTGTGGTGATGGTAGCTGGCCTCCTCGGCGACTGTCTCTGGCTGCTGCTGTGGTGGGTGGAAGGGCCCTAATACCCGTCGTCTACCCCAAGAGCTCTCAACCCCAGAAAAATACACACCACCGATGCACACTAACACTTAGTACAAAACTTATTAAAGGTTCACACTTCAACGCGAGATACGCCGCATGCGTCTCATAACCAAAAAGTCCAAATGCCTCGTGTTTGACGACCGCCGTCGAAACTCCAATCAATTAACTAGTTTGGTTTTATGATCTACGCTGTATTTAATTATTACGGACCCCCGAATCAAACAATGTGTGCCCCTCACATCAAATTATCAATTTACTTTTTACACGACAGTTTGAGAGAAGATAGCCAGTTCCTCAGTGGTTGAGGATTCCGGGTGAAGCGCGCTTCCACCTTCGGCCTTATCGTCACTTACCATCAGTTGAGATGAAGGCCAAGCGCTTACCCTTTGTGGATAAAAAAAAGTCTATGTATGACTGGTTCATTTTATTTTTTGTCAGTTCAGTCCATTTCTTTATCTATTTTTACCTGTCATTCCACACTCTTTTTGGCTTATGCCTTTTTTCCAATGTATTTTCATTGCAAAATAATACGAAATCAAACATACAGAATAGCTTCTTCCCGCCCCAAATGTTCTTGTGATACAAGAACCTTATCCTATCCACAATCGAATTCAATTTTTTTCTAAAATTTTTTCACTGCCTATGCAGCTAGATTGTGGAACAAACTACCAGCTAGCATTGGTGAGAGGTCATCGGTAGAATCGTTCAAACACCATCCTAAAGAGCACTACCTATCCACCTTAAGTGACAATTAGTAACATAGAATATGTAATTTGTTTTATTATAATATCTTTTATGTGTATGTGTATTTATTTATATAAATGTATTTAATTTATGTATGTACCTATATAAGTTTAGCGCAATAAGTCCCGCATATTTAAATTTTATTACCACAGCTTGGCTGGAAGTGATCTCTCCTAGAGATAAGCTCACCCTTGTATATGTAATGTATAACGTGTTTCTTTATGTAATTTATTTGTGCAATAAAGTATTATTATAAAAGTTAAAAAGCTATCTACATGTAGGGAAAGCAATAAATCTCCTGAATAGTTACATGATCTTTCTCGCCGTTTCCTGAATGCTGCGATATAAAAATACGAAATATTGACAGCGTATAGAGTTCAACATGAATCGTTGAATGCAGCTTTATGGAGCTAAAATTTATAACTTTTACGTCTCAAACATCGTATAGATGTTGTATATTTGTATAAGGAAGTGTATGTTATTTTGCTGCGGTCTTGTTCCATAATATACGAAACTTTTACCTGACGGTACATGAAATATGACTGAGTTATATTTGTGACAACAATAAGCTTTTTCTAGAGATATGTTTTATTGAACCCTTAAATCATTTCAGCATACAAAGAAGACTTTACGTGATAAAAATACATAAGAAGTTTTACTTTATCAATGAGCTTATGGTAAGTAAAAGCTCAACTTTTTTTTAAACATACACATACATAAGATCATGACTATTATCCCCGAAGGGTTAGTCAGAGACTAGGCAATGAGGGCAGAAAAAGCAGTCCTCTACCATAGTCCACTTTTTACCAATTAGCGACTGCACATGTGCTTTATTCTAAGTAAAAACATTAAATTTTGAACTGTAAGAAGTAAAAATCCCACCGATCAGCATTGGGCTAGTGTGGTGGGGTTATGACCCAAATCTCCTACGTATTGTTTGTGTTTTGTGCTGCTTGTATGTCCTGTTCTACTTTTCTCTTTTGATTGACATTGCTTACATTTATTTTGGTTTTTAAATTTGTATTAGTATGTATAATTTAATTTATGATAATATACCTTATGATTTTATTAATATAACATTATTATAATAATTAAGTACTTATATAATTGCTTTCCATTACCGGTGCACCGCGATTGATCACGTTCCATTTTATACCCTTTTTCCTTAGAGCACTAAACCAACCTTTTTTACCGTGCTCGCATACAAATAAATGTTACAAAATTTGTGTTACTCAAACTTTTCGGATACCCTTTCCAGCACAACACTAACTTCAACTCGCATGTTTACTCTGTAATGACGTATGCTTTTCTTCGCATTCCACGTGGAAAGTTGCTCCATACAAATATTTAAACGGCGAACGCGCAACATAATATCCGCCCGTATCCCAATAAAATAGAATATGCGAATGTTATATTTCCACGACTATTTGAAGTGGCGACTGCTGCTAAGCGCTTTATTTGAATTCCAATAAACTACGTCACAGGTCGTCGGAGAGAGATTGCGTGGGGTATCTGTAGGTAGGCAGAGGTATCAGGAGTTATTGTGCGTTGAACTTATTTATACGCAAGTAAAAGTAGGATGTTATTCTTTTTCTTTTTTACCGAGAGTTTTGCCGCAAGATTTACTTGGTATTAGGAATATATGGGTAGTGTACAAACATACATATATATAATCACGACTTTCATCCCCGAAGGGTTAGTCAGAGACTAGGCAATGAGGACAGCAAAAGCAGTCCTCTACCATAGTTCACTTTTCACCAAATAGCGACTGTGCTTAGCGTGACAGGTGGTGAGCCCATTGCCGCTTTAAGCTGTTAGATGTATGTGCAGTCTTTATTCCGTTAGTCGCCTTTTACGACACCCAAGGGAGAAGAGGCGGTGGTATAGTATTCTTTAACCGCTACGCGTCACTGTTATTTATAATTATGGATGCTGTGATAGTGTATGTTGTGACTATTGGTGTCAATAGTCATTTAACATTCGTTCGCTGCGTTCATCGACATATCAGCCTTCTATTTATTTTACTGTATTCATATAAAAGAACATCAATTAAAAAATTTAAATAACCCCCGACACAAACGCTTCAACAGATCTTCATGCTAACCATGTCGATCACGTCAGCTTTCAAACAAAAAAAAGGTAAATAATATGTCCATTTGTTTAGTACCTTATAAAGAAAAAGTGACAACGTCATGACGACTCAGTCCCATCTGTCGCAAACTTCTATTGTCAGGCCTGCGGTAGAACATGTCGCTCTCGCATCGGACTTTTCAGCCACCAACAACGGTGTTTGCCCAGCATTGCACCAAAAATCGTCTGCAATAGACGCAAAGGCCAATGATGATGCCACAGACAGACACAGACACTTTAAACTAATGACAACCCTCTTTTTGGACCAGGGGATTAAAAATAAAAAGCTGTGACTGTACAGTATCATTCTTAAAATATTTAGTTAGTTAGGTACATATAGATGGCCTTCATATTACGCAAGTAACGTTTTAAACATTTTAAGTCCACCATGCAGTAAAACAAAACACGCATGCCTCCAGCCGACCTGCATTCAGCTCACGAACTGCATTGAGCACGAAAGGAACCTTTTATCGAAGCGTGCCAGCCGAAATCAAGAAATTTAAATGTACAATCTTTTAAATTATACATACATATACAATGTGATAGGGGTGGTACTTCTAACCCGTTAAGATTAGATACAACATCCAAATTCATCGACAAAAAATAACATGGGGGGTCCTACCCCCTCCCCCTATAATTTATGACTATTTTTACTTTATGCGATATCAAAGGTTTCATACGTCGGAGAAACATGAAAAAAATGGCAAACGGTAGCTAATGACACTGGCTAACTAATAAATTACTTTGTTTTGTACGTTTAAGATTATTTTGGTGAGAAAAAAATCATTACTTAATTATTTTGTGAATTAAAATCACTTTTTTATAAGTCCATATTTTTTTTTGTTGATGAATTTAGATGTAGTACTTAGCCTTAACAGGTTAAAAGTACCACACCTATCACATTGTATAATCACTACTGTTATCCCCAAAGGGTTAGTCAGAGACTAGGTAATGAGGACAGCAAAAGCAGTCCTCTACCATAGTCCACTTTTCAGCAAATAGCGACTTCGTATGTGCTCAGCGTGACACCGTGAGCCCATCGCCGCTCTATGCCGTTGAATGTATGTGCAGTATTTAGTCCGTTAGTCGCCTTTTACGACACCCAAGAGAAGAGAGAGGGTGGTAGTATTCTTTCACCGCTACCCTACATGCTTAGTTATGTTCTTTTAACAGGCACGCACATACAACCTTATTTTTCTTTATACAAAAACAATTAGGGGTGAGTTCCACCCATGAAACTGAAAAACTTTCCCCAAGTAACCTATGTGCAAAAATGACAAAAAATGTCGACCTCTCATACAAATTTTTCTTTATTGACCTTGAGGTTTGAACGCCTTGGTGGTTGAATGGTAAGTTGCTCGGCACGATATCCGTAGGTCCCGGGTTCAATCACAGGTCGGGCAAAGTGTGTGTTCGTATATTTTGATACAAAGACAAAGACATAAATATATGTATTTATTTGCATTTGTAATAACATAATATAAAATATAAACATGCAAGTCAAAGACAAAGACTGTCCTGTGTGTCCTGAGTGGTAGAGCCACGCTGCGTTGCAGCACGTATTAGGCCGGCTCGCCCGGCGTAATACCACCCTCTCACGAATAGCCGCCGTGAAATAATGGCACTTTTGGTGCTGTTGTGTTTGGTCCGGTTAGTGAGGGTTCCGGAGGCCCATTCCCCGACCCCTCTCACAATTCCTATTCTTTCCTTAACCCTATTTCATCTTTAAAGGCCGGCAACGCGCCTGCGATTCCTCTGGTTTTGCGGGTGTCCATGGGCGGCGATGATTACTCTCCATCAGGTGACCCGCCTGCTCGTTTGCCTCTTTCTTATACAGTGTGTCCGGGATGGGGTTAGCGATAAGTTCAGGGCATATTATACATTCAATTTTTTCGATATTAACACCCTAATATAGGGTCCTACTAGCACCCAGTTGGAATGGCCGCCATTTTTAAATTTGACGTATTTTTTTAGGGAGATGATGAAAAAAAAATCGTCAAATTTAAAAATTACGGCCATTCCAACAGGGTGCTAGTAGGACCCAATATTAGGGTGTTAATATCGATAAATTTGAATGTATAATAAGTAGGTATGCCCTTAAATTATCGCTAAACCTATCCCGGACACACTGTATAAAAAAAGACAATGACAAAGATTTTTATTTCGCTTGAAATAGGGTTTGTGATGACACCCACATTTTTGCACGCGTGGTGATAAAGCCAATTACTCTGCTCTGCAGTGGGACTTTACCATACGTACGTACAACATAGAACGTTATTGAAAAGTGACTGAATTTATTCACATTATTATCATCATCAGCCTATAAACGTCCCACTGCTAGGCACAGGCCTCCCACGTGGACAATAGCACGTGGGGATATTGGGCCATAACCCACCACGCTGGCACAATGCGGGTTGGTGGGTTTTAACGACTATCATCTTACGACAACAACCGGGACCAATGGCTTAAAGGGCCTTCTGAAGCCCGGAGGAGCTCAAGATGTTTTTAATTGGTCACCCATCCAGCGACCCGGCATTGCGAAAGTTGCTTAGTGAGCAAGATAGCAAACCGTTGCGCCATCGACCTCCTACATACGTACAATATAGAACGTTATTCCAAAGTGACTGAATTTATTCACACTCCGAAGCAACTTTGATGCTCTATTAAGGACTATTAATTTATAATTTAAACTAGCTTTTGCCCGCGACTTCGTCCGCGTGGAATAGTTACTTTGGGCTAACGCTAACTTTAACCCGCGACTTTGTTTACGTAGAAGGTGAAAATATTTATAAATAATACGTACGTTAAGAAACTATTTTAGGTACCTATATCACGCTTTTATCAGTAAGAGTGGAACTTTAAAACGTTACGCCTCCGCCGGCGTTGCACATCACAAATGCGCGCGCAGTACTTGATCATTACTTTGCTGCGATGTTATTTTAAAACTGCGATATTTCCTAATATATTAATTGAAATCGAATAATGTTAAGGGCAATTTCGTTTTAAATTAAATACTTGTGATGCATAACGTATTTATTTGGATAAGGATTAATATCAGTTTATAAAAACGCCTTCGCAAATAATTAATTATTTATAACAAATTTGGTTAGCATAAAAAAGGTTATAGTGAGCCAACCTTAAAAGATAGACATATTCTGTCAAGGACTTTTTTTAGAACTTTTGAAGGGGAACTATTCTTATTTAACCGTTTACGCAGTGCACGCAGCGGAAGCTCTCAAAAGAAAAAAAAACCCTGATTTTGAAACATTCTTCATTGGTGCTCCGCTCCTATTGGTCTTAGCGTGACGATATATAGCCTATAACCTTCTTCGATAAATAGGCTATCTAACACTGAAAAAAACAGTATTTCCTGAGATTAGCGCGTTCAAACAAACAAACAAACAAACAAACAAACAAACAAACAAACAAACAAACAAACTCTTCAGCTTAAAATAATAATAGTAGGTAAGTATAGATTATTTCGACCAACCTACAAATTTTAATTATTGTCTCAAGTGGTCTCGGCCACTCGTTTAAAAATAATCTTTACAAATCGTAATTATACCAACGGTCATATTTCTTGCGACGTCCGACAGAAAGGAGAAAAAAAAATATAAAATTACTTGTGAGAAAAAAAAGCACTTTTCAAAGGCTTTGTCTCTAGTAAAAAGATTGCCCTCTGTTTGAACTGAGACGAAATAATGAAGCCAAATGAGTAAGGTTACGATGCCTTAATGGAGAGTTACGTTTTTGGACCACACCCTTTTTATTTCACCGCGCCTACCATCCAACTTCGTAACCTCATCATTACTTCTTCTTCGTTCGCTTTGTAATAGAATTCTGCAAGAGCAAAGCGGCTAACTAAAAGAAACTACCACCCCTCTGGTTCCTTAGGTCCGTAAAAGGCGACTAACGGACTAAAGACTGCACATACATCCAACACCATAGAGCGACGATGGACTTATCACGCTGAGCAAGTGTGCAGTTGTAGTTTGGTGAAACATGGACTATGGCTGTGGACTATTTCTGCGGTCCTCATTGTCTATAGTCTCTGACTAACACTTTTTGGATAATAGTCGTGGATCTAAATAGATTTAAATTATTAATTTTTATATTTTTAAATTTGCTCCCATACAAATGTATGGGTATAAAAATAGGTTTTTTTACACGTAATAGTATTTTATTTGCGCATTAAATATACTTACCTATATTTTACTATATTGTCAATTGAATTAAATTTTGTTATTGTAAAAATATTGTGTGCCTTTATTCTGAGACATTACCTACTATGGTCACGGTTGTTTGTATGAAAATAATAATAATCTTTTCAAAATAAACGTTAATTGTGAATATTACATGTTAAACGGTTCATTAGTAGACACTATTAATCCGAATGCAGTCATTATTGTAGTTAAATGGATTATCTTTGTTGTCACCGGCAGGTGTCCATTCAAACATTTGACAATACACAACTTACGAGAGCTGTATATTATAGATAGGTATGCAAATTAATTAATTAAGCAATCTCAATACCTAATTGAAGACCATAGAAGCTATCAGTAATCTCCGCCGCCCATGGACACCCGCAACACCAGAGGAATCGCAGACGCGTTGCCGGCCTTTAAGGAGGGAATAGGTTTTAGGAAGGAATATGAATTGTGGGGGGGGAAGGGCCTCCGGAAACCTCACTGGCCGGGCGAAACACAACAGCACCAAGTGCTATTATTTCACGCCGGATATTAGTGAGAGGGTGGTATTACGCCGGGCGAGCCGGCCCAATGCGTGCTGCAACGCGGCGTGGCTCTACCACTCAGAGTATATTGCCATTTAACAATAAATGGCAACGAGAAAGCTCTATAAATCCACCTCAATAAAATTAATGGTAGTGAAATAAATTTACTAACTTTCTCCGCTAAGACGGCTGATGGCATTCATTAAGCCTTAGGTAAGTGGTAAACGCTCCATGTCGTTTTTTTATATACCTACACTACGGGTAAACACTTGACCATCTCACCCGATGTTAAGTGACGATAAGGCCGAAGGTGGAAGCGCGCTTCACCCGGAATCCTCAACCACTGCGAAGCTGGCTATCTTGATTCCTAACTGTCTTAATTAAATTAAATTTTTGACTTGACTCTTAACTGTATTAATTAAATTAAAGTTTACGCTCACAACAATGATTTAGCCCAAGATAATTCTCATATTCCCAGGTGACCCGCGTGACGCCGGAGCGTGAATCCTCTTGCGAAAGTTCCAGCAGCGCGTCGACGTCCCGCGCCTACAGTCCCGTGCCCTCACGGTTCAAAGTGGGATTTTTTTATAAACTCGTTAATATGGTAAGATTGGAAAAATATACATGAACATTGAAAAAAACACCCAGACCCGGAATCAATTTAGAAAAACAATTTTCCCTAATTTGACCCGAACGGGAATTGAACAGTGTAGAGATGGCGCGACGCCAGACCCGGCGTGTTAGCACGCCGGGTCTGGCGTCACTTGACCACGGAGGTCGTCAAATGACGGAACACAATAATTGACAGAACACAATGTTGCTCCTATTATTGACGTTAAGAGGAAAAGCTTTATAATGATACTCCAATAACGGACTTAGCAGACTTAGGATTAAAAAATCCCGTCCGAGTATATTAAACACCACCGTTGGAAATCAAACCTGGCGCCGTTGAATTTAAGACCGGTGATCTAACACAAACATACATATAAACACGACTATTATCCCCGAAGGATTAGTCAGAGACTAGGCCATGAGGACCGCAAAGTGCTCTGCTATAGTCCACTTTTCACCAAATAGCGACCGCACATGAGCTTAGCGTGACAGGTGGTGATCCCATCGCCGTTTTATGCAGTTGGATGTATGTGCAGTCTTTAGTCCGTTAGTCGCCTTTTACGACACCCAAGGGAAGAGGGGAGGTGGTAGTATTCTTTAACCGCTACGCTACACGGTTACAGTTAGATACAGCTACAGTTAAAAGGATACTCTAGCGCTTTCCCGGTATTCTCAACTAATAATAAATTGTCTGTTTTACTTACCTTTTGGACTCATAACAATGCTACTAGCATTTCTGTTATAGCGGCACACAGATGCATACGCGAAACAAGAATAAGGTTCTGAGTAGTTGAAACTACTAGAATATGGGAGAATCGAGATGAAATTTCTCGAACGAGTTGTATAAACAACTTTCAAACATCAACAGTAAATCCAATATGTCGCACGTATGCTCCGCAGAAATTCACTTCCCCTTGAGAATTTCCTGCACATATTTTTGCCGAGTTGAAGACCTGAAAATAAACAAATGCAGTCGAGAAGTTAAGAGATGGGAGATAAGCTATCTCGTGTACGGTAGCGGAGTGAGTGTTTAATCTGTAAGACGTATCAAACAACTCTTTTGGATAGAAGAGTTGTGTGTTGTTGTAAATTATGTAGTACCTAAAAATTATCACTTTTTTTACTTGTCTTCTTCAGTTTTAGAAACACTAATTTTATAACATTTCTTTATAAACACTCTTAATTATTTCAATTTTAATTATGTATCCTGGTGATTCTTAACTTTTATATGTTAAAGTTAAGAGTAACACGTTTTAATATTTTTGTAAAAATAATGTATTATAACTGTTTTTCTTTATTAATAAAAGAGAATTTCTTTATACTCACACCTTTATAAATTCAGACTGCCCCAATTATGATTCATCATCATCATCATCATTATCAGAATATTAACGTCCCACTGCTGGGCACAGGCCTCCCACGTGGACAATAGCACCTGGGGATATTGGGCCATAACCCACCACGCTGGCTGAATGCGGGTTGGTGGGTTTTAACGACTGTCATCTCACGACAACAACCGGGACCAACGGGCTTAACGTGCCTTACGAAGCACGGAGGAGCTAAAGATGTTTTTAATTTGGTCACCCATACAGCGACCCGGCATTGCGAAAGTGGCTTAGCGAGCAAGGTCGTAAGCCGGACGCGCTAGTCGCTGCGCCATCGAGCTCCTCGAATTACGATTTACGATTTTTATTTTATTGCAATTAGGTACGACTGCTGCCCTGAACAGGGCAAATTAAAATGTGTAATATCTGTAGGTTTTATCTCCAATACGCGACGTGTCGCGAAAGATTGATGAAGACGTCCGTAAACATGTCTCACAATTAACGCCCCGCAGGATTACCCCGGAATCCCGGTTGGGGACAAATGAACGGAGAAATTGAATGATGGGGCAACATCCGCTGATTTATGATAGCAATTTTTGTTGAGCCTCTTTCTTATTTAGTCCATCGGAGTGCTTTATGATTTATTGGTTTTTATAAAGATGTTTTCGTCCTGTGTCGCCTCCTCTCGAGAAAAACAAATTAATTAAGAAATTGACGCATTTGTTTATAAAGGTTGTGTTGGGGAAACGTTAAAAGTGTAATATATAAGAAAATGCTTAAAAGTAATAACAACTGATCAATATAGCCAGACGCCTATGTGAGTTTTCAAAGTAAAACATAACTCAAAATTTCGCTAGTTCGTACACCGGAATACATCGGTAATACGTGGGTTATACGATGGTAATATTTCATTCGCTCCCCAAAGGAATAGACAATCGATGCGCTATATCGCAATCAAAACGAATCTTGGTGATGGTGACCCGTTAATACTAAAGTAAATTGGAACAATGTTTTTTTCTTATGTTTTTATTAAAATAACACAAATAATATAAGTACCGTACATTTTTAGTAAAAATATTCTGTGCGTTTAATTTGTAGATTTTAAGAAAACCAATATTTGTAACACTTCAGTAGCCGCTCGGTACTACAGCGTTAGGTCCAGGGTTCAATCCCCAGGTAAGGCAAAGTGTGTTTCGGATGTTTCGGTGCATTGCCCGGGTTGGTGATACAACCCGCATTTGGGAACCCAAGTAACAAAATGTGGTCTTGTAGTGGTTCCGGAGCCAGGTCTATAACAGGCTAGTAAAAGTTTATAACCACGAAAAAGGACCCATTTTATAAGCGTACTTTTGCTAATAAAACTTTCATAGTAGACTTGGCGAGCACCACTTAGACCAATAATACACTTATAGGTGGACTACGCAGAACTATCTGCTCTCGCGAAGCCAACTATGAGCATCTAATAGAACCAGGCAGGCTTGTAACGTACTCCACGCTTTTAATATTAGCTACTTCAAAAATTTGTCAATTGATGTTTTGTTGTGCGGTTGTGGAGAAAAAAATAAGTTAAAGACAACTTCATCTATTTTATATAAAATGTATTTACAAGTATTTCGCACGTAATATTATACGTGCATACATGTTTGCACGGCAAACGCGTATCTATTTTCGGTGAAGTATATAGTGTTTATATCTCAATTGTTGTTCGCCTTTTGAACACGGCGTATTTATTAAGTTGTGTTTAAAAATAATATTAGTTCTAACAGCATTGTCGCGCCATATTGTGACGAATTAGGGTTCCGCATACAAATGTCTTATGCTTAATTTTAATAACTAAGAGTTTTTTATTTTTATGTTTTAGTTGTGACTTTGATCGAACTATCATGGTCATATTTCCATTTGTTTATATCAATTTTTGTAATAATTTAATAAAAACCTAATGACTCAAAAAAAATCAAAATCGCCGTGAAGATGCGATAAATATTAAAAGCAGTTGTCTTCTTAAATGGATTTCACGAAGATATCTTTGGACACTAATAGTTTTACAAGAAACCGTTATATAGAAATTAAGACTATAACAAAATTCGAGAGTCCACAATAATACCAAGTACACTTACTCTTAGAAGAAACCACTGTAAAACTAATTCACTTATAATTGGCATATAAAGTTGACTTATACACCCCTATAACGTTAAGTAACAAGTGCAAATGGTTCTAAGTCTATAAATTACTATTACTGGCGTATGACACTTAGAGCGGATTTATAATTACTTCTTGTAGGCGATTATAAGTGTAACTTACTGGAGCAAGTTTTCTCAAGTGTATTTACACCTATGCAACACTTTTATAGGCCATCTTAGCCTTTACTACGCCTATAATTTCGTTCTATACACGACTACAAGTCAACTTATAAGAACAGGTGTACTATAAACCCAAACGAACTCCGTGTAACCTGTTATAAGCTTGGTAGTAAAACCTGGAACCACTAAAAGAGAGGTACTAGTGCTGTAAGCCCGTAAACTGTGCACTACAGGAGAACCTTGTTACTTAGGAACTGAAGTACATACATACATATAATCACGACTATTATCCCCGAAGGGTTAGTCAAAGAATAAGCAATGAGAACCGTAAATTAAAGCAGTCCTCCGCCATAGGGTCCTTCAAACGAGGCGTGAAGAAGCACTTTGTGGGCCGGCAGAGTGAGGGTGACTGATGCTACGTCTCTTACGCTGCACCAGTTGTCCTCGCGCCTGGACTTCATTTCCACTTAACATCAGGTGGAATGGGTCATTTGCCGGGCTTAGTATATAAAAAAAGTCTACTTTTTACCAAATAGCGACTGCACGTGCTTATCATGACAGGTGGTGAGCCCATCGCCGCTCTATGCTATTGGATGTGTGTGCAGTCTTTAGTCCGTTAGTACCCTTTACGCAAGTGAAGTGAATAAGCTAATACCCATAATTGTATCGAAGACTTCATTTCTATGATGGATGCCTTTGTCTAGCAGTGAGACAGTATACAGGAATTTTGTTATCAGTGCGCATATTTTTTTAAATTATAGAGTAACTTAATCTAGAGCTACCTTTTTTTTTTTTAAAGTGATAAATAAAGAAACTAAAATTTATCCAACATTTCTACAAAAATACCGTTGATCATGGTAAATCGACCGGGACCGCGAAATTGAACTCTTTACATATTACGATATTATGCGGCCGGGCGGGTCAATTGCACTTACACCGACACGTGACCTTTCGTTCGCCCGGTATCCACGACTTATTTTTTATTGTGCCGGACAAATTAAATAAATAATTAAAAATTAAAAAAAATGAAAATAATATCTATTAACGTTACTGAATGATATAAAAAAATATGCGCACTGATAAAAAAGTTGTCCTGTATTAGGCTGGGTAAGATGGGGATGGGGGAATGGCGGGCACTTAAGCAGTAAACCAAAGTACGAAGATATTTAATATCATCGTACTTGAAGGACTTACGGTAAAAATGACAAACTTTTTACATAGCTTATTTAGTCGACTTAAGTAGTATAAGATACAAACTTTCAATAGTTAAGCTTTTGTAATTGTTTGATATTTTTTTTAAACCTTTCGGTGACCGCCATTACACGCAACCTGCGGGGAATGGCGGTCAACTATTGGGGTATTACTAGTCATTATTATTATTATTACTACATTACTATTATTACTAGACATAAAATCCAAAAAGCACTTATGATACACTAAACATATGTAATAAATGACTTGTACAAAGATATTTAATGGTTTTAATCACTTTGAACTTACCCTTACCAAAGATTTCAAAGTTTTTTTAACCAAACGCATCCGAAACTTAAACCATCTGTCAAACTCATAGCGCGCAAAGAAATATGGCGGCGCTTCGTAAATTAGTTTATTCAGGTGTATACTACATGGTGATATCGGTATCCTTCGTTATGTTTGGAAGTATTAGATTTTGATGTGACCGGCATTGCCCACTGACCGGCATTCCCCCATCTTACCCTACTTTAATTCACTCTTTGTACCTACTACCACAAATTGACGTAAGTACCTATTTTAATTGTGAGCAAATTCTACAATTGCATACAGACTCATATTCGCAAAAGCAGTCCACGTTTCAACAATTAATAATAACTGCACATGTGCTCAGCATGACAGGTGGTGAGCCCATCGCCGCTCTATGCTGTTGGATGTATGTGCAGTCTTTGGTCCGTTAATAATTTTACAACAGCCAAGGGAAGAGAAAAGTCGGTAGTTTCTAATAACAAACTGCCATCACGCTGCTCATTTCATTCTACGTCTCAACAAATGCATCGGAAAAACTTTTAATTTCTTCCAACACATTCATTACGTGCCAACACCGGGGCGAATCCATTTTCTTTCCCGCACAAGTTTCTGCAAGAAATCCCAGTAGATACTATCCCAAGGAGGTGACTTCCCAGCTCCTAACACATTCGCCCCGTGAGCGGCTTAAGAATTCTACCACTACCACCCCCTCTCTTTTCCTGGGTGTCGTAAAGGGCGACTAACGGACTAAAGACTGCACATACATCAAACAGCATAAAGGGTGATGGACTCACCACCTATCACGCTGAGCACATGTGCAGACTATTTGGTAAAAAGTGGAATATGGCAGAGGACTATTTACCTTTCGGGAATAATAGTGGTTATTATACGTATGTGAATTCATTACGTGCCACCGGGGCAAACCCATTTTCTTTCCCGCACAATTTTCTGCAAGAAATCACAGTGCTATCCCGAGGAGGTGACTTCCCAGCTCCTAATACATTCCTCGCTTCGTCTTCACGTAATTGTACTAGCGCGACTCCGTTCGCAGCTCATTGGGTTTCCATTTGTTTGAACCGTTGCCAAAATGATCTGGTAACTGTTCTGTTTAGTTTTATTTTGTTTTATCGCGCACAATCTTCAGCTGGCGCAGTATCGTAGAATGTATCTGTAGAACGTAAATATACTCACGACTGTTATCTCCGAAGTTTGAGAGACCAGGCAATGGAGACAGTAAAAGTAGCACTCTGCCATAGTCCACTTTGCACCAAATAGCGACTGCACATGTGCTCAGCGTGACAGGTGGTGAGCCCATCGCCGCTCTAAGCTGTTGGATGTAAGTGCAGTCTTTAGTCCATTAGTCGCCTTTTACGACACCCAAGGGAAGAGTGGGGGCGGTAGTATTCTTTCACTGCTACGTGACACGACTACGAGGTTCCAGGTCCAATAAATAAGTATTAACAGTCAAAGAAAACAACTTTAGCTGTTAAGGCTCCTACACACATGCGAGCGGCAGTGTCGCCGGGTTTATGCCGCGCGGCTATGTGAGCTATTGTGCGGCGAGCCCGGAATGAAATGGCATGGAATACCCGCGGCACTGCCGCTAGCATGTGTGTAGGAGCCTTAACAGCTAAAGTTGTGTTCTTGTGTGTAGGAGCCTTTAGAAACATTTTCAGCCTCCTAATTGTAATGAGGTGGCGGCTCACTAAATAATACTTATAACTCTTGCTTTGGGTGTCGTAAAAGGTAACTAGGGGACTAAAGACATTCTGTTGTATGTATTATCTCCCTTACTCAAGTAAGTAAGTAGTGTCAACACTAGCTCAATGTAATAGCCTATCATCAGCCTATAAACGTCCCACTGCTGGGCACAGGCCTCCCACGTGGACAATAGCACGTGGGGATATTGGGCCATAACCCACCACGCTGGCCCAATGCGGGTTGGTGGGTTGGGGGTTGATAGCCTAAGTAAGCTAAGGAAAACAATTTTTTATAATAATTCGACATTTTTTTCCGTTAACCGTGTCGCGCAGCGGTGAAAGAATACTACCACCCCCTTTCTTCCCTTGGGTATCGTAAAAGGCGACTAACGGACTACAGGCTGCACATACTTCCAACAGCATAGAGCGGCGATGGGCTCATCACCTGTCACGCTGAGCACATGGGCATTTCTCTA
The DNA here is from genome assembly GCA_963921215.1 of Scoparia ambigualis. Classification (NCBI taxonomy): domain Eukaryota; kingdom Metazoa; phylum Arthropoda; class Insecta; order Lepidoptera; family Crambidae; genus Scoparia; species Scoparia ambigualis. Next base: position 25,112,967 of record OY992521.1, on the reverse strand, counting down.
TTTGGTGATAAGTGGACTATGGTCGAGGACTGCTTTTGCTGTCCTCATTACCTAGTACTCTGACTAACCCTTTGGGGATAATAGTCGTGATTATTTGTATGTTTATATGTACATTTTTTAACCATAACTCTAAAACCTTTGATTGGCTAGAATTGAATATTTCAGACGTCGACATTCCGTAGCGCACCTACGCCGGTCGTTGACTGAAATAAGATTATCCAAGGTTTGACGTGTTGGCTGGCTAAAAGCTAGCTCGGAGTAATCGGCTTAACCGAAATAAGTCAGGTGAAATTTTCTTTAATACACCTGGTCTTTTTAGGGAATACTCCCATCCCTCTCGCTGCTTTTTCACAGAAAAGGGGGAAAAAGTACTTACTTTACCTACTTACCTTAGTAGCATTGTGGTGTTAGTTATAAATACAGATAAAGTGAGACTAGAGTAGTGAGAGATAGTTAATATTTCGTCACCTACTGCGTAGAGATACCCATATGTGAGGTGAGAAAGATTAATGACGAATGGTCGAATGGATAGCATGCATCTGGAGGCGCGCCATCTTCTATGTACCGGGTTCGACTCCCGGTGGGTTCAATTTAGAAAAAACGGTTTTTCTAAATTGATTGCGGGCCTGGGTGTTTTCTATGCCTATGTATCGTTTATACATTATCTTGGTTACCATTTGAATAAGTTCCAAGCTTAACTTAACTTAGATAATTTGTGTGAGCGTAGATAGTTAATTATTTAATTATCACAAACTCGGGCTATGCATCGAAAAATCCAAAACACACTTTGCCTACCTAAAAATTGAGCCCTAGACCTTCAGGCCGGCTACCGAGATGTTAAAAGCCATATTAAATAAACAAATCCTGATTCAAATATAAAACACAATAATTTACGGCTACTGAGCAAATTGACCGCATTCGCAACAGTGCTGACATTTCCAAAATGCTGTTTATCCAAAGCACCGCGTTCATAGAAGCGGAAAAAAGGTCACGAGCTCACTTCCCAAAGGACTACGGGCCAAAATGTATTTTGTGGTGGTTTGTTTTTCATTAACAACTACTTTTTAACAAAAAGACCGTGTAAAGGAATACCTACCACCCCCTCTCTTTTCTTGGGTGCCGTAAAACGACAATCAGAACAAACAACTAAAGATTAAAGACGGCACATACTTCCAACAGCATAGAGCGGCGATGGGCTCACCATCCGTCATGCTGAGCACATGTGCAGTTGTAATGTGGTGAAAAGTGGATGGGAGAGGACTACTATTGCGGTCCTCATTGTCTATAGTCTCTTGACGAACACTTACCCACTAACACTTAACACTTAACACTTAACACTTAACAAATAGTCGTGACTTTTCTAATAAAAAAAACCGGCCAAGTGCGAGTCGGCCTCGCCCATGAAGGGTCACATACATCTACTTACCAAGTTTAAACAGTATAGTTCTTATACTTTCGGACAGTGGCTGTGACATACGGACGGACAGACAGAGAGACATGACGAATCCATAAGGGTTCCGTTTTTTGCCATTTGGCTACGGAACCCTAACTAGGCCTCATTGGAAAATAGTCGTGACTTTTCTAATAAAAAAAACCGGCCAAGTGCGAGTCGGCCTCGCCCATGAAGGGTTACATACATCTACTTACCAAGTTTAAACAGTATAGTTCTTATACTTTCGGACAGTGGCTGTGACATACGGACGGACAGACAGACAGACATGACGAATCCATAAGGGTTCCGTTTTTTGCCATTTGGCTACGGAACCCTAACTAGGCCTCATTGGACGAGTGGTAAAGCGCTCTGCTCGATATCCGGAGCTCCTGGGTTTGATCCCTAGGTCGGGCATAGTGTGTTTTCGGATTTGTCGATGCACAGCCCGGGTATATGATTCGCATCCGCAGACTGCATAGGGCATGCGCGGTGATTAAGCGAATACCCATGTAGAGACTTTTGCCCTGTAGTGGGAATACAACCTGTATACTATCCCACTATGGGTAGACAGTATACAGCTACAGTATACAGTTATGCGATTCTCTAAGCAACACATAGACGCTGCGCGCATGGCTGTGATCGTTTACAGTTATACGATTCTTTAAGCGACACATAGACGCTGCGCGCATGGCTGTGATCGTATACAGTTATGCGATTCTCTAAGCGACACATAGACGCTGCGCGCATGGCTGTGATCGTATACAGTTATACGATTCTCTAAGCGACACATAGATGCTGCGCGCATGGCTGTGATCGTATACAGTTACGCGATTCTCTAAGCGACACATAGACGCTGCGCGCATGGCTGTGATCGTATACAGTTATGCGATTCTTTAAGATACACATAGACGCTGCGCGCATGGCTGTGATCGTATACAGCTATGCGATTCTCTAAGCGACACATAGACGTTGCGCGTATGGCTGTGATCTGCTGTCTCTTTCCTATTCTATGAATATAAAACAGACAGAGTCAATTCTCAGCGCTGCGGCACCCGCTGCTTACAAGGCTTTAACTTAGAGAATCGCACTGCAGGCTGTACTCCGTAATAATGCTAGCTGTACTTTATTACTTTTTTTTACTACTAATTTTTATGATTAGAAAAGTTGCTATACTTATCGTTTAAACCTTACATACATATAATCACGACTATTATCCCCGAAGGGTTAGTCAGAGACTAGGCAATGAGGACCGCAAAAGCAGTCCTCTGCCATAGTCTACTTTTTACCAAATAGCGACTGCACATGTGCTCAGCGTGACAGGTGGTGAGCCCATCGCCGTTCTAAGATAATGGATGTAAGTGCAGTCTTTAGTCCGTAAGTCGCCTTTTACGACACCCAAGGGAAGAGAGGGGGTGGAGACCCTACATCAACAATTATATTATAAATAGCTTAAATCCAAGTTTACAATTACACAAAATGTATTAAATCGCCAAAAAACTTGAAAGACCCAAAAAATCTACACTATATCGCACACCCATTCGTAAACTGACCCAATCCAAAATTTTGCTGAATTGAGTTAAGTATACAGAACAATTAAAAAAATCGCGCTCTATCGCCTAGTAAATCAGAAACTGCCCTATTAAGGCTAGAAAAGGAGAAACTCAATCTTGTGTCTCTTTCTTACTAACGAATCCTGCGCCTTTCGTCATTACGATAGTGACGCATTTAGTATTGCGTTGGAGTTAGATGCTGCGCAACTAGTGGAGAAGTGGCTTGAACCTCAATGTGTCACTGTAGTACAAAACTTGGGGTAAGTTTACTACTTTCATTTTAATCGTAAAGTGACCGAAGTTTGTTTTGAGTCACTTTATAACTGTAAACTGAGCTTTTTTTGTGACCTAAACCAAATAGGGTTGGTTTACCACTGAATATTTGATCAGAATTACGGGCTTTTTATATTTTAAGTCTGTATTTGATTAATTAATTTATAACTTTTTTAGATATTTGGTGCTCAGGTCTGTTTCTGAATAAATAAAACAAAAATTCTGATGTTGCACTTAGGTAAGGGTCTGTTAATTTCTATTTTTTTAGCAATTAAATAGTGAACTCGTTTGTTTTAGATTTAAATTTGTATAATAAAGAGAAGAGTTGACCATATTTTGGAAATGTTAATGACCACGCGAGAAGAAGAGGTAGGTACCTAGGTAATTAAATTGTTACATAGTAGCTACTATGTAACAATTTAATTATCATGTTTTCTTTAATAAAATACCTAGGCACCTAGTGGTTTTAGTGCACCAGCCTTCTAATAAATAATTGTATACTTCTTTAAACTCAACCAAATTGGTTCACCGAGTCTTTTCTGTTTAGTTTACACAACACAATAATATTCACTAACTATTTCACAGAATTAAACAAGAGATAATAATCAATTAATTATCGAAGCTATACCAGAAAGAGAAATTCAGGCTGAGGTATGTGTTTAAAACAACTGATATTTATTCTTACATGACGTTATAATTAATAATATCATTATCATTACTATCTGCCCATTATATAAACAAAAAATTTTGTGCAGATTACTGAAAGAGATCCGTCCGTCAGTCCGTCTATTATTGAAAATACGCTAGAACAAGATGAAACATTTTTGTACCTACCTAATGAAAAAAATCGAACACACTAGGTTCATACAATTATTATTTTAGTACTGATTTATTTAAAACGAATAACTACTTATTTATTAGAGTATTTTAAGTATTTGTTATTTTTAATAATATTAATATCCAGTTTTCAGTTTAATGTCCATAACACAAGTTCTTAAAGAATCTTGACTTCGGGTTAGATGATCGTGAATGATCAGTTAGGTGATCAGTTACTGTTGAAAATTATTATTTAAATTTGTTTAATATTTTCAGATTATAAAGGATGTTGAAAAGGCTTATAACAGTCCACCACCATTTATTGAAAACCAAATCCTGTTTACACAGACGCCCGAGATGCAAGTGGATAGTAGTCGAATTGAGGTATGTAATTAAATATATTTTATGATACTTTTACATTATTATGAGTTTTTATAAATTATGTAATCTTACTTTTAGGTAGAAAAAAATACAGAAAGAACTGAAAATGAACCAAAAATATCTTTTGTGAAAGCTTCTATCAGATCAAGATCAACTAGTTCGTCGTCATCCAGTTCTTCCTCATCCAGGTCTTCCTCATTAAGTTCTTCCTTGTTGAGTTCTAAGAGTTCATCAATTTCAAACCAGTCAAGGCACACTGATTCAGCTACATGTTCAGCAGCTCGTCCAAACTATCAGGTATCACCAATCTACTCTAATGAAAGTGACGTAGACTTGAGTGACTCGGACCCAACATACGCAAATAATACACGTAGAGGTGTTCAAATATTTCTCGATCAAGCTACTCGTCATCCTCGTCCTCGCCTCATAGGAATTATTTAAGATCTGACGACACTCCCCGCAAGTCTAGAAAATGTAAAAGGGACCCTGATAATTGGAAACAAAATAAACTACTGAAAAGTTGCACGTCTCTTTTTATTCCAATAATTGTGCCGGTCAGAATAAAAATAAAACTATTGCTAGCTTATATATCATTTGCAGTGACCTCATTGCTTAACATTGTAAGAATAACCCACAAATATTAAATAAAAGGCCACACGCGGAATGAAGCGGACAACGTATGTAGCCTCATAGAAAAAGAGATCACAAATAATGAAAAATGTAGTCCTATTTATATACCTTGCCAATACGCAACACTTATCAAAAGGGCACGAAAAACAGGCCAACCTTTTAGGGTCAAGGAACTAGACTACAGGTTTATCTTGAACATCAAAAGCTTGCAAGCAAAATGGGGCCTCAACTACAATGAAAACACAAACAAAAAAAGGAACGATAACTTGAAATAACATCAAAGTTTTGAAATTCGTAAAAGAAAATACTTTTGAATTCGATTACAAGACTTCTTACACGGACACGGAATACAAAACTATTAATATGAGAAACAAGAGGAAAAAAATGTTAAGCTTTGACGTAATCGAAATGGAACAGTTATATTTGGAGGAACTGGGCTTAAAAGAAAACAAATAAAAAGACTTAAAGGAATTGGTGAGAAAAAGATTGATTCCCCAGTTATTACGAAAGTTTTTATAACAATCTGTAATTAGGTACCTACGTATTGTTAGTAGTATCCAAGCATTCTTTAAGTGTACAAAATATGGAACACATCGGAATTGTCAATTTTTAATTTAAGATAGGATAAAGTTATGTAAACATATACTCACTGATTGTAGCAATGCTTGTATTAGGTATAACTGTCGTGATTATTTTTAATAGTACTTAGGTAAGTAAACATTTTGAAATTTTCTACCTCATTGACTGATTCGCTGCTTTACTTTATTTTTATGTGTGTCTGTGTAATAGTGTATGTAATTCATAACTAAAAATCATTCTATTATATTCTAAAGTTCAAAAATTTTGGTTTTTGTAGTTGATTAATATTATTGATTAATCTTAAGGTTTAGGTTTTATAGTAGGTACTTACCAAAATTTGTTTTTGTAGCTGATTAATGTTAGGTACCACCTGTTATACTTACAAATAAAAATATCTAATTGTCATAGGTACTTAGGTTTAGATAATAGCTCTTGTCGTGACTATTACATTTCGTATTTTATTTTTTATTGTTTAGAAATAAGCACAGCATGTGATATTGAAAGCTGATTAAGTAATAAATAATACTAAGTAAGTTGGTTGTTTAAGAAGTTTAAATAAACAGAGAACAAAAGAAAGTGATTTAAATTTATGTTTTATTTCGAGTACCATAGAATTATTTTAGTACATAACTGCATAATTGAATATTACACCGAAAAAAGTCTTGAAGTTAAGAATTAAAGGGAACTATTTGTAAATAAGTCATCCAATCAAACATATTGCTAAGAAATAAAGAGACATATTTGTACAAAAGTCCAACGTTCAAAAATTTTTGTAGTACTAAACTGACTCTTTAATGGAAGTTTTTTTTCAGCGACGATTTACTACTATACTTATAAATATTTTTAAAGAAATTTTTATCCGTACCAGTAGTCTTTAGACCAAATAAACTGTAGGACTTTGAATTTTGTAAATAGCTCATTATTTCATAAAGTTATAGTGTGATATACCATAAACTGTCGAAGACCGAAACACGTTTTCTTCATTTCCCAAAAAACATGAATTTTGGATTGAGCCAGTTTACGACTGGAGGTGCGATATGTACTTACGTTACTTTTAATAAAACACTTTTCTTTTGTCAGAAGTAAAACATAAACTAACCAAAACGCAATCGCAAAAGTGTACCGCTGAACGCTGCATTATGCACTGAAAATTATCTCGTCCAAAAGCTAATCCGGCCAAATGTCCAACAAAAGAATATCAGCACGCTATAAATACCACGTCTATTATACCCTAAGCGGTGACAGAGACAGGAGTGCGCGGTCACAGCTGCATACTCGCCGGCGACAGTGGGAGCCAAAACAAAAATGCAGCAACTGAATATTTTATAAAATTGCATTTCCCTCCTTTTGCGTGCAGTGCCGGGCGGGTGTTGGGCGGCCCAGACGGCGCGGCGGAGTAGAAAATAAATAGGTGAATTATTCGAAAGCAAATGACATTTTCACGGCAGCGGAAAAAGGTAAAACAGATTGTTGGACTTGCGTTTCGCTATAATGTTTCGTAATTTCATTTTTTTTATATCATCGTTTCGGTGTAATCTACTGTTGCGATTGTTTTGTGCGAAAATATTATTAATTATCTTGAAAACATTTTTTTACAGTGTTTTTTTTTAATTTTGCATGATATTGGGTTCTGTTGTAGAATCTGTATTAATCGTTTCCTAATCAAGTTCCAGCGAAATTCAGTATGTAAGTAAGTAAAGAAGCTTAAACAAAGAGAAGGTACTACAATGTAAAATTCCGAAGTTGTACATACAAACCAAATCCAAGTCAATCTATAATATTTATATGTAATGGTTGGGTTAACAACGGATTGACAGTTTGATTGCATCTAAGTATAATTTTAAACTTTAGTTGTCCTTTGTAAATCTAATGCATAATGTGCTTTAACGTCCATGTCATAGAGTAGGTATATTTAAAAAAAAAAATTGTTTACGCTCATACCAATTATCAAGACCAAGATGAGTATTCTTGTGAAACTCGTTTATATGGTAAAATAACGGATAAATATACATAAACATAGAAAAAACACCCAGACCCGAAATCAATTTAGAAAAACAGTTTTTCTCTAAATTGACTCGACCGGGGATCGAACCCGGGACCTCAGAGATGGCGACACCATGAAAACCGGTGTACAAACCACTCGACCAAGGAGGTCGTCACATTAAGCAGAGTGTGTGATGACTTTCCGAAAATCGAATTTTACTGCAAGCGATTTATAGTCCCAAAATCCCGATATTACATAGTTCTACTTTGTGGTTATAAGACAGTAAAAATGTAACCTACTTTTTTTTAAATAGCATTGAAATTAGAATGGGAAGAGTTGCTTATAGTAATAATTCCTAGTGATCATGTAAGCGAATGTGTAAATTACGTGACTAGGAATATTTGAGAATTGTTATATTACTTTAAGTAAAAAAAAACTTTCAGAAATTTACCCTCCGGGAAAAAAACACACAGAAAATTAGAAATTTTGAAATTATTCGAATAGAAAAATCGCTTGCAGTAAAATTCTATTCTCGGAAAGTTCGGAAAGCCACACTCTCTAAGCATACCCTTTTTAAGTGCCTACTCGATGTATGCCAGACGTGACGACTCAGCCGGTTCAAATCGGTTACTCTAAAAAGTATTTATACGATTACAATACTTACGAATAAGATACCTTTTTCATAGACAAAAAAAATCCTGTTTACACATGGTTATGTGGCGCCTCTTCTCCCAGCGCCTATACATCCCTATCCAGGTCCGAAGGCATCGACAGGGACTCGGGAAAAGGGGGCCTTAACCACCAAAACTCCTTGTTCCATCCCATCATTTGTCATCTGGATAGTTCGGGACCACTGACAGCAAAATCCGAATTCCACCCCATGGGATTAAATAATTACTTTACGTGCCAGGACTAATAGTGTCACTGTAGCCGAAATTGACATGGATGACCATTATCACTTACTTAACAACTTCTTAAGTTTAGTGGTTAGACTCCCAACCTTAGACCAAAGCTCCCGGGTTTGATTCCCAGCGAGGGGCACATGTTTGTACATACATACGTACATATAATCACGACTATTATCCCCGAAGGGTTAGTCAGACACTAGGCAATGAGGACAGCAAAAGCAGTCCTCTACCATAGTTCACTTTTCACCAAATAGCTACACTGCACATTTGCTCAGCATGACAGGTGGTGAGCCCATCGCCGCTCTATGCTGTTGGATGCATGTGCAAACTTTAGCCCGTTAGACGCCATTTTAACCGCCTCTGGCCTTTCTAGCCGCCGTGGCTAAGCCGCCGGTTTCAGACCCAGAGGTCCCGGGTTCGATTCCTAGCGGAGGGTACATTTTTGTGTGCTCGGTTTGGTTGGTGGTAGGGCTGTTAAGTCCGCCTGGCTAGCTACCACCATCTTATCTAAGTTTGTCGCCATAACAACGATGTTTATAGCATTGTTGTGTTCCGATAGTTGAGATAAGATAGCCAGTTCCTCAGTGGTTGAAGGTCAAGCGCTTTCCCGTTGTAGAATAAGAATAAAAAAATTAAAAAAAATTACGACACCCAAGGGAAGAGAGGGGGTGGTAGTATTCTTTCACCGCTACACGACATGTTTGTACTCGGTTTGTATTTGATTGGTGGTTAGTGCTTGTTGTTGTTCGCCTGGTTAGCTACCACCATTTTATTTAAATATGTCGCCATAATAATAATGTTACTAGCATTATTGTGTTCCAGCAGTTAAAAATAAGATTACCAACTCTTCGATGGGCTCACCACCTGTCAAGCTGAGCACATGTGCGGTCGCTATTTGGTGAAAAGTGGACTATGGTAGAGGACTGCTTTTTCGATCCTCATTGCCTTGTCTCTGACAAACCCTTCGGGGATAATAGTCGTGATTATTTGTTAATGTACCAACTCTTCCGTCGTGGTTTGCCCGTAGCTTAAAACAAAAACCTAAGTATCCTAAGTATTTTACGTAAAACCCAATAAACATTATCTTTAAATTTGAGGTCGGTTTGGTTGGTGGTAGAGCTGTTAAGTCCGCCTGGCTAGCTACCACCATCTTATCTAAGTCTGTCGCCATAACAACGATGTTTATAGCATTGTTGTGTTCCGACAGTTTGAGATAAGATAGCCAGTTCCTCAGTGGTTGAGGATTCCGGGTGAAGCGCGCTTCCACCTTCGGCCTTATCGTCACTTACCATCAGGTGAGATGAAGGCCAAGCGCTTACCCGTTACCAGTAAAAAAAAAACTCTATAACACAGGAAGTATAAATAAAAAACAACAGCGCAATTTCGTTATTATCGTATCTTTTTATTCTTTGTAAACAGTCTTATAATCGAGCGATGAGTTTACACCGAAAAATATGTAAACAATACTTCAATTTTGGCTTTCCTAAGCGAAACGGAGGTACACGTACTATAACCAATTCTGTTAACTATGTCGTTGCTTCTCTTTACAATGAACATTGTCTTACACTAATATTTACAAGAATTGAAACAAGTAATTGAATTACGTTTCCAATTTTAAAGCATGAAGTTGAACATGGTGTATTTACAAGTCGACAGCTACGTTGTAAGTAGACAAACGATCGTTAGTAATAGTAGCGGCCATGTTGTTTGTTGTTCGTTTGAGGTGTTCCCCTTTGCCGCTTCGGTGAGACCTGTTAGGAAAATAAATATAGTTGAAACATTTTATAAAGGCGCTTTACTCATCGGGATCCTTCACCTGTAATGTACCAGTATAGATTCGAGCATAACATAAGTAAGAGAGCTAAGCATTAGCTGAATGGTGTGCCTTAGAAGAGTTCTATGTTCAGCAGAGGACTGCGAAAAGCTGGTGATGATTGACAGTTTAATTGACAGTTTTTACTGTTTCTATATCTACCATTCATCCGTTTAGATACTGACTTGAAGTTCAATTTCCACTATAGTTGATTGGTGGTAGGGGGTTAAAGTTACTCGCGTCCGTATGTTTACCCCTGAGACCCTACACGTGACCCCTGGGTGGTGCTAAATGAGTGACACTGACTGAGTGGTAGAGCCACGCTGCATTGCAGCACGCATTGAGCCGGCTCGCCCGGGGTAATACTACCCTCTCACGAATATCCGGCGTGAAATAATGGCACTTGGTGCTGTTGTGTTTCGTCCGGCCAGTGAGAGTTCCGGAGGCTCCTTCCCCCTCACAATTCCTATCCCTTCCTTAATCCAATTCCTTTCTTAAAGGTCGGCACGCATCTACGACTCTTCTGGTTTTGCGGGTGTCCATGGGCGGCGGTGATTGCTCTCTATCAGGTGACCCGCCTGCTCGTTTGCCTTCTTCTTATATAAAAAAGGGCTAGCTAGCACAACCTTATTTAAGACAGTTCTGTTAAGCCCATATCCCACGAAATACAAAAATCACATAGATTTCGCAGTCACCGCAAGAATCGGAGCATTAATAATAATTTAATAAATTACGTTTATTTCTCCTCACAAAAAAACATAACAGTAGGTACAGTTCACAAACATCTTAAATAATGTTTGTGAGGAGCTGGTGTCTGAAATGGGTTTAACCTGTTCTTCAAATCACCAGTTCCCCACCCCACGGGATTGACGGAGTATTAACAATTAATATTAACAGTTTACTGCATTGAAAATGAATACAAAACTTTTCAAAATATTTTCAAATCACAAAATATCACAAATAAACAAAAAGTTTCTTACCTCCGGCGACGCTGATTTGATTGCTGAAGTCGTCGGAGTAAGAGTTCAGTTTTATTTCTGAAAAAATTAAACAGGTCGTAAATTAAAATGAAAAACATATTACATTTTTATTTTCTAACCGTTAATGTATTATTGTGTATTGTAGTGTTCACGCAGACGAAGTTTCGCGCCGCTAGGTGTAAGTCATGTAATTATAAAGAGATCTAGTAGCGTAGCGGTGGGAGAATGCTACCTATGCTTGGGTGTCGTAAAATGGCGACAAAAGACTGCACATACTTCCAAACGCATAGAGCGGCGATGGGCTCACCACCTGCCACGCTGAGCACATGTGCAGTTGCTATTTGTTGAAAAGTGCATTATGGCAGAGGACTGCTTTTGCGGTCCTCATTGCCTAGTCTCTGACTAACCCTTCGGGGATAATAGTCGTGATTATATATATGTATCCAATGTATATGTTACCGGCAATCTGTATAATCCGGTATTCTATACAATACCTAGGCAATGTATAGAATACCTAAAACGTGCAGGTAATGTATGAAATATATTTATTTCATACTTTGCCTAGGTATTCTATACAATACCGAATGCGCATCCGGTAATGTGTGAAAAGGCAGTAGACCTACTTATTATTTTTTCGGAATTATTTTGTTCCTTAAGTTTTTTATACTTGTTACGTACCTAAGTACCTACTTTTAAGAAAATTACATTGTGTTACTAATATACAAAAGAATTTTTAGTTGCACTTTATTTTTAAAGTGATTTTACTGTAGTAACATAAAGATACTACTTAGGTGCTTTTTTGAAAAGTATCTAAGAGAATAATTCCTATATAAAATCAATGAAATCTAAAAATTTCGAGGCCGCTACGCTAGTGCGTATTTTCGTGCATTCGACTATATAAAATATAAAATTATATTTTTTTATTTCACTTGTTTAGAACAGTAGTTCAATCGATGAGCTCAAAAAAGTGCCTTCGTGCACTTTACGAAAACCTTTCTCTGCAATTATGGGTTTGATTAAAAAGTTAAGCAAAATTTACAAAAAGCAAGGCCGCTACGTATTAGTCCAATAGCTATTGTACACTATTCAATAAGTCAAAATTGTTAATGTATTTTTGTTTCTGAGATCCATTACGCCAAAATTGGCCATTTTACGCAAATATCACAGTCGAGATGTAATAGGCCTCTTAAGATTAAATAAATATTTTTGAGTGCAGTAATTGTCTTATTCTTCTGAAAAAAATGTCTACCATTTTTATAAAGATTATTTTTAAAGAGCATCCTATTTGTTAATTTTGATAAAGTTGTTTTTAACTATTATTTTGTCATTTTATAGGTAGGCTGCTGATTAACATTGATAAATATAGACAAAAAGCTATTTATTTTACACATTGCCGGTGGACCAGCAGGTATTCTATACAATCCCTAGGAATTTTATACATTACCTAGATAAAGTATGTAATGGACAATAATAGGTGTTCGCGCCACAGCGCGACGGATAACCGTCTCTGCGCCGGTCAATTAAGGTGCATATTGGTGCAACGAATGTGCAACGAATGATCGGCCAATCACAGCGAGGTGACAATTATACTCGACGAAGTGTTCGCCCGCGCCAACGGCGCTGGGCAACAGCAGTGTGCTCCGAGCCTTCAAAGAGAATCCACGCGCGCGCCCGCGCAAGAACTCAGCCCGTGAACAACCACGTGTTCAGTGTATGTGACTTGAGAGCGCTGTGTTTACCAGCCCAACTACCCTTAAAACGCCTCCGATCAGTGCCCAGTGGAGTGAACTGTGTTGTGTGTTGCTGCCTTCAAGCCTGCGACCCCGCGCCTAGAGCGCCACCTGCCTTCAGCTCCAACCAGCTCCAGCCCGAACCAAGTAAGCCCCAGATATTCTCTTATATCTCCTGCCTAACCCTTATTTCGCCGCTGTTACGGCGAACGCCTTTCGCCGTAACATTATGGTCCTTCGAGCCGGATACATCCCAATAACAGTCCACTAAATCAAACCCTACCTTACACACTTCATTTTTTTTGCCTCGACTTGTGCCGCCACCCATACACGCCCACACAACACCCACACAATGCACGCCAGCCCAAACACCCCTTACTGCCCTTACTGCAGAACTAGGGGGCACAGATTGATAGCATGCTCCCGCTACAATGCCCAACCGACACAAGGTCGGTGGGACTTTATAAAGGCGCGCGAGCGGTGCCAGAAATGCCTGGGCCCACACTACCCACAGGAATGTAAGTCGGTGAAGGCATGCAGAGTGTGTGGCATCGCAGACCACCACACGTCCCTTCACCGACCGGACGACGCCACGCAGCATTACCAGCCGGAATCGGCGGCGCGGTGGCTCCCCCCCCCCCCCGCTGCGGGACACTCCGGCAAAGCGACCCAGCGACAGAACGCTGCATGTGTCCTCGCATGCACAGCGGTCGCATGAGGGGTCGCAGGAGTAGGTACATGTTACCGTAGACATTCAGCCCCACATTATTAATACAGTCCACAATTATATATATATAGGATAACTATTTCAGCCCATTAACTATTTCATTACATGTTGGTCATTCGACCCGTTAAAATAATATTTACTCATATTACGTAGTTATCACGTAACTTAATTTTAATTTCTGATTTTTAAATTTTATCGCGTAACATTCCTAATTTCATTACCTTACATGACCCTTTCTGCACGATAGACGTTGCAAAGTGCATTGCGAAATATTATTAACCTACCTACAAAAATAAATTAAGAACGTGTTCCAAGAACAGTGTTCGATTCGTGTTATATTTTTACTTACTAATCAGGTTGCACATATAACTTTAGGTACGTATAACACACCCGCGTCTAGACGACGATATTGTTGTATTTCCCGTTTTATTTTGTAATGAAATTTTTATGGTCGTGTCGTGTTAAATCGGCTCAGATCTCGTGCATGCTCACCACGCGTGCCAAATAGCGTGCTTTATTTTTTCGCTCGTGTTAATTTTATATTTTTTCTGCTTTTAATTCTTGCCTTGGCAATCGACTCAATCTCGTGAGTGCTCACCACAAGAGCATAGTACTTCTACACACGTGCACCCACACATCAGCCTGCAGCACACAAACACATGTAGTCAGCCCGCACCTATACGGTGCATGACATCAGCACGCGCCCCCTGTGCCTCTGCGCCCCCGCGCCCCCACGCCTTTGCGTTGACGCGCCCCTGCGCTTCTGCGCCCCCGCGCCCCCACGCCTTTGCGTTAACGCGCCCTTGCGCTTCTGCGCCCCCGCGCCCCCACGCCTTTGCGTTGACGCGCCCCCTGAACTTCTGCGCCCCCGCGCCCCCACGCCTTTGTGTTGACCCGCCCCCTGCGCTTCTGCGCCCCCGCCCCCACGCCTATGCGTTGACGCGCCGCCTGCGCTTCTGCGCCCCCGCGCCCCCACGCCTTTGCGTTGACGCGCCCCCTGCGCTTCTGCGCCCCCGCGCCCCCACGCCTTTGCGTTGACGCGCCCCCTGCGCCCCCGCGCCGCCTGCGCTTCTGCGCCCCCGCGCCCCCACGCCTCTGCGCTTACGCGCCCCGTGCGCCTATGCGCCTTCGGCGCTTCGCGCCCCCGCGCCCCCTGTGCTTCGTGACACAGGCATTCAGCCACGCGCGCGCCCGCGCAAGAACTCAGCCCGTGAACAACCACGTGTTCAGTGTATGTGACTTGAGAGCGCTGTGTTTACCAGCCCAACTACCCTTAAAACGCCTCCGATCAGTGCCCAGTGGAGTGAACTGTGAGCTTAATATTTCATACATTGCCTGGACGCCCCAGGTAATCTATATATTGCCTAGGTATTGTATAGAATACCTGAATTATACAGATTGCCTGTAACATATATACCAATTAAGACGATCTACGTTTCAGGTAGGCTCTAAGCGACGTTTCAGGTACTTATAAATTATGCCTACAGAACCTGCCACGAAGGTTTTAGACACCAAGGTGCTCGCAAAAGTAGACACTTTCTATTGCAGACACGAGAGACTATTATATTTAAAACGCTGTGGCAATGCGTTCAGTTACTACCGATCACTATATCAACAAGATTTTTTTTCATCATAATCATCATCATCAGCCTATAAACGTCCCACTGCAGGGCACAGGCCTCCCACGTGGACAATGCACGAGGGGATATTGGGCCATAACCCACCACGCTGGCCCAATGCGGGTTGGTGGGTTTTAACGACTGTCATCTTACGACAACAACCAGGACCAACGGCTTAACGTGCCTTCCGAAGCACGGAGGAGCCCGAGATGTTTTAAATTTGGTCACCCATCCAGCGACCAGGCATTGCGAAAGTTGCTTAACGGGCAAGTTCTAGCCGCTGCGCCATCGAGCTTCAAGATTTTTTTTAATCAACTTAAATCCTCTTGTGCCTTTGCCTTGCTGTGGGACGACTATGACTGAATGAATAATAATAACCAAAACTCTAATAGAACACCTTTAAAAATGTGAGCGAAAATATTCCGTCTTTGATTGGATTGCTATTTTTAATTCGTTGCTTTGTCTATAGTCATTGACTAAAACTTTCCTAGCTCAACGCGCAATGAACTTGTAACACGCTTGCCGCGTCTCAAACGAATGTTTTCTTTATTTAACCACTTCTGTGGTATAGTGGTAAGACCACTAGTGGTTTCGTGTTAGATTCCCGGTGGTACATGTTCGGACTCGGTTTGGTTGGTGATAGGGCTTATCTTGTTTATTAATCAGCGAAATTGTATTTAAAATTTTATGTAGTTAATTATTTCATAATAAAAATAAGTACGGTTGTCTGAGGTTTTGATTTGATCTGTGTAATTAACACGTTGTATAGGAACAAAATAAGACGGTGAGTTGCTCGTGAAACACGTGCCCGACCCGTGGTACAACTGCGATGTCCAACTGGTTGTACTGCGGAGAAGTAAAGTTACCCATAGTTCAACTGGTTGTTTTATGGGGAAATATCTCTACCAATGGTTCAACTCGAGTGAGTTGTTCTTTCCTTGGTCCAATTAGTTGTACTACTGGGAATTGAATGTATCTATGGTACAACTACTGGTATTTAACAGGAAAAGGTTATATATCAATGCTGAAGTGTAATGCAATTACTACCTCTTTATTGTCTATTGATGATTAAAACGTTGAAATTGACGCTTGAATGCACAAAATTTTGGCGAATTGCATAAAAAGACATGATATGACGACGATGACAGGAAAAAAAAAATTTAAAAAAACTATTAAAGGCAGCCTACGCATACGTGTAAAATGTACACAAGAGAGGAGCTCGATGAGGCAGCGGCTAGCGCGTTCGGCTTGCGATCTTGCTCGCTAAGCTACTTTCTCAATGCCGGGTCGCAGAATGGGTGAACAAATTTAAAAAAAACATCTCGAGCTCCTCCGCGCTTTGGAAGGCACGTTAAGCCGTTGGTCCCGGTTGTTGTCGTAAGATGGCAGTCGTTAAAACCCACCAACCCGCATTGGGCCAGCGTGGCGGGTTATGGCCCAACATCCCCACGTGCTAATTGTCCACGTGGGAGGCCTGTGCCTAGCAGTGGGACGTTTATAGGCTGATGATGATGATGTAAACTAGACGTTTCGACCGAGTCGCACAGGTCGTGGTAACTAGCTTTGCTAGTAGTTAGCGTTAAGGCGAGGTATTCCGAGCGCTTCTCTCTCGCTCTCTTGACGGTACGACGGTAAGGTACGAGTATAACAGCGAAGCGGCGCGAATAGGCGCTATTTATAGGTGTTTTGCCTATAAAGGAAAAAATAAGTAAAATTAAAAAAATGTGTCTCTTGCGTTCACCAGATAATAAAAAGTTACTTACACTGGTCAAAAAAATTAAGTCATTTATTAATGTATTATCTGACTTACAGCTCTTTTAAATGTTGAACAGAGCTATCTTTGAATTTTTTTTCTATCGAGTGAAGTATTACCAATCATGTTTCTGTCTTTAAGAGTCACTAGATAATATGTTCAACTATATTATATATGAATTTAAGAACTGTATGTTTTATTTTCGTGGCGGTACAATCAATCGAAATTGTTAAAAATGGGAATATGGCGCCTTAATCCCCATCTACATACAATACATCACGCCCGCTTCCCAGAAAGGTAGGCAGAGACAACTGACTTCCATTTGCTACATCCTGACACACATCCTTTGTTTCACTTACTCTCATAACCTTAGATGAATGATTGGTCTCGCTGCACTCGAGATACCTCCATGGTACTTGTCAAATGCGGCAACAAATACTACGCCGGAATCGGCGTACCCGAGAGCCAGGCACACTAATAGCTGTGTGTAAAGTGTATGTACCGATTTTTTTATTAAATTTTGGGCATAATTCAAAGTAAAATGCTAGTTGGCTTTATAAAACTGTGTAAAAATAATACTACAAAAAATTAAGAAGGACACCATCCTTGCAAATTGTCATAGATGAGTTGCCGCATTTACGGAGCTGTGGTTTTTAGTTAAGGCAGTATCTATAGTCGAGCGCAGCGAGACCAATCATTCATCTAAGCTCATAACATTCTTCATAAACGCTCGTTTGCTCATTTTTGTGTTTTCATGCCCCATCTAAATATTTGTTTGAAATAGTACGCAAAAGTCTAAAAATAAAATAAATTAAAAGCTTACCGTAAAGCCTTAGCGTGCCTTCGCTCTTCCCCAAAGAGTTGGTGCTGACGCAGTTGTAGGTCCCGATGTCGCTCTTGGAGAACTGCCTGATAGTCAGCCACATGGATACCTTGTAAGAGGACTTCTCCTCCCTAATCGTGTACTTGGGCCTGGAAGAATGCGTGTTTGTTGGTCTACGTACTTTTCTGTTGGTGGTAATAAGAGATTGAGTAATTCTGCTTCCCTTTAAGAATACTATCAAGAAGGCTTTGAATATATTTTTATGAAAACCGGCATTGCTACCAGTTGCAATTTTTGTTTGCATGAGTCCTATCCTCTATTCGTATAAACTAGATTGTTACTGCAACGGAAATTTGAAAAACATATTGGCGGCACTGTCAATGCCACAGAGCACTGGTGTTCTCCTCTTCGACTGAGATAAGCTACATTTAAATAAGGTTTTTATGCGTTCATACAAGTTTTTTCACAATACTTTTTATTGCTACTATTTGCTATCATCAAATTATTTATTTAGGTACTCGTACAATAAAGTTTTGAAGTAAGAATTATCATTATAATTATTGCTTCAAAGATAATTATTAACAGCGACATGAAAAAGTACAGATGAGTGTAACCAGATCATGTTGAATAGTATCAATTTTGATAATGAGAATACCTACTAAATCCACGCAGACTGAGTCACGGGTAACAGTTACTCAATATTAATAATTACTTTCAAAACTTAGATTTACAAACCGATTGTGCAGTGACATTTATAACGTCTCAATTATTGTAGCCAAAACTGGATAAATGTTATTGAATTGAATTGACATAACTTGAATGTTTGATATCGACCATACACTTAGTGACTTTTAAGAGTATAATATACGTTTTCTCTAAGCAATATAAATAAATCACGAGAATTCCAACCTATTTTTATTTAACGTAACATAAACGTTAAATACGTCTTTGTATCTCCTCTGTGTTTGTATTACATTTTCTTTTCATTTAGCATTGCTTTTATTCTGTTACAAACAAAGTTGACAGACCAAATATAGCGTTTAACGTATCCACGTGTATTTTACTTAGAGTAAAACGTCGCCTTTGATTTTTTCACCGTTTGAATTCGTCAGTTCTGTGTTTAGTAACTTATACTTATACGGAATACGAATTTAGTAACTTATACGGAATAGATAAAGAAGTTAACTGTTATGTGCTTATTCACGCTTATCTAGATGTGTTTTAAATTTCTATATACCATGATGATGATGATGATGATTGACTACACACTATAGCTATACCCTAACAACTGAAATATTCAATAAATAACATTTTAGAAATTTAGTTTAAGCTTGTGACTTTTATTTAAAATCGTAAAGTCAAAATATTTGCGCATTATTCAATGCTACCTTTATCATAAACTAGTGCTAAGACAAGAGTGTAATGCTAAGATAGTGGT
The DNA here is from genome assembly GCA_963921215.1 of Scoparia ambigualis. Classification (NCBI taxonomy): domain Eukaryota; kingdom Metazoa; phylum Arthropoda; class Insecta; order Lepidoptera; family Crambidae; genus Scoparia; species Scoparia ambigualis. The sequence continues at coordinate 25,093,531 of OY992521.1, read as the reverse complement.
ATAAAAACATTACCGTATAAACTGACTACGGAATCTCCAGAAAAAAGAAACAAAAAAGGTATCACAAGAAAATACACAAAACATTTGATAAGTGAATTAAAATACGCTTACCCATCAAGGAGCATTTCCCCTCTATTCTTGATCCAGTAATTGATCGTATTAGGGTAAGCTTCCACGTAGCACTTGAGTTTTACGTCTGTGCCCAGGGGCGCACCGAGCAGCTGATTTGGCACTTTTACTGTGGGGGCAACTGGGGGAAAGAAAAGAACATCACGATGACTCGCTTAATACTTAAGAGTTATGAGTGGAGAGATTGATGAAATACACTCGCGCTAATGATGAATTGGTTATTTGACGCCGCTATCACGAATTGCGGGGGATTGAGAAAACAAATGCCGGTTGACAGACAGAGTTGGTCGTATTGTTGTGTTTCGACTGTTAGATATAAGATGGACGGTTGTTCTGTAGTTTAGCATTTCGGGTGAAGTTCACTAACACCCCAGCCTTACTATAATAAATTGAGTACAATAAAGTGAGACAAACATAAAAAGCATCACCGTTTCATTTTAATGTTTTTGAGCCGGCAAATAAGACTCGCCGAATTGAAGCGGCAGTTTAAGCTACAATATTTGAGTTCTTATGAATCCATGGAGGATTTATCAGCTGTTCGTTAGTCTAAGTTGTAATGTGAAGAACTGTCCAGAAATTTATCTAGGGCAATTAACTTTTGCGACACCAAGGTCGGCATTATTGCCGACTCATTATATTGTATAAAAGTAACGGCTTACCATCAGACTGAAATATACCTTATTCAGACCCAATTGTGATATTAAGAAATAAAAATAAAAACGCATGTTAGCCAAACCTAAAGTTTCAATTATGCCCTGTTATTTCACTAAATCTTTAAACCGTAACACAACAATACAAAACAATGCAGCTTGGAGGTTAAAACAGACATTGTCGGTGGTCCAGCCTCATTCTGGGCAGAACATTAAGAGGAAACACTACGTCGACGTGGCATGCAAAATTATCATACAAAACACAGAAAAACAACGTTTCCTCCTTCAGAACTGGACCATTTTTTTTTACTTTTTCAGCAACGGTTAAAGAAAGCGATTTTCTATGTATGTATGTTTGATTTTTTTGCATTAAGTCATTTATTTTATAACCAGGAGCCTTCAAAATTTAGCGAAATCACTCCGTTTTAAGGCGTCTTTAGAAACGTTAAGTGGCTGGTTAAAAAAAATCAAACATACAGACATAGAAAATCTCTTTCTTTAACCGATTCTGAAAAAGTAATAACAATTAGTCCAGTTCTGAAGGAGGAAACAGGGGACTACGAAACGTTGTTTTTATGGTTTATGGTTTAAGAAATTTATTTCTTTAGAAAGAATACATAATTCACGTAAGTAATTAGGTAACTAAAGAAATACAATTTTACCTTAGCACTGAATTCCAGTTCCAGACGAACTGGAAAATAGAATTCAGACGAACGGAACAAATAGTATAAGAAAACTTACGTTAAATTTAACTAAAAAACTAATGGAACACTGATTCACCACACGATATATAACATAATATTACTTTATGTACATTATTTTAAACAAACTTTCGGCGAAATGCGTACTTATTACAATTTTAACTAAACGTGGGTAAGTGAATAAAAATATGTACTGCGTTGTTCCGTTTGACGAAACGCCTGGTAGGCTTCTGATACGTATTGCCCTGCAATTCCTATCAGACGGCAATTTGATGGACATTACAATATCCACGTGTAATCAACATTCTGAGATATCACTTAAAATGTGGCGCTTCAGTTTTGTCTTACACAGTGACAGTGATTCAATTCCTTTAATATGATTTGGCAGCTTATTATACAGCTGAGCTCCTTCGAACATTAGGTTTTTTTTTCCATAATTTGTTCGTGCTATTTGGAGATGGATATCATAGGGGCGACTTGATGAACGAGTTTGAGTGTTCGATTTTTTTAGGAAACGAATTTTTGTGTGTATTATATTATCTTCAATTTTCCGTATGAGGAAGCACGTATTATGTCTATAGATTTGAGAAACAGTCATAAGTCGAGTTTGCTTAAATAACGTCGACGTTGAAGTTAAATAGTGGTAGTGAAAAAGTAGTTTTATTATTTTATTTTGTGCTGTCTGTAGTTTTTTTATATGAGTCTTAGCAGCACTACCCCATACCTCGATTACGTAGTCCAATTGCGATTTTACAAGTGAATTGTATATTAGGTAACTAACAGATCTGGGAAAACAATGAACTGATCCACAAAGCGAACCCACCCAGCTCGTTGTTCACAAGTAAAGGTTGAAAGTCTGGTATTTTTTTATTTTTAGCACAGAAAATCATGAAGTTCGTTTTAGAGACGTTTATGGTCAAAAGGTTACTTTGAAACCAAAGAGAGAGAGAGTTTAAATCATGCTGTGCATTTCGCATTATAGTATTTATGTCTCTATTACAGTAAAATAGGCATGTGTCGCCGGCGTATAACGAGATATCCCCTCGTAATCATAGGATTAACATAGGTATTAGATGAGGAACAGCAGGGGTCCAAGAATAGACCCCTGCGGAGCACCATACGTAACAGTTTCAGAGGTACTTATGTATTCACCGATTTTGACCACTTGGTATCTATTACTGAGATAAGACCGAATTATTTTATGGGCAGTACCGTTAATTCCAGCAATAGCCAATTTTTTTAGAAGCAGTTCGTGGCTTATGGTGTCAAATGCTTTCTTGAGGTCAATAAAGATACCTAAAGCTATTTGTTTCTGATCAATCTTTGTTTTCAAGTCAGTTATGAGGTCGATGCAAGCGGAAAGGCTATTAGATTTGGCGCGGAAGCCGTATTGTTTATCAAAGAGGAATTTGATGGATTTAAGGTGTTCTTCCAAACGGTTGTAGATTATTCTTTCAATTATTTTAGAGACTGTCGGAAGCACTGATATCGGACGGTAGTTTCCAGCGTCCGCTTTATTGCCAGATTTATATATGGGGCTAACTTTGGCCAACTTAAGAGACTCGGGAAAGTGACCCTTTCTCAAACATTGATTTATGCAACCCATCAATTCTTCTAAGATAATGTTCTTTACGCATTTTATGACTTTACAGCTAATACCACCTAGACCAGTGCTAGTGTTAGGGTTCAGTTTATCAATTATTCTGCTTACTTCGTCTGTTGTAGTTGGGGCTAGTTCTGATAATTCCTTAGAGCATTGATTGTGTGGTTGTAAATAATTATTAGTGTTGTGATATGTTGAAGGTATTTGGTGTGCCAGAGTAGCGCCTATATTAGCAAAGAACGAATTCAAATGGTTACAATTTTTTTCTGTGTTTTATATAAGAATTTTGCATGCCACTTCGAGGTAGTGTTTCTTATTAAGGTATGTAGACAAAAAAACAAAACAGCATCTCAATTGTAATTGCCACCATGGCTTCATGCAGAGGGCTGAAATAGACGCTGTCAGTGGTGTTCGTCCAGTCGCATTGTGAGCATAACCCTAGGTTTGTATACAAACACAAACAAACCAGCAATCTAGCTTCGATCATATTATTTTATTATTATTTTTTTCAGATTATCGCCGTCTTTACTAAACGTAAGCCTCCTCCAATGAGAGCCAACTTGACATATTTTTAATTGAAATCGAAATACAAAGGGGCTAAAATATACGCTGTCAGTTGTCTCCATCCCGACGTATTCTGGGCAGAGCCCTAAGTTTGTGTACAAAAAAACAAAACAGCATCTAAATTGTTATTGCCACCATCGCATCGCTATCATACAGAGAATGGATAAGCCGATTAGCAATATCAGCCGAAGTCACGTAGCGGTAAAGACGGCCCGCCTTCCTGGACGGCTTCCAGGGCGTGCGCCGTTCGCCGCCCAACGGATTATATTACCATTTGATGTACAATGTGGTTTGCAATTCGCGAACTCAAACAGCGAGACCGGTTGGGTGAGAAAATTTGATTTTTTATAAAGATTATATGTGCAATTGTTAACCAAAGTCGTCCCCTTCGGAAGAACAACGGCTCCGATAAATGCGACTTGATAAAGCCCTGATTTGTGATCGCGAATCAATGGTAGCGTTATCGTGATTTCAATGAGAAACCTTCGTCCATTAGTGAAACAAATACAGTATAAGCTAATTACTATTACTACTAAGCAAATACTACACATTCATCAGACTTGATTACAGTGAGAGAAGTTTTCACCAGCTATAGTACCATGGAATTGAAAAACTTTTTATTTTTAATTTAATTTATGACATTAGTTAGGAAATGATTTTTTGTATGTAATTTATATAAGGTAACTGCTAGAAACCGCAAGAAATCTCAAGGGCTGGTCAGGTCAAGTGTTTTAAACATGACAAAAATGGTCTCATGGCAGACTAACGTAGGTACATATCGCCCAGCTGACGCGAACGGGTCAACAGACGGTCGGCCGCCCGGCCGTTGACCGCGCGTTGTAAATAATCGTTATTATTCATTGTTTTTCATTTTATTTTTAATATTTTATTGCTGTAAAATAAATGAGATACTCAATGACTATCCAATAAAAAATCACAAAATGATTATTTTATAAAAAAATTAAAAAACACGAATTCCTTTTTTGTAACTTTTGTCATGTTTAAAACACTTGACCTGACCAGCCCTTGAAGTTTCTTGCGGTTTCTAGCAGTCACCTTATATAGAGTACCATTAACATAGATTAACATTCAAATTCATATTTTGTAATTCATGACCTGGTAACGACATATTTTTTTTTGTAAATGTTGTTGCTTCTGTGCGCTGTGGTTGGGGTGCGTCCGTTCTTTGCCACAGTTAAAAAATTACGGCCCTGAATGGGTGGTAGGTTAAAAAAGATTTGGATGATTCAAAGTACTTATTAATGGGGAAGAAAACGCTAAGCATATTACAGATGGCACTGCATTCGTCTGACCCATAACAAACTATCTGTCACTTTGAGTTCATCGGTTTGTTGTTTATTTTTGCGTTATTTGGTAAAATTGGATTTTTTTTATTTTTACAAATAAAATTAAGTACAATAATTGGAATGTGAAACAGTTAAAAGAAGAGTTGAAGGCCCGAGGAGGGACGTTAAAAGGTCGAAAAGCGGACCTAGTCAGTAGGTGAGTAATGGGTAAAATAAGCTAGAAAACAAGTATAATCAAATAACGTTGTCATACTTGGTACACTATAGTATATTTCAAGTAAATTATGCAAAAACTTAAACGTTCTGTCCAATTTTAGCACTATATCCTGTATTCAAAACCATGTACATAATACATAACCTAAAATAATATTTTTATGTTACAGACTGCAGTCTTTTAACCGCAATTTTAACTTTGGGATTCCTCAGGATCATGAAACTGAAGATATTAAAATTGATTGACCACAAATGGAAAGCTATCGTGTTATAAATAGTAGCACCATACTGCCTCCAGCCTATTCGACTGTATTTTGCCTTGTTCATCCTTGGGAAAGTGGTTGTTACCATTTTTATTACAACTAATAGCCACACAAAGCGGCATTATAACGATAAAAAGATAAAAATTAAACGTAAACAATCATTTGTATGGATTTTGACAGGTGTCGTAGGTCCGACGTTCGCAGCGCCGCTAGCGGCGAGTATTGTCAGTTTTCTTCCCCATTGAGTTTATTGAACAAATATCTATTGAGTTTGAGATATAGGTAATAAGTATTGCACTGTTGGTGAAATATGGACTATGGCAGTGGATTGCTTATGCGATCCTCATTACGTGTCTCTGACTAACCCTTTTAGGATAATTAGTCGGGAATCTGTATATATACTCGAATATGTACTTACAGTTGACTAGTAGTATGATCCTCTTGCTGACGGCAGGCGGCACATCGTTGGAGGCGATGCACAGGAACGCGCCCATCTGCCGGCGGTCCACGCGCCACAGCGGCAGCGAACTACCCACGTAGCTCTCCACTGCACACACATATAAACAACATCATGAATGAGTTAGGGCAACAAACACATACATAAGCCCCAAGGGGCTCCAGAAGGGCGCAGAATATCAGCGATACAGATGATGTTCATGCTGCAATATGTGCAGAGCGGGGTCTTTTTGGTTTCGTTCCCTTCGATTTTAGAGACCGTGTCGCGTGGCGGTGAAAGAATACTACCACCCCCTCTCTTCCCTTGGGTATCGTAGAAGTCGATTAACGGAGTAAAGACTGCACATACATTCGACAGCATAGAGCGGCGATGGGCACACTACCTGTCACGCTGAGCACATGTGCAGTCGCTATTTGGTGAAAAGTGGACTTATAGCAATGGGGTGTCACTCCGCAGTTTAGGTAGGTTCGTTTGGCGCGCCTCCCAGGCAGGCCGCCTAGGCGTATGGCAGAAAAAGTTGCTGCTCGCGACGCACGCTCCACGTCGCGCGTAGTCGCTTAACTCGTTATCCCCGCGCGCGCGTAAACCCAACGCTCTGTGACGTCATGACGTCAAATCGATATCGAGTCAGCGTTGCTTAACGGAATATGAACGCTCGGGTCACACGATAAGCTTCAATTTCGCGTGAAAGTCGTTAGAGAGTGAACCTTCTGTACGTAGTACTATTAGTTATTCTATGCTAATAGTAGAGAACTGCATTTGCTGTCCTCATTGCCTAGTCTCTGACTAACCCTTCGCGGATAATAGTCGAGATTATATGTATTAAGTATGTATTTTAGAGAATAGTGAACCGTTAACTCCATAATGTACAAATCGTTCCACTTTCGTTGTACATCACGGAGCAAGTTTGCTCCTTGGTGATAATAATCGGAAAGCAACGCACCCTTTTTGTTTACATTTTTATTTGCGCAACGTATTAATTCAATAGCGATATCCTGGATCACAGATGAATTAACGACCTAAATGAAGAGTGACGTTCATTTCTAAGTTGACGCAAATAAAATTAAGAAGCTGTTGTTTACGACGGCTATTTGATTGGTCTACTTTTACAGTAATAATTATACTCATAATAATATAGTATGTTTATTAGATTATTATTCTTAAAGTTTTCTTATCTTGGTGTCCCATTTTTACAACTTACACACACCCAGAACCCAGATAAAACTTTTAAAATAATTTCTTAAATAAGTTTGAAGGAGGGTTGAATTCCCCATCACGATCAGTCATGCCTATGGGCGTTAGGAAGCGGGTATATTTAAATGAGACTAAATTAATTTAGTTTCAAAATCAATGACAGTATAATTTAAAAATTAACAGCGTTTTGTTATTTTTAAAAAATGCCAAGAGGTATGCGGAATGGCGAGCGAACTACCAGCGCCGAGGCTCACGTCGAACTGAGCTCTATACGAGCGGGCGCCGCTTATAAAGGCCGGTCGCCCCACGCCGCCGCAACAACCGAGGCCGTCCGGCGCTGACGCCACTCGCAAGCCCGCACGGACTACAAGTCCCCTCTAGTCATTTTTACATCCTTTTTTTACAAATCTTAATGATACACACAGAAAGACTATTTTAATTTGTAAACAATTAGCAAAATCAACTTAAAAGAGGTGTTATTGTAAATAAATTACTCAAATCGACTAAGAAAACAAAATTAAATTAAGAAAATGCTTGATTATTATGATCGCGCCGTCACGGCCGTCCTGCACCTTCACACGTCCTCGTGTGTCTCGTCATCGGAGTTATCTGTAAAGAATAAGTTGCGGTCGAAAGAACACCCAAGCTCGGCCATTCTGGCCTCACAAAGGTGCTGTCATAATTTCAGACATTTGTCACTGATTTTTTAAAGAAAACTGTCACACAGACAATATTATTGTCACACAGACTATTTGTCACACAGACTCTTTGTCACACAGACTATTTGTCACACAGACTATTTCGTCACACAGACTATTTGTTACACAGACTTATTGGAGAAGTAACACACATAAATTTCCATCACGTTACTAAATCTACTTACTTTTGCCGTCATCGGCACATCCAGGTACCTCTAAGTTAGCACTTAATTCCAAAGGAACATAACAATTTGGCATAGCACGTATGCGGTCATGGGCATATTTGTATGTTCTATTGGAATTTAAGGCTTTCAGTAAATATCTGTCGCCATCAAGTAACCGAATAACTTTAAAGGGGCCCTTAAACTTAGCTTCCAACTTAGTCTGATTCCGCTCGTGGTTTTCTAAGAGTACAAAATCGCCTACTTTGAAATGATAAATTTTAGCTTTCGTCTTATCAAAGCGCTCTTTTTCAACAATAGCGTTACTTTGTATGGAATGTGCTGCACGTTGACGAGTTTGTTCTAAATTAACAATATTTTCATTTGAGTCATCGTCTAAAATCATTAGGTCTAAAGGTCTTGCTACTTTACCTATTAGTAATTCTAAGGGACTAGACTTTGTAACGCGATTAAATGTACTATTCAAAGCTATTTGCACTTCAGGTAGCGCGTCTTGCCATGATTTATTATTCCCTACTTCAACCGCTGTAAGCAAATTCTTTAAGGTACTCATCACACGCTCTACTTGACCATTTGCTCGGCTAGTTCCTGTAGCTATTAAATGAAGTGTGATACAATGCAGATTGCAGAAGTCTCTAAAATCTTTGCTAGCGAAACATCTACCTTGATCAGCTATAACGCGATTCGGGGCACCAAACAACGAAACAATGTATTTTAAAGCTTTAATGGCATTGTTAGCGTCAATGTTAAGTGTGTGATATAGGATGGTGTATTTTGTAAAAGAGTCAATCATTACAAATACATACTCTTTGGTGTCATTCTTACCACTAAGCTTACCAGTGGCGTCAATGTGAATAGTATGCCAAGGAGTGTACACTTTGGGGATAGGATGCAATTCGGCTTGAACTTTACCAGAACGAGATTTTGACAATCTAGAGGTAATACAATTTTCAACGAATTTGCGAACATATTTATTCATATGAGGGAACCAATAATGACAATATACTTTCTCTAGTGTTTTTTCCCACCCTAGATGCATAATGCTTTCATGTACATGGTTAATTATAGCCCACTGAAATGATCTAGGAACAATAGGTAACCAGGTGCTTCTGCTATTTCTTTCTATTTTACGGTGCAAAATTCCACGTCGGAGTTCATATGTTCCTGCAATATTCGAGGCGAGACTATTATTTTGTAAGCTTGAAATGATGGAAGTTATTTCAGTATCTTTTTGCTGCTCTGCTTGAAACCAGCTGTCACTAATTTCGATAATATGAACCCGCTTTTGAACTGTTTTTGTTAGAAATGTTTGAGATATTTGAGGAAGGGGGTTACGAGATAGAAAATCGACATGTTCCATTCGTCCGACTAGAATCTGCAAGCTTTATTTGGAGGAGCCCCGTGGTAACTTTGCCTGTTGGTATACCCTCAACAAAGAAGTCTGAATATTTATAGAGAATTTCTTTAATTTTTCAAATGACACCAAAGCAACTTCAGTATTAATGCAACTAAAATCATTGACTCTTTTACCGAACTCACATTGCGAAATAACGTTACATTTATTGATAGTTAATTTATTTTGTGCAACTTCGACCGAAAACCCTAAGTTAATTAAATCTCGTCCTATTAGAATGTCACTATCCAATGATGAATCAGGAATCACGTGAAACAATAACTCTACAGTATAGCTTTGCAAAGTAACAGTAGCTAAAATTTGAGAAGTGCAGCTTAAGTTTGTTTTACCTATACCCAACAGTGTAACTGAATCAGAATTTCTTTTACCTGGAAAACGTCGAGCTACTGCTTCTTTAATTAATGAGCATTCGGAACCAGAATCAAAGTAAAATGGAAACTTCTCACCATTATTGTAGAGATAATCTGTGGCAGGCTTGATGGCGCAGACATTCACCCTTCGGTCAGCTGTGGACGTGTCGTCGTGATCTTCAGTCTTCTTCTGCCCTTTGGTGCAATGTGGAGCGATGTGACCGGCCTCGCCGCACCGGAAACAGACGACAGTCCTCGGCTCCTCGCGTTGTTGATAGTTGCTTGTGGATGTTGACTGTGAACGATTCATGTTAGCGTTCGTGTTTTGGTTCTTGCTTGTAGATCTACGGCACTCGATGGCTAAATGGCCAATCTTTCCGCAGTTATAACAGCGGCGTGGTGGTTCCATACATGGTTTCTAGACGTCGCTAGCTTGAATAATTTTGTCAGATGGTGGCAGGCTTCTCTTCCGATAGACAAATGGCATTAACTCACGTTGTAGTTGAATTCTTGACTTAATTTCTGTAGTAAAGGCCATTCTTTGTACCTGATTATCAGTACGAGCTACGTGGGCCAAAGCTACACTTATGGCCACTTGTTCCACAGTCATGTTCTGCCACCGCGTCGTTAGTGTATTTAAAATTCTTGACACATAGGTGGACATATTTTCCCCTTCGTTTGGGCTGCTTGATAGAACTTTAAACAGAGTAGCAGCTGAAGTTTCAATGCTATCAAAACGAGATAGAAATAATGATTTTAGTTCTGCCCATGTAACTTCGTGATGATTGTTGTGTGAAAGCCATGTGGCCGCTGACCCTTTCAGGGCTCTGCTAAGAAGCATTATCAGCTGACTTCCACTTGCCGGGTTTTCTTTTAGGCATATGTCGACTGTATTACACCATGCCTGTGCATTTGCTTCTTGATCTTCAGGATTAAAATCTGGAAAAATAAGTTTAGGCGCTTTCTTCTTTGGTTCCAAGACGACTTTCATTAATTCCATCATGTTCCTATGTTGAGTTTCCAAGAGATTTCTCCATCGATCTTGCTCAGTACGTAAAATAGGACTGGCGTGCCCATCATCATTAGTTTCCGCTTCCTGGTCCATCCCCACTCCTGATGAAGGAGGGTTGAATTCCCCATCACGATCAGTCATGCCTATGGGCGTTAGGAAGCGGGTATATTTAAATGAGACTAAATTAATTTAGTTTCAAAATCAATGACAGTATAATTTAAAAATTAACAGCGTTTTGTTATTATTAAAAAATGCCAAGAGGTATGCGGAATGGCGAGCGAACTACCAGCGCCGAGGCTCACGTCGAACTGAGCTCTATACGAGCGGGCGCCGCTTATAAAGGCCGGTCGCCCCACGCCGCCGCAACAACCGAGGCCGTCCGGCGCTGACGCCACTCGCAAGCCCGCACGGACTACAAGTCCCCTCTAGTCATTTTTACATCCTTTTTTTACAAATCTTAATGATACACACAGAAAGACTATTTTAATTTGTAAACAATTAGCAAAATCAACTTAAAAGAGGTGTTATTGTAAATAAATTACTCAAATCGACTAAGAAAACAAAATTAAATTAAGAAAATGCTTGATTATTATGATCGCGCCGTCAAGTTTATTTATTTATATATTTGAACAACCAACTAGACATACACCTTACATACTAACATTTTATTTTATTTATGTAACAAAGGTGCTGCCTTACTTAAAGGCTGCCACGGAAATCATATTGTATAAAATGGTAGGGAGCGGAAGGCGCCCACTAGCAAGTGAACATAACCATTTGTCATAAATCTTAAGGATAACAATTATGGTATCCTTAATTAATTAAATATTAAGGCTTAAGTAAGTATATAATATATTTAATATTTAGTAACAAACGATTGTTTACGAATCCCACATGAAGACTGTGATGTTTTAGTCATAAAATTATAAATTTTCTATTTATTTTTATTATTTGACCATTAATAAGGAGGTACATAGAAAGTTCCTTTTGAAATTTACTTTGTAGAGACCGCGACATGCCTTTCCGTTGTTTTAGCTGCAGTAGTAAGAAATTTGACAAAGCTCCCATACAATTTATGGCTAATATCTACTAGGCAATGGTTTTTGACACCGTTTTAATTAAAGTAAAATATATTAAGCCATTTTAGTATTAATTTAGGCCATTAGTCGAAATCAGAAGATAAAGCAGTAATCAATATAAAATACACAAAGCCTCACTTATAACGTCACAAAATTGCCCTTTTAAATCCGAATCGTTTATTCAAATGTCATCGTACAACATTTTAGGGTTATGAATATTATATAATGCAGGCGGCATGGGTTCATGTGCGTAGTTCACTAAAGTCATACTGTTTTAGTTAAACTATTTATAGATTCTCGTACGGAGATATGCATGTTACCTTTCCTATACTATTATGCTTCAGTAGCATTATGGGCCTCCATTATACTATTGTAAAACTTACACACATAGATAAAATCACGATTATTATTCCAAAAGGGTTAATCAGAGACTAGGCAACGAGGACAGCAAACGCAGCCCTCTATCATGATTCACTTTTCAATAAATAGCGACTGCACATGTGCTCAGCATGACAGGTGGTGAGCCTATCGCCGCTCTATGCGGTTGGATGTATGTGCAGTCTTCAGTCCATTAGTCACCTTTTACGGCACCCAAAGAAAGAGAGAGGGGGTGGAGATCTTACATCAACAATTATATAAATGGCTTAAATACAAGTTTACAATTACACAAAATGTTTTAAATAGCCATTCAACTCATGAAAGAACCAAAAAATCCACACTATATTATGTATTTACGTCACTTTTAATAACTAATAACACTAAATCATTTCTCTTGTCAGAAGTAAAACATAAACTAACCAAAACGCAATCGGTTGTATTCATTCTCTTTGCTATGCGACACGGTTAAAAAACTTCCACGGTTGTAATACTTCCTACATAAAAAAAGTAAACTAAGCCGGTGTACAGTCCCACTGCAGGGCAAAGGCTTATATCATTAAAATCATGTCATCGCTACAATCGATGGATATTGCCACTTTGACCGATCTGGGATTTGAACCCGAAACCTCTAAGTATCGAGCCGAGCGCTTAACCACGCGGCCACCGAGGCGGAATCCCACAATAATGTTTGTTTTTTTATTCTTTATCGACTAAGTACTTGGCCTTCATCTCACCAGAAGGCCCTACTTACTCTCTTTCATCAAAACGAAATTTCGAATAAAATTTCATTTGCTTTTTAAAGCCCTTCAATTATTTTTGATATTTCAAACATGCCAAACCTATTTTGTATGAACGAAATTTCGGAAGGCATGGAAGGAATGAAAGGTGTTGGTAAAATCGACGGTAGAAGCGTACTTCACCCGGATTTCATAACAACTTTAGGTAATCTTATTTTTTAAGGCGCTATATTCTCATTTTTAACTATTTCGATTGATTGTACCGCCACCAATATAAAACATACAGTTCTAAAATTCATATATAATATAGTTGAACATATTATCTAGTGAATCTTAAAGACAGAAACATGATTGGTAATACTTCACTCGACAGAAAAAAAATCAAAGATAGCTCTGTTCAACATTTAAAAGAGCTGTAAATCAGATAATACATTAATAAATGACTTAATTTTTTTACCAATAGAAGAAACTTTTTATTATCTAGTGAATGACACATTATTTTTATATCACTTATTTTTTCAAGAGAGCGAGAGAGAAGCGCTCGGAATACCTCGCCTTAACTTTAGGCGAGCTTTACTTTTAATGTTATTTGTAGGTGAACTGTACTGTCTATAATGTTCTAATAAGAAGGGTTTATTGAGTGTCTCAAATAAAACGAGATAAAAGTTAGTAAAAGTCTATTAAATCACTGTACACAAGATTACACAAAATAATGTAAATTTGATCTCAAAACTATTAACCGGCGGGCACGCGTGTAGGGCTACGACCTCGGACCAAATATCACAATGGACAGAGTCTTTGGATTTTTAGCATGTCCGTATTTTGTAAGTGTGCAGCTTTCTATCTGTACATGGGTGCGTGACTAAAGATGTGACTAGTATATCGATATAATCACTTTAATGTGGTGTGTACCTAGTTCGTTATTATAATTGGGGGTTAAAGTTACTCACGTCCGTAGGTTTACCGTTTAGACCCTACACGTGACCCTTGGGTGGTGCTAAATGAGTGACACTGACTGAGTGGTAGAGCCACGCTGCGTTGCAGCACGCCGGGCACGCTGGGCCGGCTCGCCCGGCGTAAATACCAACCTCTCACTAAGGGTGTTACCAATCGATCGATCGTCGATCGACGGCATCGATCAACGTCGATCGAAGTTGATCGACTGGTCTGGTAGCTTTAATCGATCGATGGATACCTACCGTTTGACTAACCAATCGATCGACGACGGTCGGTCGACGTTGATCGATAGGTGTGGTAGCTTTAATCAATCGACGGATACCGTTCGTCTAACCCATCGATCGACGGTCGGTCGACGTTGATCGATTAACCCTGGCTAAATTCCATCAGCGAAATGTATTCAGGAAAGGACTCGTTGTTCTTGGCCAGTACGATGTTGCTCGTACTATTATTACGGAGACGCAAACGCAGAAGAATCTGGATGCGGCCGTTTTTTAAAGCCAACGATGGAGGGGGTACGGTAATGGTAACTTAGTAGAATATTTGTTTTTTTTTCCTAAAAATAACCTAAAATAACCTCAAAATAATTTTTTTTTGAAAACTATGCATTTTCGCACTTTGGCTCCCCCTCCCCCTCCCCTTCCCCCCTTTTTCGGTGTTGCTTAATCTAAAGTGCTTCCCAAGGTGTTTGGGGGAATATCATTGAGTATTTAAACGTTCATATTATCATCACTCATTATTATCAACATAAACATAATCTAATATTACGATTATTATCCATGGGCACGAAAAAATATATTTTTTTTTTAATAAAAGAGGGAGGCAAACGAGCAGGCGGGTCACCTGATGGAGAGTAATCACCGCCGCCCATGGACACCCACCCGCAAAACCAGAGGAATCGCAGACGCGTTGCCGGCCTTTAGGGGAGGAATAGAATTAAGGAAGGAATAAGAATTGGGAGGAGGGGGGGGGGGGGGAAGGGGCCTCCGGAACCCTCACTAGTCGGACGAAACACAACAGCACCAAGTGCCATTATTTCACGCCGAATATTAGAGAGGGTGGTATTACGCCGGGCGAGCCGGCCCAATGCGTGCTGCAACGCAGCGTGGCTCTACCACTCAGAAAAGTGAAGCGGCCGGTGCGTCTAATCAAACAGCTCGATTTAACACCCAATCCATTTTACCGGTCGATTGTCGATCGACATCGATCGGCGTCGACTAATCCATTCTACCATCGATCGATCGATTGGTCTGGTAACACCCTAATATCCGGCGTGAAATAATAGCCCTTGGTGCTGTTGTGTTTCGTTCGGGCAGTGAGGGTTCCGGAGGCCTCCCCCCCCCCCGCTCACAATTCCTATTCCTTCCTTAAATGCCGGCAACGCATCTGCGATTTCTCTGGTGTTGCGGGTGTCTATGGGCGGCGGAGATTACTCTCCATCAGGTGACCCGCCTGCTCGTTTGCCTCCTTCTATTATAACAAACAAATAAAAAATAATAATTTGTGTAGTAAAGTGAAGAGCAATACTTTTTACTATTCATATTCCCGCCCATATTATTAAGATTCAATTTTGAAGTAAGGCTAAAATTTTTACTGTAAAAAAAGATTTTTCAAAATGTTTGAAACAGAGCCTTGAATATTTTGTAGGCTCTCAGTTATCACGTCTAATAGCTTTAACCCATTCACGTCTTATTTCCGGGTATTTTGGAATCCTAAAAAAAGAATAATAAAAAGAATATTAGTAATATCGATAAAGCTTTGATACACAAATACGTACATCACTAATCATTATGCCAAAAACAAAGCTTTTAAATTACATTTAATTAAGGTTTAAAACCTGATTCTTATGAATAGTGTACGATATAGTATGATTTAGAATTAGCAAAAATTAATGCTTTGCCGTTTTAATTATTAAAAAACTCATAGTAAAGCATACATATTAAGAGAAATCACTAACGTATGAAATGATAATTCCTGGTCCCTCACACCTCCTTTTGTTGTTCTTGACGAACAATAAACAGCAGAACAAGACATTATGTCAATTGTATATTACACAAATAACACAAACACTAAGATTTCTTAATATTTCACTATTATTTAGCACAATCCAGCAATGTTTTGACCTAGTAGTCGGTCGTGAAATGACACGTCTCACACCGACAGTGCGTCGTTGCCAAACGTACATTAACTATCTCTTTTACTCATATCACACTACAGTCATACAGACAGAGATACAAATACTTTACTTTGATACACGTATGTAAAAGCGGCAACGTCGTATGACTCTGTCCATGTAATATTTGGTCCGAGGCTACGACTGTTTGGTGCGGCTACGGTATTACGGCTACGAATGCTACGATGCTTCGGCTAGGAATATTTTTGCTCAGGCAACAAACTGTGTCGCTACAACAACTGAGACGATTTTATCTTTAACTGTCGGAATACGACAATACTAATAACAATGATGTTATGGCAATATATTTTAATAAGATGGTGGACATTATTTAACCGTGTCGCGTAGCGGCGAAAGAATACTACCACCCCCTCTTGCCTTGGGTGTCGTAAAAGGCGACTAACGGACTAAAGACTGCATATACATCCAACAGCATAGAGCGGCAATGAGTTAACCACCTGTCACGCTGAGCAGATTGTGCATTTGATATTTGGTGAAAAGTGGACTATGGTAGAAGACTACTTTTTTACTGTTCTCATTGCTAGTCTCTGACTTACCCTTGGGGGATAATCATAGTCGTGATTATATGTATGTATTTATAAAAAAAGTTAGTTAGCTAATATGATTATGAATTTGACGAATGACGTAACAATAACTGTTGGAAACGTAATGTTTCGTAAAATATATTTCCCACATCACACGAAAACTTTAAATACAAGTTTCACATATGCATGTCACTCCATTTTGAAGTAATTAACCATTCCGTTTTGTCGTGCCTCTGTGGCTAATTCCCCTCTGAAATAAGAAGGGGTAATATCTTTATGCTCCTACAGGCTTAACAAAGGGCGAAGAGTACGTTTTAAGGTGCGTCCTCATAACCCTGAAGCGTGTAGGCGAATATAATGGAGTTTGCATATCTACGGAGGCGTTTTTGTGCAGCGTTTCCGCAGAAACAAGTTTAGAGTAAAGAAACGTTTATAAAATTACTACCTCCGGTGAGACGTTATCTTCAAGTTTATTTGAGCATTATTAACGAATACATACGTACATACATACACTGGGGGTTTAAAGTTACTCGCGTCCGTAGGTTTACCCGTGAGACCCTACACGTGAGCCATGGGTGTTGCTAAATGAGTGACTCTGACAGTGGTAGAGCCACGCTGCGTTGCATGCCCGGGGTAATACCACCCTCTCACGAATATCCGGCGTGAAATAATGGCACTTGGTGCTGTTGTGTTTCGTTCGGCCAGTGAGGGTTACGGAAGCCCTTCCCCCCATCCCCCACAATCCCTATTCCTTCCTTAAGCTTATTCCTTCCTTAAGACCTTGTTCAGAAGGGGCGAATTCGCCGCGAATCGTTTCGCGCGAAAGCATACGCGCGTTGTCGAGGTACTGGCTGCCCATACATTGCGTTTACAAGCATCGCGCGAGTTTCGCGACGAATTCGCGGCGATATTAACTTGATTCGAATATCAACACGCCCGCAGAACGGAGCGGTAGACAAAGACCACAGATATTACGAATAAAACCAATTATTACGGTTACAGTATTTTTCTGATATTACAGAATTTTTGTTGAGGTGGATTTAGATGGAGTCTAATTACTATCAATAAAACATTGAAAAGTCATTAGAGTTATTGATGGTTGTTAAAAATACAATTCAGAAAGTGAAAGTTAGTACTCGTAATATCTTTGACACAGGCAAATTTAAAAGTGATAAGAGAATGAAGTTAACCGTGTTTCGTAGCGGTGAAAGAAATACTACCAACCCCTCTCTTCCTTTGGGTGTCGTAAAAGGCGACTAACAGACTAAAGACTGCATATGCATACAGCAGCTTTGAGCGGCAATGGGCTTACTACCTGTTACGCTGTGCACATGTGCAGTCGCTATTTGGTGAAAAGTGGATTATGGCAGAGGACTGCTTATGCGGTCCTCATTGCCTAGTCTCTGACTAACCCTTCGGGGATAATAGTCGTGATTATATGTATTTATATATAGATAAGAGAATGGCGAACAAAGTAGGTAAATAAAGCCTGTTACAGATTCTTTGTAATTATTTAATAAGTCGAGAAATTTAATAATTAGAAAAGAGTGTTAATAGGTAAGAACTTCATAATGAAACTTACCCGAAAACATTGATTTAAATGACAACGGCAATGCCCAAGGTATAAAAAAGACACAACTAAATATTAAAATGAATTTTAGATTGCTTTTGCTAGACGACATTTAAATTATTTATTAACATATATAACTACCTAATTCAAAGTGACACGAAACCTCAATAATTGCGTCGCAGCTCTGTAAGTTAATTATAAACATAGTGATCAAAGAAACCATTAGGCGCTAGTAAAAAATTCTGCAAAGCTAAAGAAACGTGATTGAAATATATACTCGTTTTTTGCTTCATTTTATAAAAAAATACATGTCTCTGAATAGTAATAAATGTGTGTAAGTATATAATTTTAACGCAAATTTTGCTGTGCACAAATTACAAATGAGAAAATGTTTAAAAAAGACCGTGCAGTTTCGGATCCTGCTCATGGAAATTTTTCAACGTTTTCCATTTTTTTAT
Organism: Scoparia ambigualis; assembly: GCA_963921215.1. Lineage (NCBI taxonomy): Eukaryota > Metazoa > Arthropoda > Insecta > Lepidoptera > Crambidae > Scoparia > Scoparia ambigualis. Next base: position 25,074,897 of record OY992521.1, on the reverse strand, counting down.
TTATTTAAGTTAGTACCTATATTATAAATTAAAAAATGAGAAAAATATGTAGGAACAGAAACATCACAAAGACCACAATGACCAGACTTGTTCGTACGCTTGTCTTCCCCATATTTTTGTACGCAGCTAAGACGTGGACACTGCGAGAAGTGGAACGGAGGGAAATAGACGCTCTTGATGTAGTGTTGGAGAAGAATGCTTGGAGTGTCATGGACTAAATTCGCGCAAATGTCTCGATACTACAAGAACTCGGCATCAGCGTCTATTCTCCGTAGTACAATCTCGTATCCTGGTTTTCTTCGGACACGTTTCCAGGTGAGACAACTGCTACGTAGAACGCCTTGTCGCCGTCGTCCAGGGGAAGATGGATGGTACTAGACCGCGCGGGAGGTCACCCATGCGATGGACCAACCAGAAAAAGTCAGTTATAGGCGGATCCTTGAATGAGTGCTGCCGGATGACCTCCAGCAGGGAGAGAAGGCGCGACATCTTGAGGCGAATAACATTTGCCCCCTCCGATAGTACTACGTAACGAGCACGACCGCTCTGCCAAGAGCGTAACGACAAAGAAGAAGATGACTTTAATTACAAAAAATCTTAAGAAAAACGATTTTTTGATTAGATTAGATTACTAAAAACGTACAATAAGTTTTATTCAGATATTGATATATTTACAACATCCAAAACTATGTTTAAAACTGCAGTTCATAAGCTTAAGTTAAGTTAAAAGTATGTTTTAAATTGAATCTTTTAAATATTTTAATGTATAATAATACAATTAATAACCAACTGCCATAATCAATTCGAGCGCCCATGTAAACCAACCACGAACACAACACAATCAGATTCACACCTAATCTGTAAGTTATCAATCGACAAAATTCATTTACTTACGTACCTACCTATTCTTTTTTAGACTTAGGTAGTCTAAAAAAGAATAGGTAGGTACGTACGTACATGCGTTTATTAATTGTGTTATCATTTTTTAGTAGTATAATGTGTTTCTTTAATTGGCTTATGTTTAAGTAACATCTTCTGTACCTTGTGTTTAGTTATATGCTGTTGAAACATTGTTGAATAAATGAATAAATAAATAAATACTTTAGGAAATAAAATTACGGACACATACGGTACACTTCTTTACTCTTTGCAAACATAATATGTAGGTGTGAAAGCCTAAGAGCCGCGGTCCCAAATTCCCCGTCCGACCAATTTGTGAGCACACCTGTGTCGCCCCAGCGCAAGGGTTTCAGAACTAAGGCGAAGTAGAGGGTGGGGTTAAAAAGAGTACTTTTAATTAACACCATGCCATTTCGTAGGCTCATATTGTGTTAGAAGCTGGATAGCGCAAAGTCTAAGGCAGGGTTGCGATCTTTGAAAATAAGTAACTTTTACAATGATAATAATGGGTGACTAAATTTAAACATAATAAAACAAAATCTCAATATCTTTATAATTGAAATTTTGCATTCACAATGCTATATAGATATAGGATAAAATGTTTACTAACAAACAAATCAACCATTCTCAGGAAAGCTCGAATGGGATGCGAACCCTTGACCTTTATATTGCCAGTCCACTGCTCTAACCGTCTCAATACGTTAGACTTAAATGAGGAAGTTAGACTTAAAAAGGAAGAAGCAAAGATAAAGGTTGTTTTTTCTTCAATAAAATATTAAAAACAGCCTGTATACTAATCCCACTGCAGGGCCTTCATAATTGAAATTAAGTCATCGCTACAATTAATGGGTATATTAGGTATAATTTTTTAAATAGATATATATAAAAATATTAATATGGTTTAACGTAAGTATAAATGGTATCCGAGGCATACCTACTTTTTTACATACGACTTTTCTACCGAAATGCACCTGACGTCGTAAGGACGTGGTAATGATAGGTCATTACCACGTCTGCGCCTCTCATCCCGTGACCATGGTTCGGGACTCGGTCGAAAAGTCACTCGTCGGAAATAAAAAAGGTATTTTTAGGATACTTTATTAAGGTATAGGTAGTTTACAATGAAACCCATATCTTTGTTAAAAATGGAACGGCAAAGTTAAACAAACATTTATACGGGGATTATCTCTAACTTCTGAATAAAGGCATCCTACCTTTAAATACCCGACGTTTCGACCGAGTTGCACCGGTCGTGGTCAGCTGACTGCTGTCGCGATGTGCCGCCTCTGTTTGCGCGACAGAGTCTTCTTCTACAGCCACATCTTAGTAGTTAGTGTCAATCCCCGTATAATTGTTTTAAATGGAACGAGAAAGTTTAATTATAGTAGGTTATAAGTTAAAATTGTAATAGATAAAGTTTTTTCCCTATATACCAACTTGTTTTCTTATTACTTTACTGTTATCTGTACCCCTCATTTTTCATTTCTTCATTATTTTTATATAATCACTTTCATAAATACTACAAAAGGTAATTTACAATACCTACTCATAATACATGTAATACTTTTTTTATTTAGTTTACCTACTAGTTATTACATAAGTTATTTTCTTAATTGTAGTCTTGTCTAATTAATGGCTCAAGATAAACTATGACCATATACTAAGTATTAGCCACTATATGTCTTTATTGAATGAATGTATGTATGAACACAGTATATAACTGTTTGTTGCCTTAAATAAATTAAATAATAATAATGATAAGGAAATGGAAGAAAGAAGAAATAAGAAATGTAGTAATTGGTTATACAAATAAGGTAGTCGATGGTACCTTTGTCGAAATCCCTAGAGAGTGGTTTCTTCAGGAGTATGGGTTCATGGTCTTCCCTCCTCCAGGTGATTTTGGGGGGTGGATGGCCTGTCGCTTTGCAGGTCAGGGTTGCATTCTCCAGCTCCTGGACTGAAACGTCCGCTGATGTGTCATCGCTCACGATGTCTGGTGGAACTGTGAACAAAAAATTACATTATAAAAATAACTAAAAATTGATAATAAGATATTGACTGTCACAATGTTTGAGGGGCCCCATTCTAAAATGTGAAAATTTAACAAATTTACGTTTTGATACCTACACGATGTTATATTTTTTCATTTATCATCCATCCATATATTTTTAACGTATCTTATATAAGTATATATCATTGAGGTGAATATACTAGAGTAGACGTCCTATACAATAAATGTGCAGTTGTACACAGCTACAATGATACTTGTACCGTGGTGCGGAGCTTACCTAGTTGTCATAGAAATGTCTAAGCGCAGATACGACACACTGTTCATACAGATTTATTACAGAGTAGTAAAGTTGTAATGTACGAGTAATGTTGTTTAAAAACTAATATGTTAGTTTTTATGTTTATCGATTGTTTTAATTGTAATATTGAAATGAAAAAAAGTAAATTAATGCCAAAAATGAAAGTAAGTAAATAATTTATTTAATACATATTTCATAAAAATAATAAAAATCTCCGCCCGCAATGCGGAAGGTGCGTGGTTCGATTCCCGCCTGAGGATGTCTTCTTTTTTCAGTGTTTAAAAAAAATAATTACATGTATATTTAAGCGTTAATAAAACGCTAAAATAAAAAACATTAATCAAAAAAAAAAATTATAAAAATCTTTTTCAATTATTTTGGAAAAATATTTATTTAAGTAGGTACGTGTAAAAATATTACTGAGTATCAAATATTCAGATGCTCAAATTTTTCAAGCATTATTGAAATGAGATTAAAAATCGTATTTGAGTCCAGCCCGCTTCATCTGAATTACTCATTTTACGAATATTAGTTTAATTACTCACAGTCATAAAGTAAAATAAAAAAGTCGCGTTCCAATTTTTATTTAAAATTAGGACACGACTTTTTGGAAAAAATTGTCCTTGACTCCTATTATTCACAATTATATAGGCAACTTAATAGCTGGGAAGTGACTAAACAGCGTTTCTCCCGTGTTCTTTTAGCAAAACACGTGTTGTGAGACTCCATTTTATTTCTATCTACCGTACAATAATTAATAAACTTTAAAAAAAATTAAACACTTGAAATTGGCTTAATGCTACACGCGATAGCCATTAATTAAGATATAATACTATGTGACTAAACAAGGTGTAGCAGGTAAAGACTTAACAGGTCTTCCTTGTTTATTGCACTATAATGGTTAGTAACCTCTACGTGTTTTCATGACAGACAATGTGAGTGAAATTGTGTATTATTTGACAACATATTACTCTTTAACCATGTACCAGCGCTAGACCGCTTCTAGAGTGTTGTTTTCTCACGGCCAAAAGTTCAAAAGCGCCGCCATTTGCACGGCGCGCTTACGCGTTTTGTTCAACCATATTCAACGTAGTGCAACAGATAATAGATTTTACACTACAGAACGGACAAAGTTGTTGTGCATGTTTTCTTTCTACCTTTAATTAGAATTCAATCTTTATTACATTTTATTATTTCAGATTAAACCACAGATAATACTATGGTTTGATAAAATGAAATAAACTCTTTGCGTTTATTTATGACCAAATACATTTATATACATATGTACTATTTCTTCTGCCTAGGTAGTAGGTACTAAAATATAAATAAAAATATCACAGAAACGATGCATCGGAGCTAAAGATTATAGTCATTTTCCACGCCGTGTGAATCCTGTGATACCCCGAATCTAATATTTATTAATATATCTAATGATCTCGAAAAAAACGGTCAAGTTCATTAATAAAAAAGTATTTTAGGTAAGTTTATTAATTATAACGAAATCCCCAATCAAACTGTCACCATAATCTTACCCTAGTTATTATTTCACGTTAAAAGTGTCACTTCTGCACAAAACAGAAATATTGTTACTCTATATGCATTTTACCGAAACATGGCCGCCGCTTCATGTCTCGGCGATTTGATAAAATAATTAGTCAAATGCATGTTACATCGATAATTTAGTACCTACGTATTTCCAGGTGAAAAGTGATTCCTTTGGTTTTATTTGTATTTCCTGAGTTGTTTAGCACACATAAAGGTATATTTTAATAAAATAGAACACAGAATACACACGTATTGTTGCGTCTAGCGCCTGCCACAGACTACTACAGTTGGAGCGAGCTGGCTCTAACGCGTGTTACAAACAATCTAGTTGAGATGTCTTCTCTAGTACGTAGTACATAATAAAAATAATAACTCAATGGTATATATTCGATTATTTGCGTTAAAAAACTCTCAAATAAACACAAAGTTCACATATTTGTATCTTATATACACCCTCATTTTTTTGTCGTTTTAATGATATTAAGGGTGAGTTCCACCCATGAAACTGATCAACTTTCGCCAAGAAACCTATGTGCAAAAATAACAACAAAACAGGAGACAGAAAGGTGGAACTCACCCTTAATTTCATTAAAACGAAAAAAAAAAGGTGTATATATTTTTTAATTCAGTTCAGCAAATGACTCCATTCCAATTGAATTTAAATGGAAATGGAGTCCAAAAGCGAACCCAACTGGTGCAGCGTTAAAAAGACGCAATATCATTCGCCCTCACCCTGCCGGTCCACAAGTTTTCTGAACGCCTCGTTTGAAAGACCCCACATCGTAGGAGGGAGGGCAGATGTCTGCTGGTAGTTTTTTTATATTCTACAACGGTTAATTGCTTGCGTTGAGGAGCTCGATGGCCCAGCGGCTTGCGCGTTCAGCTTGCGATCTTGGCCGCTAAGCAACTTTCGCAATGCCGAGTCGCCTGATGGTTGATCAATTACAAGCATCTCGAGCTCCTCCGTGCTTCGGAAGGCACGTTAAGCCGTTGGTCTCGGTTGTTGTCGTAAGATGACAGTCGTAAATACCCACCAACCCGCATTGGGCCAGCTTAGTAGGTTAAAGCCCTATATCCCCACGTGCTATTGTCCACGTGGGAGGCCTGTGCCTAGCAGTGGTACGTGACGTTAATAGGCTGATGATGATGATGATGATGATGAAGCGCTTGACCTTCATCTCACGTGATGGTAAGTGACGATAATGTCGAAGGTAGAAGCGCGCTTCATCCGGCATCCTCAACCACTGAGGAACTGGCTATCTTATCTTAAACTGTCGGAACACAACAATGCAATAAACATCGTTGTTATGGCGACAGACTTAGATAAGATGGTGGTAGCTAGCCAGGCGGACTTAACAGCCCTACCTCCAACCAAGCCGAGCACACAAAGTTGTACCCCACGCTGGGAATCGAACCCGGGACCTCTGTGTCTAAAACCGGTGGCTTAGCCAATGTAATAGACCATTGAGGCGGTTAAAGGTTATTTTATCTTTTAGCGGTGCGACAAAGTTTTGTTTAAATACTACGCCTTAGAACTGTCAGCTGCCTGACTGAATGTAAATACCCTACAGCTCGAATGTCGAATTAATTGTCTGCCAACATTCGTGAGAGTTGGCAGACAATTAATTAGTATTTTTTAAACAAATAAAATAACACTAACTGTCGAGCTCAACCGTCAGTCAGGAACATGTTGATATTATTACTAATTATTGTTATTTGGTGAAAGGAGGAGTAATAGTCAATAGTCAATAGTCAAAATATATTTATTCAATAAACTCAATTAATAAGTACTTTGAAACGTCCAAATATTTTTTAATCTACCACCCATTCAGGACATCATTTTTTAACTGTGGCAAAGAACGGGCGCAAGAAATCACAGCGCACAGAAGCAACGACATTTACAAAAAATATATATATTATATGTCGTTACCAGGTCACAAAATACAAAATATGAATTTGAATGTAAATAGTTTAATTAAATATGGTGCTCTATATCAATTAATTATAGGCAATTAGAAATAGCTGTTGGAGTAGGTACTTGGAGCATTTCAGACCCAAGCTGTTTTGTCTTCTGTTTAATCCGACACTTTATAATAAGCTTTTTTATAAAGCTTTTCTTTGATTTTGATTTTAAATTTATCAAGATATAATTTCTGAATATCATTTGGTACTTTGTTGTATAATCGTACACACAGACCCTTAAAAGAATTATTTATTTTATGGAGCCTAGTATAAGGCACTGCTAATTTGTTCTTACTTCTAGTATTTAATTTGTGAATATCACTGTTTTTTGAAAACATTTCAGTATTTTTATGAACATAAATCAAATTTTCATAAATGTATTGTGATGCAACTGTCATTATATTTATGTTCTTAAATCTCTCTCTGAGAGAGTTGCCAGCCTTTAGGTTATAGATTGCTCGAATAGCCCTCTTCTGAAGCACAAAGATAGTTTGAATGTCGGCAGCATTTCCCCACAGTAAAATGCCGTACGACATTACACTATGAAAGTAACTGAAATAAACTAATCTAGATGTATCAACGTCAGTTAACTGACGGATCTTCATTACTGCATAAGCTGCAGAGCTAAGTCTATTCGACAATTTAGCTATATGTGGGCCCCACTGAAGCTTGGCATCTAACGTGATGCCTAGAAACACAGTGGTGTCCACAGGATTCACATTCCTATCTTTAATTTGTACACTAGTTGTTACTTGCTTAACATTAGGCAGTACAAATCTTACACATTTGGTTTTTCCCTCGTTTAAAAGCAAGTTATTTACACTAAACCAGTGAACAATCTTTGAGATCACATTATTCACATCGTCATAATTTGGGTGTCGTCGTTTCACTTTGAATAAAAGTGAAGTATCATCAGCAAACAATACTATCTCATGACTGTCTTTTACAAAATAAGGTAAGTCATTAATATAAACCAAAAACAAGAATGGACCAAGTATTGAACCCTGCGGAACTCCCATTTTAACCACTGATCCCGGAGATCTCTTACCGTTAATGTCGACCTTTTGAATCCTGTTACTCAAGTATGAGATTAGAAGGCTCAAAGAAGCATCTCTAATAGTTAGTATTAATAGGTACTTATTATCTGTAGTCTCTTACTGAACTATTCAGAGGTAATAATAGCAATTGTTTGTAGGTATGTATAATAATTACTAATAATTTACATACATACATATATATAATCACGAGTATTATCCCCGAAGGGTTAGTCAGAGACTAGGCAATGAGGACAGCAAAAGCAGTCCTCTGCCATAGTCTACTTTATTTTATTTAATTTTTTTTGTTCAGGATAACAAACAATTGCATAATAAAGCTTAATACTACTACAAAACTATAATCTAAAACAATTATTGTAATTACGCAACCAACACCATTATTATCCTCATAATAATATTAGAAATAAAGTAATTAAATACAAACAAACTGAAGCAAACAAACAATGTTTTTAAATTTTCTATAAATGCAACTGCAACTAAATTATAAAGGAATACAAGCTAATTTTTCAAGGATACATTATACACCAAATAGCGACTGCACATGTGCTCAGCGTGGAAGGTGGTTAGCCCATCGCCGCTCTTTGCTGCATGTGCAGTCTTTAGTCCGTTAGTCGCCTTTTACGACACCCAAGGGAAGTGAGGGGGTGGTAGTATTCTTTCACCGCTAGGTACGCGACAAGGTCAGACAATTTCAGTTTATTTATATAATTCTAGCTTCCCGCCATCGCCTTTGTCAACGCTTACTTAGAAACACAGTCATGTTTCAGCCATTTTGCACAATGTTTCTTTAAATTATAAACCATTCTCAGCTATCGCTCTTTCTATTATTGAAAACCGCATAAAATCCATTACGCGTTTTAGAAGAATAAACCGAAGCCACAGACAGAGGAAAACGGCGACTTTACTTATTATAATATGTTATATGATGACGATAATGATAATATTTAATGTGTTGTATGTATCGGCCGACAGAGTTAGAAAATGTCATATTTTGTAAGGGCTTAAGTCAAATTTCTTACTCTATCAGATAGATTGCCACTCACTCGTGGAAATTTTCTGACACTAAAATTGGCGCAACTGTCAACGTCAAATTTGACGGAATCGAGCATAGACTATGCGATATTTTGCGATCACAATGCATAAAATGTACCACAGAACCGAAATAATTAAACTTGTTCATAGTAAAGTAGTCTGTAAGTCTATGAAAACACGGTACAAAGTCAAGTTTGTTTTTGTAGGTGCGATCTCATGCGACCGCTTGGGGGCTGAAGGGATGGAGTTTCTCCCGTGTTCTTTTAGCAACAACACGTGTTGTGAGACTCCATTTTATTTCAATCTATCGTACAATACTAAAATGTACTTTAAAAATATATACCACTTGAAATTGGCTTATTGGTAAACGCGAAGCCATTAATTAAGTTTTAATAATAATATATTGATGATTCAATTCGTCTGTAAATGTATATTTAAGTACAATAGTACAACGGCAGCCTAGCAAAGCGATCTGCCCAATTTTCGCAAGTCATGGGTTTAATTCCAAGATCGGGGAAACACGTTTGGATTTTTTTATGCTTGAGTTTGTAATCGGGTTGCCGTCGGGGTTTAAGTACGTTAGAGAAAGCCTTTGACCCTGCTTATCCTAATATCTGTTACTATCCAACGACTGTCGTCTGGACACGGCTTAAAATATCACATCGAGCACCATTTGCCACCGGCTTGGACGGCTTAACGCGTTTCTAAGGCGAAGGCTGGGGCCGTTCAACTTTCATCGAAAGTTGTTAGAGCAAAACAGTAATCGTATCCTATTTCAATAATGTAAAAACATTGCGTTATTAGCAAAAAAGGAGGGGAATAGTCCTATAAGTACAAAAAGATAATAATGCTTGTATGATTTTTTTTAGATTTATGTTACTAAACCATTAGTCCGCAAGTCCGCCTCTGTACTTTACGTGCATAAAGTGTTTTAAATAAATAAATAAACCAATACCCGTCAATTGGTCAATTTTGGGGGTTAAAGTTACTCGCGTCCGTACGAGTAGGTTTACCTTTGAGACCCTACACGTGACCCCTGGGTAGTGCTAAATGAGTGACACTGACTGAGTGGTAGAGCCACGCTGCTTTACAGCACGCATTGGGCCGGCTCGCCCGGCGTAATACCGAATAATAAACCGAATAATAATATATATATCGAATAATAAAGCCCGGCGTAATAAAAACTCTCACGAATATCCGGCGTGGAATAATGGCACTTGGTGCTGTTGTGTTTCGTCCGGCCAGTGAGGGTTCCGGAGGCCCATTACCCCTCTCCCCTCTCACAATTCCTATTCCTTCCTTAACCCTATTCCATCCTTAAAGGACGGCAACGCGCCTGCGATTCCTCTGGTTCTGCGGGTGTCCATGGGCGGCGGTGATTACTCTCCATCAGGTGACCCGCCTGCTCGTTTGCCTCCTTCGATTATAAAAAAAAAAAAATTGGCTATTTGACAGTTGTAACAATAAAGTATAAAATATGTCGTATGTGGTATATGTGGTAGTTTATAATTTAACAATAATTATCCAATACATTTTTTTAATAAGATAATTTGTAAAATATTTTATTTTTACAAAATAAATTGGCGATTTTTTATCTATGGATTACAAGACCTGAAACACGGGCGGGCAGCCAAGATTGAGCTTCGTGTGACGTCACATTTCACAAAATAAACAAAAACTGTCTGTCAGGTTTCAAGATAACAATTTTGTTTGAATATTGAAGTGTGTCGTCATAGGGAAAAATTTCACGTGCCCAACCGTTTTCGCGCGAAATATAAAATTATTTGAGAAAAACATGTTTTTTTTCTATTAAGTAATTAAATAAAGCTTTTTCAAAAAAAAAGAGGTATAAAACAAGTTCAAAAAAACAAGTTCCGAGAACTGTCAAGTAGCCTATTTGACAGTTGTAACAATAAAATATAAAATATGTCGGATATGGTAGTTTATAATTTAATGATAATTATTATTCAATAGTTTTTTTAATTAAGATTACCCGTCGCTGCGCCCGCCGCTGCCGCTCGTAAAGCGACAGCCCTACACAGTTTAGGCAATTATCGCTCGCTCGGGGGCCAAGTCAGCCTACTTGTTTCATTCTGCTATGCTAATAGTCTCTGCCTACCCCACCGGGAAACGGACGTGACGTACGACCAAGGAACTTCCTGAGGCTCAAATCTGCTAATTTACGAATGGCTTAATTGAATCGCAATTGGATCGCATTGTAATTGTTTGACACATTTGGTATTCTCTTACTCATTTAAGAATACCAAATGTGTCAAACAATTACAATGCGATCCAATTGCGATTCAACTATGCCATTCGTAAATTAGCAGACTTGGGCCCCTGGTCGACCACTATCCGGTGATATTCGCTTGCAGTCTTGTAATTGATGTTGAGACGGCAACAACCAAATGAGTAAAGGCTATTAAAAAGTGGAAGATTATGTAAATGACAAATATGTATGGACATAGTGCATGTACGAGTATAACTTATTAGATATTGTATTTGTATATTTCTTTTCAAAATCATGTTAGGTACGATTTAAAGAACTTACGTGTGACTTAGAGGAAGAAATAAGAAAGGCCTCCTGAGTTTCTTTCAGTGATATTCGCTTGCGCTCCTTTTCGGCCGTTCCATTCCATTTATTTTAATTTAATCGCCTCTGTGGTCTAGTGGCTAAGCCATCGGTTTCAGACCCAGAGGTCCCGGGTTCGATTCAAAGCGGAGGGCACATCTTTGTGTGCTCGGTTTGGTTGGTGATAGGGCTGTTAAGTCCGCCTGGCTAGCTACCAACATCTTATCTAAGTCTGTCGCCATAACAACGATGTTTATAGCATCGTTGTGTTCCGTACAGTTTGAGATAAGGTAGCCAATTCCTCAGTGGTTGATGATTCCGGGTGAAGCAAAAAATAACATATAAGGCGTCTGCTAGAAACTGCAAGAAAAAAGGAAAATGAATGGTCTCATTGCAAACTAACGTAGGTACTTATCGCCCGGCTGACGCGGACGGGTCAACAGACGGTTGGGTCAACGACCGGCCGCTGCTCGCGCGTTTTTTTTTAATGTGACACGTCATAGTGACTAGATCCTGCCTGATGGTAAGCAGCCGATGTAGTCCAAAATAATGAGAGCGCTCCTGACCGTGGAACAAGCACGGTAACAAGCGCACCCATTCATGACGGCCTGCATAAATGCCGTTTCACGCCCCGTTTAAAAGACCTGGGATTATAGGAACTAGGAAACACATGCGCCGGCAGAGAATTCCGCGTTTTAAATAATCGTTATTTTTAATTCCTTTCCATTTTATTTATCATATGTTATTGCTTTAAAACAAGATAGATACTCAAAGACTATCTAATGAAAATTCACAAAATGAATTATTTAAATAAAAATGAAAAAAAAACACGATTTTTTTTGACATGTTTTTACACCTGACCAGCCCTTGAAGTTTCTTGCGGTTTCTAGCAGTCACCTTTTATATGTTGAATAAATGATTTTGATTTGATTTAATTTGCTCACAATCTACGCGCACGCTATTATACGTTAAGAATAACACAATAATAATACCAACCCTTACACGCATACACCCAGCCAGACACACACACACATACACGCACACACACTCAATCACTCACACCCTCACACACACACACACACATTCACCCTCAAACACACTCATACAATCACACAGGTATTAAGCATGAAGTTGCATAAAAACATTAATAATTGTTTATTGTTAAATTAAAATCATTTTCGGATTTACTATACAATTATACTCTCGCACCTGAATGGTTTGTCACAAGTCAGGCTAGTCCTAGTGCGGAAACCACCGCTAATTATTATATTTTGGCATACTATTACATATAATTTTTTCTCGTAAATTTGTTTGTTTTATATTAGTCAAAATGAATGTCATATGTTTTTATGTTAATAAAGATATTATTACGTACACGCGGTCGGAATGAGCGGAAGCAAATGTCGCTGAATAAGTGGCCGACCGGGAAGTTCCTCCATTGTATGTATGTGTTATGTAGGTCCCCGGATGAGCATTTAAACATCTTACGAAACACAAACCGCCCAAAACTCGTCAGCAAACGAAAGTTAACACAGCACAAATCGCCTCTACGGGCCTGCCAATTTTTAACGCGAAAACTTTCCCCCTAAACAGGCCACCTTCGGAGGGGAATGAAGGAGAGAAAGAGATAGTGAGAGAGAAAAAAGTAAATTTTCACAATAACGTTGTGATTTATCGCTCCCGTCTGGGGTAAGGCTTTTTGCTCTACCCGTTCCAGCGCATTTACATTTCGGGTCTTGCTAAACTCTGTTGTGCACCCACTTTAACTGATGTTCAGGGACCCGTTACATATTAGAAGACTGAAAGTTAAGGAGTTGGAGGCATACTTACTAAGTGTTACTTTGGGTAACCTGTGAAAACAGTCTCGTAAAATGGCCGGTACTTTTTGATGCATACTCGATATTTAAGAAAAAATACCTACTGTAATTAGATTTTCGTTTTTTGTAACAATAAAGGATAAGATCTAGAACAGTCCACTTCTTTGTTTGCAAAATGTGACTGCTCCTTCACCAATTATCTCGTTTTGCTTGTTTTTTTCTCGGTGATAATTCTTCATCCTGTATTCTTAAATTATTGTCGGTTTAAATCATCACGCTACGCTAGCCCAAAGCGGGTTGGTGAGTTTTACGACTGCTATCTTATTACAACCTTAACCGGGTCGCGTAACGGTGAAAAAATACTACCACCCCCTCGGAGTAATAGTCCTACGATTTACTGTCGGCGGTCATCTGGCTTTCGATATAGTTAATATTGTGTAATTTGATGGTTATGGTTTTTGAAGACCTCCGTGGTCGAGTGGTTAGCGCGCCGGGTCTGGCACCGCGCCATCTCTGAGGTCCTGGGTTCAATTCCCGGTCGAGTCAATTTAGAGAAAGTGGTTTTTCTAAATTGATTTCGGGTCTGGGTGTTTTTCTATGTTTATGTATATTATCCGATAATCTAGTTTAACCATATTAACGAGTTTCAATAGAAGCTTATGATAATTAGTGTGAACGTGTGAACGTAATGGTTACCCCTAAAAAAGCGTTCATGACATTGGGAATTACAACAACCGTGTCTACCACCACTCCCTCTCTTCCCTTGGGTGTCTTAAAGGCGACTAACGAACTAAATACTGCACATACATCTAACAGCATAGATCGGCGATGGGCTCACCACCTGTTACGTTGAGCACATGTGCAGTCGCTATTTGGTGAATAGTGGACTACGGTAGAAGACTGCTCAGTCTCTGACTAACTCTTCGAGAATAATAGTCGTAAAAGAATTACATGTATCTTACCACACCATGGCTTTACGTGCCTTCCGAAGGTTGGGGGAGCTCGAATTGTTTTTAATGTGGTCACCCATCCAGTGACTCGTCATTGAGAAAGTTGCTTAACTGACTATATCGCATAATACATAATATCCCACAGCTTTATGCACTGTCATTGAAACCTTCAAGCCCACCAAGGTGTCTGGCGTTCTAAAACAGAAGTTGCTCCTGCGATCTGCTACTGTTTAGAAAAGAAACAAGCAGCACCCACTGCTACTAGCAGCTAGTATCCTCTAAAACCAGGGCAACATACTAACGGTAGCGGATTGCCCTGGCGACACTGAGTGGAGGTGCAGGACCTTTTAGTGGGTATGCTTCCCTTGGGGGGTAAGTCCCATATAATCGTATTATGAGTATTCCTAGGCGCAGTATACCTACATACATATATTCAGGACTATTATTCCTAAGGGGTTAGTCAGGGACTAGGGAATGAGGACGTTAACAGCCATAGTCCACGTTTCACCAATGTTCAATATCTGTCTTGGCGATTATTTATACTATGGTATAGAAACTCCTTGCCGAAGCTAGCTGGATTTGGAGCGGATCTTTTTTTTTCTGACGACGTGTCAGTTGGCGTTTTCTTTTGTTCTAATTTAGAACTGCTACTGAAATTAGCACGTGCGACGTTCACACCAAAATTATATAAAATCTTTTTCTACACAAAACCGAACAAAGAACTGCAGACCGAGTTTCCTCAGAAAGCTGGTCGTGGTAAGTGTTTTTTGCCATATTATGGGTAGTTGCAAAGGCAGATTACAATACCAATATCATTGTGTAATTTAATAGTTTTAATTCCAACAGGTAGGTTTATACAGTCCACTCTCTAAAATTATTCCCATGGCTACTTTGCTGCCACAACCAAATCCTTTCGAGACTCGGTGAGCATTTTGCGAATTAGGCATTATGCGACTAAACGTAATTTACAACTGCACATATTGTGCTCAGCTTGACAGGTGGTGAGCCCATCGCCGCTCTATGCTGTTTGTTTATGGTCACACCAATTATCTAGCCCAAGATAAGCTTCTATTGAAACTCGTTAATATGGTTAAACTAGATAACGGATAAATATACATAAACATAGATAAACAGCCAGACCCGAAATCAATTCAGAAAAGCAGTTCTCTAAATTGACCCGACCGGGAATTGAACCCGGGACCTCAGAGATGGCGCGATGCTAGACCCGGCGAGCTAACCACTCGACCACGGGGGTCGTCAAAATGTATGTGCAGTCTTTAGTCCGTTAGTCGCATTTTACGACACGGGAAGAGAGGGGTTGTTAGTTAGAAATAGAAATAGAAATATATTTATTGCTGATACTGTGTACATTTTGCTGGTGATAATACAATACATGGGAATCAACAGTATTGCCCATTACGAGCATGCAACATTATTACGCTAAATAGCAACTTAACTCAATTATTTTTAGTATGAAAATATTCATCTAAAGTGTAAAAAACACTCTCTACAAGCCAGATTTTTAAAGATGACTTAAAGTTTAGTAGATATATATATATAAAAACTCTTATGCTGGTACTGAAAGCACTCTTATAAACATATGATTCCACACGGTTCGGCAGTTGTATGACACAGTATGAGTAATGCATTTTATCCTGCAAAAACAGGGCCTCAAACTAAGTCTAACACAGCGCCAACTAAGTATGGGGACGTGTTGATATTCAAAACTGTCAACGCGCGCCCAGAATTACCCACGTCGGTCGTCGCCAAAACATAAAAGCTTCCCTGATCCGTCGATCAGGCCTCCGATCTCGCTACGGTTTTATTTATACCCGTTCTCAATCGCACCATCAAAGTGCAAATACGTGCCAATCAATCATGTCGGATTTAACGGAGTAGAGGAAGAAATTAAGCCTTTATTGACATTTTGCGACATCGTACTTTTTATATTTCGATAGCTATTTTCTACGTGAAAGAGTTTATATTGAAACAATGTGAGGCTTTTAGGTGAATTACAAGTGATCTGAATTGGTATCGAATGGGCTGTGTAGTTAACGAATAAAATTTGCCTTTTTAATTGCCCTTTTTTCTGGTGTTATTTATTGAGTTTGTGTTTTTATTTTTCCAAACTATAGGGGCATTAAAACAATATTTGTTTATAATATGTACGCATTTTAATAGCAAACTCATAGTTTTCTGATAATGGATTTAAAAATATTTTGCAAATGATTGTCACTTTTTGCCAAAATAATGTTGTCATCGCCATTTAATCTTCACCATAATAATAAAAAAAAGCAAAACATCTGCAAAACGCGTCCAATTCGAAATTGGAATCTCCAATTTGATTTAAGAATGCTTTGGGGCCAGCAACCGGTAGCATGATAAAAAATAAAATAAAAGAAAAACGACAAAATTGGTAAAGGAGCCGTAACATTTGGCAAATAAAAAAAGTGAATTGTCAAAGTTTGGTCGTCGGCTGGCGGCTGGCGCGTGTCTATTGGAGTTGCGGAGCGCCCCCGGCGACACTTTGTGTAAACGCACCGAAATAAGAAATGGCTGTGACGTGTTAATATGTTTTTGTTGGGCGCGATGTTCTTTTGTTTTTATTTTGTTGCCTTTTATATCATTGTTCATCGTCATTATTGGCCTTTGCGTCTGTAGCAGACGATTTATGGTGCAACATCTGACAGACGTCGCCTTTGATGGCTAAATAGACTATAGGAATTGATGTCGCCTCTGTCTTATTAATTCTGACGACCTACGTGGTCGAGTAGATAGCACGCTGGTTCATTTGACTCAATGCCCTTTAATTTATCTGGATCTTGTACCCTTCAAACTGGAGAAAGGGAAATAGAAATAAAAAAAAGGCTCCGATCTTGTAGGAGGTAATAGAAAAAAATATATTTATAGACACTCCGTCCGATTTTTTGTACAGCCTGCCTTCAATTTCTCAGTTCGGGTAATGTGTCATCAACCAGGAGACATTCACTGCTGGACAAAGTCCTCCACCAAGGATCTCCACCATTACCGCTACCCGCGACCTTCACCAGATCGTCGGACCACCTTGTTGGAGACCTGCCCATACTATGCTTACCGGGTGCGCAGTCGCCACTCAAGAACCGTTATGCCCCAAACGGCCATCGGTTCGACGAGCGTAGGGCCCTGCCCATTGCGACATGAGCTTAGCAATTTTGGGTAAAGTGAGTTTTGTAAATATTCGATAAAACAGTGCGTAGCGGTGAAAGAATACTACCACCCCCTCTCTTCCCTTGAGTGTCGTAAAAGGCGACTAATGTACCAATAACTGCACATACATCCAACAGCATAGAGCGGCGACGAGCTCACCATCTGTCACGCTGAGCACATGTGCAGTAGTTATGTATGTATGTATTCATACGTAGCCCGATTTAGTGATGACTACTCGCATTTATGACGTTAACTAATTACCCACTTAACAAACAGAATCGATAATAAATTAAATCAAAAGATAATCCTTTAACAAAACCGTCTGCCAATACGAATGCAGAAGCAAAACGTAATTCTCCAGTGAAACGGGAACGTCGCCGCAATTTCCAAAGAAAATAAAAATTTTAAAGTTGAAAATAAATAAAGTTTGTGTGAAGGAAGTTGGCTCTCGAGTAACGACAGATGGCGTAACAGCCTGTGTTGCTACATAATATTGGAGAAGTTAAGTTCCTTCCGCGATAATATAGAAAGTAGTTCATAGAGAGACTGTGCAGGGAACTATTGGAAACTGGTTATTGTACAGCAGTTCCGATGCGAAAGTTAGGAAACAGTAAGAGCTTCACCGCGCTTTGAATGTCTACAAAAAATATACTGCTGCAATAAATGATAATATGAAAAATCTTAAAGATTTTGATATAAAAAAATCGATTTATTGCCCTTGTAGTTTAGTGGTTAAATCACCAGTCTCGGACGCATTGCACCA
Organism: Scoparia ambigualis; assembly: GCA_963921215.1. NCBI lineage: Eukaryota > Metazoa > Arthropoda > Insecta > Lepidoptera > Crambidae > Scoparia > Scoparia ambigualis. The sequence goes on along the minus strand of OY992521.1, from coordinate 25,056,806 downwards.
AGTTCGATTTCCTGTAAATTTATTGTAGGTATTGTTTGTTTATTGTTTATTGTAGGATTGGCTTGGTTGGTGATATACACGTTATTCGTTTACAGTTCAAAGATAATTCATTGTATTTTCTCTCCTAGTAAGGTAAAATAAAGTGTGGTCTACATAATGTCCCACTCCTGGGCGAATGCTAGGCTAGGCTAAAAAAAAATTATAGGTGTCTCCGGCGTGATGGCTTCACGCTTGACAAAATTATATAATTATAATACTTATAGTAAAAAGCAAAATAGATTGTCCTGATTTACTAAGGAAAATAAATTTTAGAGTTCCACGCTGTATTCCTAGAAAATCTATAACACCTATCTGCCCGTCGTCGTTCCGTTCTTGGGATTAACTATGGCATACCGAGACTTTGCAGATTAGTTAACAATCACAGTAACTGTATAGACATAATTTTAATGACTCCATACGGAGCATTAAGCGTACATTATATGTGGCCAAGAAAAAACTGTTATTATTAAGTTTAAAAAAAAGTTAGAGATATAGTTTAATTTTATTATTTATTTCGTAGACAAATTACTAGGTACTCTTTTTATTTGTCATGTGGTGTCTACCTTTAATTAGTTTTTTGTATTTACCTGTTGTTACTTTTATTTTATGTATTACTAGCGGCCGCTCGCGGTTTCACCCGCGTGGTTCCCGTTCCCTTGGGAATATCTGGATAAAAAGTATTCTTTGTGTTAATCCAGGTTATAAACTATCTGTATTAACGTGAAAGAGTAACAAACATCCATCCATACTTACAAACTTTCGCGTTTATAATATTAGTAGGATAGTGAATGTATTAGTACAAAAACTGTTGGTAGGTCATTTAAAATAAATAAGTATAAAATACAATGCGGGTTAGTGATCACAAACCCGTACTATGAACAAAAATCCGAAACACTTCGCCCAATGAAATCCTCCCAAACGTCACATTCAACTGTTTCTAAACAAACAAGAGGAGTGTTTAATAATTTAACGCACGCGTTCACTACTATTTGTTCGTTCCAATTGCTGCCCGTTCAATTTAGTGCCATTCTGTGTTTCTGAAAAACGCCAGCGCGGCATGAAAAACGAATCGTCATGTCGTATTGTGCGATTCGACGATTGAACATTCACTACACTGCCACGTATATTTGACAACAGTGTGGCCGTTCTGTATAGAAAGTTATTGTTCTATGCATTTTTGTTTTTCCCGTGCCGTTTGGTATAGTGGCTAACCAAAAGAATACTACCTACTCCTCTCTTCCCTTGGGTGTTATAAAAAGCGACTAACGGACTAAAGATTGCACTGCACATATACATTCAACAGCATAGCGGCGATGGACTCACCACTTATCACGCTGAGCTCAGTGCAGTCGCTATTTGGTGAAAAGTGGACTGTGGTGGAGGACTGCTTTTGCGATCCTCATTGCCTAGTTTCTGGATGTCACGCTGAGCTCATGTGCAGTCGCTATTTGGTGAAAAGTGGACTGTGGTGGAGGACTGCTTTTGCGGTCCTCATTGCCTAGTCTCTGACTAACCTTTCGGCGATAATAGTTTGATTATTATGTATATATTGTTCGATTCATCGATTAAACATTCGCCCGCTATGTTTAGAAAGTTATTGTTCTATGCATTTCTGCTTTCGGGTTGTTATGTAATGGGAGTGTTGTAGAGTTTAATTGCCTTTGTGGTTCCTGGTTCGATATTTAGGGGTATTGTACATGGTTTTACTCATTTTGGTTTGTAGAAGGGCTTGTTAGGAGTTTCTCCCGTGTTCTTTTAGCAACAACTCGTGTTGTGAGACTCCATCTTATTTCTATCTACCGTACAATAAACTTTAACGTAAATAAACTTTAAAAAAAAATTAAACACTTGAAATTGGCTTGACGCTACACGCGATAGCCATTAATTAAGATATAAAAAGGGCTCGTTTTAAGTCCGCTGGCATACCATCGTCTTATGTAAATCTGTTACCATAACATCAAGGTTATTAGCATTATTGTGTTCCGCCAGAGATAAGTATATAATCAAGTATTATTACACATTTCTAGAAATAAATTAAGCATTCTATCATTTAGGTTATCCCCTTGTCTGTCGCGAGACTTCGCGTCTTCATGGGTCTTCCTAGAGGCATCTGACAATTGAATTGTGTCTGGTCTAGCATCACAACCTAAAAAAATACGAATTTTTTGAAATCGATTAATTACATTTTGATAGTAAAAGACTGTACTTACCTTAACAAAATGATTTTTTTTTAGAAAATCGTACACAGCTTAATACTACTCATGTAAAGAGCCAAAATGGAATTAAGTCATCCGTTTCACGGTTCGCGAGCGCGCCTTGCTTAAAATCCAATTCTAGTTTTTTCCGGCTATTGATTAGCTCCGGGTCTTTATTAACCCTATTTACCTACTAATAACTTAGACTGTGGACGAATGTTAACGCAAATAAAAATTTACCTTAACCGCCTACAAGGTATAGTGGTTTAAACCACCGATCAAAGACGTAGGTACATTCACCAGGCAGGCCTAATGCGGTTTGTTAGTTTAGCAACTGAATACCATGTACCTTTTAGATACTAGTAATTAGCACGTACTTTAACTTATGAACTAGTTTATTTAAGTACTTTAAAATATAAGAGCTAAGTGTGCAGTCATCATAATGTGCCCGAATAACAAAAATATTTCAGTCCTTCACATAAAACCGAGCGCTAAGGTGCGCTTTCTTTAGTATAGGATTTAGTTTTCTAAAAGTCCTATTTTGCTTTTAAGTGTATTAAAAAAACTTGTTTACCAAAAAGCAATTTTAGGAATTATCTATATAAGGATTCTTGTTGGGGTGCGTATCATTTCATATAATGACAAATGAACTAATTTCAAAGAACATAACGTTCATTGGATATAATTTTTACTTGTTCTAAATACACTTCGTATAACAACATTACGTATATTATTCATTTGATATAATCTATATCTCATATTCTCTAACAACTTATTCTATAAAGCTATATTGGTAGAATAATCATATTCTATAACTTCATTTGATATAATTTTTGCTTAAAAATAAGAATAACATTTTAACCCTAAATTGATTTCAAATATTGTCTTAAAAAGTTTATACGTTGTGTTTTCGATTATGGTTGTGCTAAAAAAGTCAGTGACAGAAACGAATTGCGGCAAAACCGATTCCACGTAGACTTGTCTGCCCTACGCTAGAGTGTAATTCAATCCCGCGTAGGCGCGGAACGGCGAGGCGGCCCACGAGCTGAGGAGCAGGTGGGTTTAACGCTCGCCGCCGCGGCTGAGGCTGGCAGGCCAAGCCGGCCAGCAAGCCGAAGCTGCGGTGGTGAGCGAAAGCCATCTGCGACGATAAGCTCGTGTGGGACCGCCGGAGTCCCGCAGCGCCGGAGCCGTGACAGAAAACATGCCTGCTTGCGTGCTGCATGCCTGTTTGCATGGTGCATGCCTGCTTGCATGTTGCATGGCTGCCTGCATGCTGCATGCCTGCCTGCATGCTGCTTGCATGCTGCATGCTTGCTTGCATGCTGCTTGCTTGCTTGCATGCTGCTTGCTTATAACATGAGTAATGTTTTATATCATTTAATTATTATATCAAATGTACATTATATCAAAGGTACATTATATCAAAAGTATATTATATCAAATAAAATTATAGAATCTAAAATTATATTAAATGTTTATTATATTAAGTTAGTTGTTATATCAAATGAAATTATATGAAATGAAATTATATTATCTGAACGTTAGACCATAAGTAATTATATCAAACATTACACACCCAATCTTTCTTGTTGTCGTGACTTTTCTAAAATTTTAGTCAGACAGTGATGTTGAACAACATTGACAAGAAACACGTTCAAAATCATTTATTCAACATAAACCTTTACAGGCAATTATTTCCGTCATAAACAAAATAACAGTGAACTGACGTGTAGTTAAATCTTAAAAGTTAATCTAACTAACTAACCCACCTACGTACCTAATCTACCTACTTAGGTAACTAATCTACCACCAGCTCGGATTTTGGAAGAGCCTTCTACTGAGAAGAACCTGGCAAGAAACTGTTAAATTACGAAACAATATTTCAGTACTCCATTTTTTTTATATATAAGAAGGAGGCAAACGAAGACGGAGGGTCACCTGATGGAAAGCAATCACCGCCGCCCATGGACAACCGCAAAACCAAAGAAATCGCAGATGCGTTGCCGACCTTTAAGAAAGAAATAGGGTTAAGGAAAGAATAGGAATTGTGAGGGTTGGGGGGAGGGGGGGAAGGAGCCTCCGGAACTCTCACTGGCCGGACGAAACACAACAGCACCAAGTGCCATTATTTCACGCCGGATATTCGTGAGAGGGTGGTATTACCCCGGGCGAGCCGGCCCAATGCGTGCTGCAACGCAGCGTGGCTCTACCACTCAGTCAGTGTTACTCATTTAGCACCACCCAGAGGTCACGTGTAAGGTCTCAAGGGTTAACCTACGGACGCGAGTTGTTAGGATTTAAATAAAAGATGCCGATTATTAGCAATTTGTTTTATTACTTCACAAGACATGACACGCACAGACCGACCGGACATTGAACAGGACGGAAGTTGCCAACAACAAAAACATACTAAATAAGTAAATTATAGGGTTGCCAGTTTATTATAATTTCATTGACATTTTACAACACCCCCTCTCAATGAAATAACATCACACAATAAACTTTTTAACTTATTACATTTTATTACTTTACTATCTTTTATTGACTTTTATTGACAAACCATGGTTTGAAATTTCCATAAATTCCAATTTCTTGAACCTTCCAGTCTAATCGAGTTGAAACTGTTTTCGCCTTCCATCTTGCCCAAAGATGTATTTCTCCGCCTTCCTGCCGTTTGTGTGGTGAAAATGACGCCGAGCACGCCGCCAAATCTAACCTCACAATCTTGCCGATACGCCGACCGCGACTGCAGTTGTTTTTACAAAATACATTGCGCGGTTAACACCTTTTATCAAATCGCTAATAAGCATATGTGCCTGGGCCCATAACCTGTTAGGATTTAAATAAAAGATGCCGATTATTTGCAATTTGTTTTATTACTTCACAAGACATGACACGCACAGACCGACCGGACATTGAACAGGACGGAAGTTGCCAACAACAAAAACATACTAAATAAGTAAATTATAGGGTTGCCAGTTTATTATAATTTCATTGACATTTTACAACACGAGTAACTCTAACCCCCATAATGAAACCGTGACTCAATAGAAGTTTGAATATTTTTTGGAAACACTTTACCTGATATAGAGAAAGCTTGTTCAGTAAGGTACGTTAAGCCGCAATGGCAGTCGTTAAAGCCCGCATTGGGCTAGCGTGGTGGGTTATGGCCAAATTCTGTTCTCGGCAGTTGTCCGTTGTTCTAAACAAAACTACATATAATCACGACTATTATCCCCGAAGGGTTAGTCAAAGACTAGGCAATGAGGACAGCAAAAGCATTCCTCCACCATAGTCTACTTTTCACCAAATAGCGACTGCACATGTGCTCAGCGTGACAGTTGGCGAGCCCATCGCCGCTCTACGCTGTTGAATGTATTGCACATACATTCAGCAGCGTAGAGCGGCGATGGCGCGGCGATGACGGCGGTCTTTAGTACGTTAGTCGCCTTCTACGACACTCAAGGGAAGAGAGGGGGTGGTATAGTATTCTTTCACCGCTACGCGTCATGGTTAACAAAAGTTTAAGGGGGTGCCGCGCGATCGCAAAAACTGACATGAGTCTCTTAATGAACTTCAAAGCAAAATCAATCATTATTGATATTTAAAATTAGAACAATTCTGCTTTGCAGTTACAGACCTAGTAATTTGATTAGAGCAATGTTTTTATTCTGCGAAATTTACAAAACTATCACGCGCTTTGTTAAAAAATTAAAATTAACTTTTTTAAGATGGGGGAGGGGGGTCACCTGCGGAATATCGATACAAATATGTTTATGTAAGAGTTATTGTTACATGCGTAAAATTAAGAAAGTTGTAAAAAAAATGTTTTAGGAGTCTTTAGATTTATGTATTGTTTGTTTTTGTTTAAAGAATTTGTTTCAAATGTCATCAAGGCCTCGACCTTGTGCAATGATCAAGTTAACTAACGTAAGTTCTTTTATTGTATTTTACTAACTCAGCGCATAGTACAAGTAATTTAAAAATACGTAAATTTTCACAAAATCGTGCAGGATCCCCTTAAATAGAAAGCTACAAAAATAAAAGAACCTGCATAAGAAAATGAAAATGCAACTGTACGTCCTTTCAACAACCCTATCAGGTAAACTACTTTACGTATTTCACGGGCTACGAGCACCCTTAAACCAATTCCTAGTTTTTCCCCGCCCAGATATCCGAAGCGGTGTTTTTGACCCCACTTACCCGCCAACTTGTCGGCCGGGTGACACCAAGCTCCAATAAACTAGGGTAAGTTTGAAATTGAAAAAGAAATCTTGGCGGAGAGAGCCACATGCAAATAAAGCGGGACGCAGCTAAGAATTCAATGAATTATCGAAATTGTATGTTGCGTTTGGTTATGAATTTTGTTCTGGAAGATTTGGGATTGTTCACTTCAATAGGGTGAACAACGCAAAATATAGCCTAAATACTGTCCCACTGCAGGGGGTTACTCTTGAACGCAAACTCAATCTCAATACAATTCCATTGCGATTAATATGTATCGATATTGGGATAAGTAATGATAATTCCGGAACGCCATCTCGATAATAATTTGTTCAATCAATTTCCACGCAATTTAATTCCAATGTGGCGCTATTGTCGCTTACAAAAGTGCCATTTGACATTTTTTAGATTTGTGATTGGAAATTGATTAATGCAATTGTGTTTCAAGAGTAAGCCTACTGGTCAAAATCTTTATTATTGAAATCAATTATTCGCTACAATGTTTAATAATAATAATAAATAAAGTTTATTACTCTTCACTAAATAAGGTTGTACAAATTATGGGTAGCTATATTAAATCACTAACAAACTACCCTTAAGATGTGAGAATCTGGTGCCTGAGACTGGTATAGCAATACCTGTAATACCGGTCACCAGGCCCCGCCCATCGGAACTAAAACGCTGAAGGATATAGCTTAAAATAACAAGTAAAGTATTTGCGAAGTTTAACAAACGTAAAATAACTAAAGGTTTAATTAAACAATAATAAGAGTAGGTGGAGTGATGATGCATGAGATTGCGCTAAAAGAAAAGAAAAAATTAAAACGTAAAAAGGAAATATTTAATAAGCAGTGACTCTAGTATGATAATTATATAGATTAACTTTGATGGGACATGAGGTTTTCTGTTGCGTCATAGTCAAGTGTCATAAATAAGCCAGTTTGAAACAGTTTCCTTGTAATTATTATGTTGACACAGAGGGTAGATGTCGATGGACTTGTTGATTTTGTTATACAGATAATATGGCCCTAGATAACAGTAAAAGTTACAGGAGAAAGCAGTTTGGAATGATTGTCCTCTGCAGACTGTGTACTTTCTACGTCTATCTTTCGAAATTGATGGATTCGCTACAATATTGAAGATAAATGCTCCGATAACAATATTGACATCGAGGTTTGTGATATAAAAACAGCATAAAAAACCACTAAAAATCATAAACATACCTCCGACTTATCGACCACCGTGGTCGAATAGTAAGCACGCCGGTTCTGGCATCGCGCTATCTCTGAGGTCCCGGGATCCATTCCCGGTCGGGTTAATTTTGAAAAACTGGGTCCTTTGTGTTTTTTATTTTTATTTATGCTTATCCGTTATCTAGATAGCCAATTAGACAAGCTTCTCTTAACTTGGTCTAGTTAGATAAGTGAGAGTTATATTTGTTGATGGCAGAATTGGAGCTCCTCCCATCTTGCAGTCTGCAAGTAGCTTCCTAACCGCGATCGCCGCGACAGCTTTCCGTATGCTCTGGATCTAAAAGCGGTGTTCTTATTTCCATCTCTTATAGGTATATCAGAGTTCTTATTATGTATTCTATGGTTCTGGGTCTGGTTGTAGTTAGGCCACTAACCTTGCCAGAGATCACTGACTTATGAAGGTTATTCACCTTATTTACAATATTATAAACGTATTATGACTGAACGGAATACATTCTGTTAAAAACAATCTGGACAATCTAGCGCGCGACGAAATGTCCTGTCCTCGAAATAGTTGGATGACTTACGATTTGTCATTGACAATAATTCTCAATGACGTCAAAACCTTCTCCTTAAATCAATTAGCTTTATGAATGAACCATATGACGTACTATGTAATTAAGAACTTTTAATGACCCCACTGTCTACACTCCTTTGATGACGTATAAATATACGAGTATTTTTGTCAACGTCATTGATTACGTCATAACATTATGAGATTGAACTTTGGAGGAACGAATTAATGGGTATTTATAAACTTCATAGAACATCTTGAACGATAAATTTATTTTGAAATATATGTACATTCATATTTTTACAAGCATAACGTCAAAAACCTATTTGCGTTCCAATTTTGTTAACACAACATTATAGGAAAAAAGCATTCCATCACCTGAAACCGTTTCTGTTATGATACGAGTGTGATAATATTATAATGGATAGCGATAAATCAGAATCCCTCACGGATAGTTTTACTCTGAGTAGAAGCACCATAAGGTTTGTGGAAGGGAACGGACATTTTTGGATAGTATATTATTCGTAGCGGTGAAAGAATACTACCACCCCCTCTCTTCACTTGGGTATCGACTAACGGACTAAAGACTGCACATACATTCACCAGCATAGAGCGACGATGGGCTCACCACCCATCACGCTGAGCACTTGTGCAGTCGCTATTTGGTGAAAAGTAACTATGGGAGAGGACTGTTTTTGTGGTCCTCATTGCCTAGTCTTCGACTAACCCTTCGGGGATAATAGTCATGATTATATGTTTGTATGTTTATTTATTCGTTAACAGTGATGTGCTTGCGATATAACCTACCCCGCATTAGGCCAGCGTGGTGGGTTACATTACAGCCCATATATACGGTTATTTTTTGACTCATAGCGACTTAGCATATTTGTGCACTTAAAAACAGTTGCAAGCATTAGATTTGTTTTTGTATTAACTGCAATTACAACATTTGGATTGTCTGTAATATGTAAAATTACTTAGCGTAAATGTAAGTACCTACTTAGTATTTTTGTGCGTTAACGTACTACTAGCGGAGTACCGCGGGAGGGAGTCTTAAAATCACTTATGGAGTTTTCGTAGCAGATTAGTAAAAATAAAGGATTTTAATACTTTTGGACATAACCAAAGCTTACTTGATACAACCGTGACACTGGGTTTTTGATAGAATGAGATGGAATATCGACACGTGGGTAAGTGCAAACGGTAGAGCACGTCAATTAATACAGTTGGCAGTCAAAAAGTAAAAATCGCAATTTTTGTAGTTAGTACATGTGTGCTCTAAGCCATCGATATGTGCTGTGTTCCATGTGGGAAGGCCTGTGCCTAGCAGTGAAACGTTTATAGACTGATCATGCCATGTTGATGATGTTTGCAGCTGCGATACATACCTACATAGCTCGAACATTTGACTCAGGATACTCTGTCTTGGCACAGAATAACTAATAGTAATACGTACAGAAGGTTCACTCTTTAAAGATTTTCACGCGAAATTGAAACTTATCGTGTGACCCGAGCGTTCATATTCCGTTAAGCAACGCTGACTCGATATCGATTTGGCGTCATGACGTCACAGAGTGTAGGGTTTACGCGCGCGCGCAGGGTGACGAGTTAAGCGACTCGGCGCTCGGTGTTTGGTGTGTCGGCTCGCGGCAACCTTTACTGCCATACGCTTATACGCATAAGCCTGCCTGGGAGGCGCGCCGGCCGAACGTACCTAAACTGTGGATTGACACCCCCCTGGTCTTGGTCAGTCACACAACTTTACTATCTTTGCTTTAATTAATGAATTGCATTGCACGAGACACAACTGTCTTAGTAAATGTCACATGACTGTCTCAGTAAATGTATTGAACGGGGCACAACTATTTCAGTACAAATCTCACAATTATCTTATAGATTGTATTAAACACAACTGTATCAGTAAATGTATTGAACGAGACACAACTGTCTCAGTAAATCCGTACACCTGGCGGCACCAGCCATGACCGGCTGACCGATCGATCAGCGTCTTACATGCCCCAGAAACTCGAATGGAAATAAAAGGGTGCGGTACGGAAACCTACTGACATGCGGCTATGTCGTGAAGGTGCTGGAGCATATATTATTACCTATACTGGATATATCACGGACGGCTGACATTCAATAATGCGTCCTCTGGCCCATGGCAGAGGATGCATTACACTTTGGGTTAGAACTAATTGATCGTGTAGATAGCTGATCGTTGGGAATCGACCTACGCTACTGTGGGTAGGTTAGCCTTCTAATTTGTTTACGGGGTAGATTCGTTAGTTCACTTAGAACTTTCTTCAACTTAAATACGGAATATCGCATGTAAATAAAACCTTTTCGGCTATAAACTCATGTTTCATTAATTTCGTTCGATAAGACTGCTAGGGTAAAACTTTTCAGTTTTACGTTTAATGTTATTTTTTGTCGTGTGTTCCAACAAAAGTACATTATAATGGCATAAAGTTAAATTTAATGTTCGATTAAATAGAAATTGATAATCTAACTTAACCTTTGGTGCAAAACTTACTTTCTCTTGGTGAACATTGACTCTTTTTTAATGTGCGAGAATATTAAAATTGGTTTCCTATAACAATTATGACATATCAACGAATTTGTTATACGTTAATATACAATAAATTAATTGTCGGAAATAATTTATTTCTGTACTGAAAGTGAATCAAAATTTTAGTGTCAATAATTGATTTTAATGCTGAATGGTGGAGAAAGGTGTTAATAACTAAATTATTTACCGACACCTGCATGTCGATTCTCTAAGGGTCAATCGTTAGCTCGTTCGACCCACACTTTCTGATCAAAAATGACCTTTGTGATGAGTCGAATGTAGTGATCACGCATGTCGTCATCAAATCCGACTCTACGGTAAGTATAGGTTAGACCGGGGACAATAGTACCATTTTTGAAACATTGGTTGATAGTGACAAATCTACTGAAATATATTTAATTTTTTATTTAAATATTAATACCTAAACTATTAAGCTGCAAATGTGTGTATTAAGGGAAAACCTACGGCACCGAAAAGCCAATGAAAATCATATCTGAACAGAACGATACCATATGTTACAATAGACCCCTACTAAGGGTTAATTGTACCAAAAATATGTTTGGTAATAAAACTCTTTTGTATGTGTTATTAATAATGACTTTATTAATAATTGGTAATTTTACGTTGTAACAAAGATATACACTTTCAGTCTTTGCTTTTTGGAACCAAAATGTTTAAAGTAATCAATCAGTCAAGAAAGTTTAAAAAAAAAACTTAAAATAAAAACAGACTTTTCTTCCCCAATATCTAAAATTAGTCAACTCTTACATAATATACTATTCCTTTGACTCAAACACTACTTTTAAGTATATAATTATCTTAATATCATTCATTAAAATCACCGAAATCAAAAACTATTTATTTGTATGTAGGTACAATTGACCCTGACAGAGAGTACTTAATATTATACTGTTTTTATTTTTAGCACTTAAGCCCAAACAGACCGCCCATTTTGAACTTCTTGAAATGCCTGTTCATAAAGTAACAGGTCTTTAGAGCCTCGATCCGTTAACTTAGGTCTTCGCCGTGGCATCTAAAACAAAATGTCCAAATTAGTATTTGACTAAAATCATTCATCATAATTAATTCTAACTCATTCTAATTAATCATAAATCATAACTAATACAACATCGGGGTTAATTGTACCGCTACAATTGTCCCCACCGTTACTGGTACAATTGTTCCAAGTAGACAGTTTGAATATTAACCTAAAAATCACGGCATTTTCTTAATGAATATCTATAATTTCTCACTCTTACAAAGACTGAAGTCTAAATATACTATTGAAAGCAATAATTTGATAACATACCGAGTTTAATGTGAATTACAGACTAAAACATTTAACGAGAATAGGTACTTACTGTGACTGTCCGAAAACAAAAAATCCCTTGTGTACACGTCAGTTTTCCAGCGCGAGCGCCGCTGACTGGTGTGCGGGTGGGGACGCATGGAGCCTGGCTAAGTGCTCCCTGCATGGAGCGCATGTCGTGACGCTATACACACGTGCAAAAGTTGTTTGTGTTTGGAAATATTGGCAATGGTACTATTGCCCCGTGGTACTTTTGTACCCGGTCTACCCTAAATAATTCATTGATTTTTTTATTATTTCAAGTAACTAATATCAGTAACTATGGCATGTGTTGTTTACTTTTAACCCTTAATTTAGTTTTGATAACTTTTAGCAACAATTACTTTAAACATTTCTACATCGGCAAATTATTATTATTTTTGAAATCCTTAGAGCATTCAACAGCTCTAAGTTGAAATCATTCAATTTGGTTATAAAGTTAGGTTCAACACATCACTACAAAATCGGTTAACAATTGAGTTTTGAGTCATTACACATCCCTATTCTGTCAATTAACCAAGATGCAGCGGAACAGAAACAACCGATCCGTAAGATTTATGAATTTCCACTATTTTGCGTAGTTAAATTGTTTGTGATTTGTCTAAATATTATTTATAATAAAACAAACTAATAAATCAGCAAATATTATGCGAGGAAATATTAAAACTAAAACATGACATGCTTCCTAACCTCAATGTTGCTAAAAAGCATCCGTGCATCCAAAGAAGTACCCTGGTTTTGGTTTGATTCCTTAAAGCAACATCGCCAACGATCCAACAAAGTAGTTATTTTGTGTTTGGTGTACGCACATTGAACTTTGTTACTGAGCCATTAGGTTCAAAATTGAATGGTAAATTTATAGCATTGCCTGCATTTGACCGTAAGGTACCATCATTTTACGGTGTATGGAACACAATGTTGAAAGTGTAATCCATTGTTTTTTTTAGCTTGAGTTAGGTTTTTGGTTGCATGCTTTTTTTTGTTTTGTTCATAGGTTGAATCGCAAATTAGCTTTAATTGCCATTGCAAACGCACGATCTGATTAAAGCGATGTGCCAAAGTGCTAAACAACGGGCAGAGCAACATGATGTCTTACCAGTTCCAGGAACTGAAGACAAAATCAAGAAACTCATCGTGGCTCGGCCTATTGATGACGTAAAGTACGATGGCATGAGTCATCTACCAAATGTTGGATAAAAGGGGCGTTGTCGGCTATGCTGTGTTTGACGAAAGCTCGAAATTGTTTTTACGATTTTCATGTGAGAAATAAATTACTTTATTATACCTCAAGGTTTTATATCCTACCCCGATTTGGCAATGTTGTAAAAAAGAAACGTTGTTAAAAGGTTGTCTATTTCTCAGTGTTTGGCAATGTTGTAAAAAAGCAACAAACGTTTTTCAGGAAAGTAATGAAAAATATTTTTTTTAACATCTGTCCACCATAACAATTAGGTCTATATAGATTTTACCGAGAAATACCAGTCAATTTTGTGCTGCCAAATTAAGGGTAATGGTTTGTCGCACTTCGGTACATCGAAATAAGTAGGTATGTTAAATTTGTTAAAAGACTCAATGTTTACCTCCAAACGTTGGTGATATACCTAAATAACAAGAAATCGTTTCAAAACACTCTCACTGACTGAGCAAACTTATCGATAGTAGCGAAGGTGACCTGTTGACCAATCGATGGTCTTGCATGCCCCAGAAAGTGTAATAGAAATAAGGTGCGGTCCGAACCACTCGAGCGTATCGTGAGAAAGCCACTATTCATGTCCAGGCGCACGTATTATTACAAACAGCCTTTGTCCAAGTGTAGCGGGTAACTTTTTTAGTTCATTAAAATAAAAAGAATAAAAGTTTTGCATTAATTGTCACGAATGTCAAGTTTTGTTATTACCGCTTTTCACGTGTGAGCCTTTGTTTCATTACATTTTTTGTATTAATTAAGTACATGTATGTAATTAATACAAAAATTGTTACATACATGTAATAATGAGTGTGATATATACATGACTATTATCTTTTGAAGCCACCGCACACATGATACTTTTAGCATCGTCGATCGGCGATTTTTTGACTGGCATCGCGTTTTGGCGACCTTCTGCGTTCGATTGCAGTATCGGAGTCGCGCGTTTTAGCAATTCAGTCGCTGCAATCAGCTTCTATAAAGCGTCTAAGTTGCCGATCGCCATCATGAGTGTGAATATACATGACTATTATCCCCTTAGGGCCAGAGCAGACATGCTAATTTTAAATAGACGTTTCGGGAAGTGGAAGTTCAGGTGAGTAGACGTTCGGGTAAATGGACATTCGGGGGATGGACTTTTAGGGGAAAAGACCTAACGTACCGACTAAACATTCCGGTAATAGGACTTTACGTGACTTAAGGTGATGATGAAGCTTAGGGTTAGGTTAGGCTTAGGAATCAATTCCCGGTCGGGTCAAGTTTTTCTAAATTGATTTCGGGTCTGGGTGTTTTTTCTATTTTTATATATATTTATCCGTTATCTTACCATATTAACGAGTTTCATGAGCATACTTATCTTGGGTTAGATAATTGGTGTGATAGTAAACAAAAATTTAATTTTAGTTTTATTTTAATTTACAAATGAAACAACTTACCATAAACATCGATGCATTCGATCTGCCACTTCATGTTGGGTTGAGTATTGATCTAGCACATGTAGCAGTCCCTGTCTTCAACTCGTAGAGACCTGATCTGCCCCCTTACTTTTGAAACCAATCGCTATTGTATCGGATTGGTATTGTGAATTTTCGTATTTTTAAGTTACGACACCAGCGCTAATTTGGATTCATATTGGGTGAACTAAATGGCATTGAGTTTTGTATTTTTTTCACACAATATCCACGCAATATGAATCCATATTAGTTCTGGTGTCGTAACTTAGGAGTACGAAAATTCGCAATACCAATCCGATCCAATAGCGATCGGTTTCCAGAGTAAGGGGGCAGGCCTGATATAATTTGCATTTACTCTTAAAGGAAGACCTGCGTTCAGCAGCGGGAATTTTGATGAAGCTGAATTTGTTAGTGAAAACAACTTACCATAAACATCGATGCATCCGATCTGCCACTTCATGCTGGGCTGCGTGTTGATCTGGCACATGTAGCAGCCCCTGTCCTCGGCTCGGAGAGGCCTAATCCTCAGCTGCCAGGTCCTGGGCGCGTCCAGGTTGACCGAGTACCGCGCGCCTAGGACAGCCCGGTCGTGCATCGTCAGGACGGTCTGGTCTTCCGCACGGAGCCACCCGAGCTGGGGAAGATGGATGCGTATTAATTTTGTTGTTATCAAGACTAGAAAGCCAGAATACAAATAAATTATTAACACTTTTGAATTTCATTGTCCATAATGTTTTTGCTCCTACCACCCGTTCAGGATGTCTTTTTTAGCTGAGAAGAAAAATGGGCGCAAGAAATCGCACAGCATTATCAAGAAGTAACGACATTTAAAAAAAAAAAACAAATTTGTTTTAATCCTGTTTATTATTTTTCCAGTAATAAACAGCCAGTTTCTCATCAGATAAGGATACCGGGTAGTGGTTCAATTCGACTTTCGCCATTAGCGTTCTCATTGTAGAACAAAACTAAAAGAAATCCCTGTTCGAAACTTTCCAATATTACTTGTGACAAAAGTGCACTATGATATACACTACAAAAATTTTAAGAACATAAAAAAGTACCATGCCATTAAATTTGCAGGCATAGTTATGCCGCTCTAAGCTCCTTGCCAAAACAGGCTAGCAAGCGAGACAGGTGACTTTGTTCAAGTAGAATACACATTGGTACGGCGCGGATCCTCACGAAGTGAATACCTGATTCCAGATACTTTAAAATTTAAATGAGGACATACATTTTTTGCGACGAACAATAAAAATATAAACAGAACACACCTCTGGGAACGGAACTGAAATTTAAACAGCGGTGGCGGTTTAAACGATTTAAAGCAGACTGTGGATAGGTTTTATACAGTTACGTACGTTTTTTTTATTATTCTACAATGGTAAGTGATGATAAGGCCGAAGGTGGAAGCGCGCTTCACTCAGAATCCTCAACCACTGAGGAACTGGCTATCTTATCTCTATTGTCGGAACACAACAATGTTATAAACATCGTTGTTATGGCGACAGACTTAGATAAGATGGTGGTAGCTAGCCAGGCGGACTTAGCAGCCCTACCACCAACCAAACCGAGCACACAAAGATGTACCCCCCGCTGGGAATCGAACCCGGGACCTCTGGGTCTGAAACCGGTGGCTTAGCCACTAGACCACAGAGGCGGCAACGTAAGTAAGTACTAAATTAGGTCAATAAAGAAGGAATTAAATAACTGAGCACGTGTGCAGTTGTGACTTGGTGTAACGTAGACTGCTTTTGCGGTCCTCATTGCCTGTCTCTGATGAACCCTTTGGGGATAATAGTCGTGTAGCTATATTCATATGTGGTCGGCCGGGTGGTCGAGTGGTTAGCGACCCTGACTACGCAACCCACGGTCCCGGGTTCTATTCCCGGTAGGGGCAAATGTTTGTGTGGTGAGCACAAGCATTTGTGACTGAGTCATGGATGTTTGTTAGTATTTATGTATGGTTATCCGCTATTCAGTCACTAGGCTCAGTTTTGGGCTGAATGATTGGTGTGCCATCAGTTGTGAAAATTTATTTATTATTATATTATTTTTATTACCACCACAAACACACCTTGCAAGTTTATGTTTTGGAAGGCTTATCAGAAAAATATGTATATTTAGGAATATTTTGTCAAAAAAAAAACGGATGTGTTACGACTTTTCTGATGAGAAGTGTATATATGTATGTGAAATAACCAAAAACAGTACTTATTAATAACTTTGTATCACATTATGTTAAAGCAAATACTATTGCACTATTTCAGCAACAATGAGTTTTCAGAACTCGGATCACCTCATGTCGAAGTCGAAGTACGTAATTTAAACCGAAGAACTTTTGAGTTCTTGACGTGCTGTTATCGATAGCTGACTGCATTCTGAACCAGTAGTCGCTTAACTAAACATTTTAAGAGAAGCTGTTGTCCGTATTATTTATTGCTAAAAACACAGTAAAAAGCTGACTAAATGTACTGAAACATTATTTGTGGTGTCCAGAAAATACTAAAAAGTGGAATGCGAAAGATCCTCAGCTCGAGTCCCACCTGAGGCACCTTACCAGCTTAGTCTTATCCAGGTGCTAAATATAGCACCTGGATAAGACTAAGTTTCGACGCAATACAGAGACTGCACAAAAAATATAAATTAACACAATTTCAGAACGACTTTAGTACACTTGCATTGCATGTTTGCGTGCTTTCGACCGCAATATAAAAAATAAGCTCAACCTGCCACTCTGCGAGACGAAACGTAGATTTAAAAACGTACCTTGTTTCTGTTTATTTATAAACTCCTCCCCCTACAAAGATTAAGCTTCACATTTGCAGTGAGTATGCTTTTAAATATGGTTTTGAAAATTTCATCACATTATTCACGTTATAATATTAAGAGATTGATGTTTTGAAAAGGAAATATAGCTAAAAGTGTAAAGTACTATAGAGATAAAACCATCAAAATGCGCCTATCCTATTAGAAAGAAAGAAAGAAAACATTTATTGAATGTCACAAAAAAAAGAAAATAAAAATGTAAAAACAGAAAATAACAAAAAAAAAACGTAACATAGATTTAAAAAAAAATTAAAAAATAACACTACATACAGTTTGACGAGCCAATTAGGACCCTACCTCAGCATATGCCGCTACGGTGTGACAAAATCACATCGCAACGGCGCTGGTATTCTGGCAGGGCCTGTACGAGGTGACGTTCGTGAAAAGCTAAATCAATTAATAAGAAAATATGTCTTAACTATTATTATGATCTCTCGTAGAATCCACATGTATCTGATAAATAAATAAACCTAGATACTCATAATAAAGATGACATACTAAAACACTAGCTATCCTACTTCCTACTTCCTACTAATATTATAAACGCGAAAGTTTGCAAGAATGTATGGATATTTGTTACTCTTTCACGTAAAAACTACTTAATGGATTTGGATAAAATTCGGTATACAGATAGTTTATAACCTGGATTAACACATAGGATACTTTTTATCTCGATATTCCCACGGCAACGTATGGATGGATGTTTGTTACTCTTGCACGTAAAAACTACTGAATGGATTTGGATAAAATTCGGTATACAGATAGTTTATAACCTGGATTAACACATAGAATACTTTTTATTTCGATATTCCCACGGGAACGGGAACCACGCGGGTGAAACCACGAGCGGCCGCTAGTTTATACATAATCAAAACAAAGTGTAAAAAATAATAAACATAATTTGTACCCTTTTAAAAGAAAAACCCATAGACAAATAAAAATTGGCGAGACGGACTTCACGCAGAACGCAGCGAAACTGTCACCTGTCATATTATTTGACATTGACATTATTTAACCACGTCTGCCGTCTCGACCGCCACGTTATTACTAAAGAAAGTCCCAGGCGCTTGCCACGAATGCAATGTCAATATCCACTTTTGACAACCGAAATGTTCATTTCAAAGCGCCAAATATCATAAGTAGTGACAAAACCATAGATCCCCACGATATCCTCACTATTACTGAACTGCTTGCCAATTGACAAGAACCAAATAAAAACTAAAAGTAGGTATGCTGGAAACAGCTCAGGAGGTCCGACGATCTGGTGAAGGTGGCGGGTAGCCGTTGGATGCAGCCCAAGGCCGAACGTGGTGGAGATCATTGAGCTTTGACTTTGACTAACAGTGGACGTCTTTCGGCTAATGATGATGATGATGATGATGCTATTCCCGGTTGTTGTAATGAGATGACAGTCGTTAAGACCCAACCTATAGGGGTTTGGAGGGGGCGGAGTTGCCGCTAGCAACTGTCATAGGACAGCTGCTAGCGGCAACTCCCGCGAATTAGCCGCGCTGCAGCCGCTGTAAAAACGGGGTTTAGGACCCGATTTCGAAAGACATATAAGCAAAAGCCATTTGTGCGACGCCAGATAATCGAAGTGCCATATGAACGAAACGCCATTTAGCCGATGGGCCATTTAATCGAAAAGACAAATATGCGAAAGCCATAAGATCAAAAGTACAGTTGTGCGAATGCCACATCATCGAAAGTAAAATTTCTTCTAGTGGATAGCCTTTCATATTACAGAGATCTGTGCAAAGCAGTGGGGCAATTTTGAGTTGATGATGATAATAATTATCTACGAAATCAAATTAAAAATATTAATTACTATAATAATTTTCCTATAGTCTCATCGTCATCAACTCAAAATTGTCCCGATGCTTTGCACAGATCTCTGTAATATGAAAAATGTAAATTAATCAGTTAACACGTTTGTTGTTCCTTACAGTATTAATAAGTGCTAATTTTGAAAAGCTATCCCAAATTTCTGAGCGTCTTTCTTCATTAAATAAATATTCTATCATGAAAGTAGAAACTATATTTGTGATGCGTTTATCCAATGCAATCGACCACCGTTTTCTATTTTTGGCTATATGTAATTATCCTTTAGTATGTGATTGTACTCGTACTACAACTGACCAAATACGGAAATCAAGCGAATTTGATAAAATGGCGAGTTTTATACACTGACCAGATAACCCAACTAACGAATTAAGGATATTAGAGAAATTGACGAATTTCAAAACTGACCAGTTGCCGAAAGTGACTAATTAACGAAACTGCCGAGTAGATAACTGACTCAATAGGCTATCCACTAGAAGAAATTTTACTTTCGATGATGTGGCATTCGCACAACTGTACATTCGATCTAATGGCTTTCGCATATTTGTCTTTTCGATTAAATGGCCCATCGGCTAAATGGCGTTTCGTTAATATGACACTTCGATTATCTGGCGTCGCACAAATGGCTTTCGCTTATATGTCTTTCGAAATCGGGTCCTAAACCCATAAACGCATATACCTGAATACGCTCTAAGATAACCAGCCCCCTTACTCTTGAAACACTTGATCGCTATTGGATCCGATTGGTATTGTGAATTTTCGTACTCCTAAGTTACGACACCAGAGCTATTATGGATTCATATTGCGTGGATATTGAGTGAAAAAAATAAAAAACTCAATGCCATTTAGTTTACCCAATATGAATCCAAATTAGCGCTGGTATCGTAACTTAAAAATACGAAAATTCACAATACCAATCCGATCCAATAGCGATCGGTTTCGAGAGTAAGGGGGTAGTTCATCGACTAAACAATCGAATCATATATTTTTTTCACATTATTACTAGAAAACTCACATAGTCAGAAAAAAAATATTGAAAATTCTCGTTAAACCAACTTGGCCTGTTGCCCGCGGTGTAAAAATGCACAAAAATCAAGTCGCTACTACCGGCCGCCGTAGCCGCCACCGGTATGACGTGAATTTTAATACCGCACAAAGAATGCCATGAAAATCTATGTTTTGTTTCTTTTCTAGTAGAGCTTTCTTTTGTCCGGTAGCTGTAATTGGCTACTTGACAGTTTTCGAAAAAGTATTTTAAAAATTACTAACGCTTATTTTATACCTCATAAAATATTTTTTTTTCTCGAAAAAGCTTTGATTAGTAGAAAAAACCATATTTTTCTTCATTAATTTCAAATTTCGTGCCAAAACGGTTGGTCACGTGACATTTAGACCTGTGACGTCAGACTTCAATAAAAGAAACAAATTTATCTTGAAACCTGACAGATAGTTTTTAATGATTTTGTGAAATGTGACGTCACACGAAGCTCAATCATGGCCTTGTAATTGGGTCTTGTAATCAGATAAAGAATCGCAAATTTATTTTGTAAAAATAAAGTATTTACAAATTATCTTAATAAAAAAAACTATTGTAGTTCGTTAGATCATAAACTACCATTTCTGACATATTTCATATTTTATTGATACAACCTCGGACCAAATTGTAATATTTGGTCCGAGGATACAACTGTCAAATAGCTAAATTACATACAAATGAAGCAACAGAAGTGTGACAGGCTCTTCTTATTATACGTCTGTGGACAGGCTAATGAAATGCTGTGGTCGCTGACTACCTCCGGGAAACGAGATTGAAGTATGTGTGGTACCTAACAATACTTTATATTGAATAGAAATTCTAATATGACTTACAAGTAGAAAAAAAATGTACCGCTACTGGTAGAAATCGAAACCATTGCCTATAAACGTCAGCTGGGCTCACACATCTCCATATGATCAGCAGCACACAGGTAGTTTGTGGACCATAAACCACAATATAATGCGGGTTAGTGGTTTTAACTTCTGTGATCTCACGTTAACAACCGGGACTAACGGTTTGAACTGCCTTGACAAATACAGAAAAATCTAAATATTTTAAATAATCACCCATTCAGTAACCCAGTTTTGTGAAAGTGGTTTGACTTGATATATGTATATCGTAAGCTGATTCGTCATCAAACACATTCGAATTTTAAATAGCGCCCAAATAATACGATGTATGTCTGAATTTATTATTCTCTTCAAGCTCTATTTTATTCGGTAGCTAGGTCATTAAAATGTTCAGACAGACACCTTGGAATTTTGTTAGTAGCAATTTCTTTGCCTTTTACAAAGTTTTTTTTAAGTTAATAAGTATGTGTAAAGGCTTAAGAAGTTATTATCACCTAGACCTAAAAGCAATGAATAGATTTAATTTTGACTTCGACTTTGAACGCAAAAATAAAACCTCACAAACATAACCTGTCTCCCAATTAGGCGTTTAGAATATAATCTTGAATAAGCAATCGGCCGTAATAGCGGCCGCCAACGTTAATTCGATTCTCAACTCAAACACTCGGGGTCAAGGCTCATCCCTAATGGTACCATCGTACAATACCAGTATCGAGCCGCATCGTTAATTTGAATTTATTGACCGTATCTGTGGTAATTATTACCACGAAATTCGTCCGTCACGTCGTGTGTAACGGACAATAAGTAGCGAGCAATATTACTAAGACAAACTTAGGTCATCACGGCGAATGCTTTGGCTCGTTTATCAAGTAAAGTGTTTAAGTTGGGGAGTGTAGCGCAACTTCCAAGAAGACTTTGGTTAAATAAACCAAGTTATATTGGGGGAACGTTGGAGGTACGGAGGAATAAGCGTGCGCCTTGGTGACGGCGCTTGCGTTGGTTGGTGAGGCTTCAAAAGCTTCGCTCGAAGCTTACACTTCTTTTTTCTTATTCTTCCTGCCAAAATGGGACCACCCTATTTTACTTTGGGGTCGGCGCAAAATGTTATTTTCTTCCATTTTCCTACAGCAGCCGTCGGTTGAATTTTTTTGCTTAAAATTTTATGTCATACTTTTACATACCCTAAAAATAGTTACCCACAATAATTAATTTAGCATAACTTTTTAGACATTTTATTAAGCATAACTACTATGAGCATAATAAGTTAAGCATTCTATTCTAAAGCCTAAATTTTCGCACGCATAATGACATTTAAGCATAATTTTGATAGACATAATTATTACATAGGGAAAAAGTAAGTTTTGGATATTTTGTGTTTGCATTTAATAAAATACTTTTCGTATATATAATAAACATGTTGGCGGCTTAGGAACTAGCCAAGGACCATCCCCGCCGCACCCTAACCTACTATTACACTATATGGTACCCAAGTTATATTTGATATACTTTACCTAGGTACTTCTTGTTTTTCAGATTCAAATAGCTATCAATACAATAAAAAAATATGCAAATTCAAATCCTGATTAATAACCAATCCAAATAATAGCGGATTTTGAAACTATGACCTCGCCTTCTGTTTAATCTAATCTACCAGATTTTTATGCCTCATAAATAAATATTAGACGAATAAACAATATGCCTTATAAGTTTATACAATTCAAAATTAGGGCAAAAACATTAGCTTAAACCATATTTATGCTTACTGAAATAGTATGCCAAAAAAACAATTATATTATTATAAATTTGTAAGCACGTCGTGGCGATCATCAGGTGAGGGGTTATTGACAAAAAAATACTTATGCCTTACTCGTTATGCCAAATTAAATTAGGACAAAAAGAAAGTAGTCGAGAAAACGGGATTCCTCAGCCGTCTCCTGTGCAGTCACTCCTTTTCCATTCATATTATCTTTTATCCATTCTTTTATCCAGTCTATCCATTTTTTATTTGGAATTTCGTGGGGATTCTGTTCAGAATCTGATTAGTTGGTGATCAACCACATCTATTCTTGGCGCCATTTAGCATTGATTGAAGGGTAAGATCTAGTAAAATTGCAGAGCATAGATGCATAAGAAGCTTTAGGGGCCCGGCTTTAGCTTTAGCACGCTTTGCTCAGCTCGTGATAGGCTTAGTTTACAGGCGCTTTTCATTAGGCGAGCCGTGCTCGTGTATGCTGGCTCAAAATATTATAAATTGTGTTTTACAAAACTCATGTAGGTAAAGTCACAAAATAAATAAACGGAAAAAATCTCAATAAATTATACTAGTAAGGCTTCTTGATTAAACTTGTTGGTTAAATGACTTCCTTTTTAAATAAATAAATACGTTGGTTACTTAACTCTGAAGACTATTACTTTATCCATAACATCATTTAATATTCTTTCCCTAATAAATCAGTGTCAATATCAAGTGAAAACGAAGTCCATCGTCCTAACGCGCACTACAATTTTAATACATTAGTCGGATTAGTTTTACCACTAACCACAACAACGCTTCCGTGTCTAATGAATGATCAAGGCTGATATCTGAATCAGGGTTACCATAATTAACTTGAATAAATATGAAGATAACTAACCCATAAGTACTCAGCTGTCATTAACCAGACACAATAGATAAGTCAATTGTTAGCGATCCAAAATGGGTCTTTGGACATATAAAATATGAGGGGATAACCCCATTCAAATAAAGTAAGTAAAATGAAGTAGAAATGTAAAGAAGAAGTAAAATTTTATTAAATAAAATGACTGTAAAATTTTTATCATCTTTGATAATATTCCTTCTCAAATATTGTAAGTAAGAAATAAATATATACAGTTCCACAGTTTTGTATTGGCACCCAGATGGGCTATGAATCGAAAAATCTTAACGAAAATCGAAGGGAAATTAAACGACGGACCTCTAAATATCGGATTTTGACACTTAACCACCAAGGAGTCACATAATACGACGTTGACGACCTCCGTAGTCGAGTACTAGGGGTCGCTCAACAACTGACGCCGGTGTTGAGCTTTTAATCCAAATATTTGATACCTGGGAGGAATCACAGGATACCCTAGGGGTATTTTGTGATTTATCCAAGGCTTTCGATTGTGTTTTACATAAAACTTTGGTCAGGAAGCTTAACCACTATGGAATTAGGGATGCTTTTTTGAGCCTTCTAATCTCATACTTGAGTAACAGGATTCAGAAGGTCGACATTAACGGTAAAAGATCTCCGGGATCAGTGGTTACAATGGGAGTTCCGCAGGGTTCAATACTAGGTCCATTCTTGTTTTTGGTTTATATTAATGACTTACCTTATTTTGTAAAAGACAATCATGAGATAGTATTGTTTGCTGATGATACTTCACTTTTATTCAAAGTGAAACGACGACACCCAAATTATGACGATGTGATTAATGCGATCTCAAAGATTGTTCACTGGTTTAGTGTAAATAACTTGCTTTTAAACGAGGCAAAAACCAAATGTGTAAGATTTGTACTGCCTAATGTTAAGCAAGTAACAACTAGTGTACAAATTAAAGATAGGAATGTGAATCCTGTGGACACCACTGTGTTTCTAGGCATCACGTTAGATGCCAAGCTTCAGTGGGGCCCACATATAGCTAAATTGTCGAATAGACTTAGCTCTGCAGCTTATGCAGTAATGAAGATCCGTCAGTTAACTGACGTTGATACATCTAGATTAGTTTATTTCAGTTACTTTCATAGTGTAATGTCGTACGGCATTTTACTGTGGGGAAATGCTGCCGACATTCAAACTATCTTTGTGCTTCAGAAGAGGGCTATTCGAGCAATCTATAACCTAAAGGCTGGCAACTCTCTCAGAGAGAGATTTAAGAACATAAATATAATGACAGTTGCATCACAATACATTTATGAAAATTTTATTTATGTTCATAAAAATACTGAAATGTTTTTAAAAAACAGTGATATTCACAATGTAAACACTAGAAGTACGAACAAATTAGCAGTACCTTATACTAGGCTCCATAAAATAAATAATTCTTTTAAGGGTCTGTGTGTAAGATTTTACAACAAAGTACCAAATGATATTCAGAAATTAGATCTTAATAAATTTAAAATCAAAATCAAAGAAAAGCTTTATAAAAAAGCTTATTATAAAGTGTCAGATTACACAGAAGACAAAACAGCTTGGATCTGAAATGCTCCAAGCACTCCAACGGCTGTTTCTAATTGTCTTTATTTAATTGATACTATTTTGTATTGTAGTTTTGTATTGCAACATTTATTATTTTTTAAATTCATATTTTGTATTGACCTGGTAACAACATATTCTTTTTTTTTGTCGTTGCTTTTGTGCGCTGTGGTTTCTTGCGCCCATTCTTTGCCACAGTTAAAAAATTATGTCCTGAATGGGTGGTAGGTTAAAAAAGATTTGGACGATTCAAAGTACTTATTGAATGAGTTTATTGAATAAATATATTTTGATTTGATTTGATTTGATTTGAGTGGTTAGCGCGCCGGGTCTGGCGTCGCGCCCTCTCTGAGGTTCAATTCCCGGTCGGGTCAATTTAGAGAAAACAGTTTTTCTGAATTGATTTCGGGTCTGGGTGTTTTTATACGTTTATGTATATTTATCCGTTTTCTAGTTTAACCATATTAACGAGTTTCTATAGAAGCTTATCTTGGGCTAGACAATTAGTGTGACCGTAATTTTTTTATTTTATTTTTTTTAATAAGTATTTTTTTTTAATTATACACAATTACAAAGATTTTCGACTATTATCCCCAAATGGTTAGTCAGAGACTAGGCAATGAGGAACGCAGAAGCAGTCCACTGCCATAGTCTCTCTATTAAATGAACTGACCGTAAAATACTGATCGTCTCTAACTATAGTCTCTTTCAGTTGTAAAGTTTCACTAACAACAACTGTGTAAAGCTGGATGGCGCAACGGTTAGCGCGTTCGAGTTGTTATCATGAAAGTTATGTCTTTCTAAATGCCTAGTCACGAAATTCTAATAGATATCTCAAGCTTCTCTGTGCTTCAGTAGGCACGCCAGGCGGACGCAGACGACAGAAAGAGTCGGCAACTTGCCACCCCAATTTTCCCGTAATGCAGGGGAATCCTAGCTTCTAGCTATCGCGACACCCCAGAATGTCAAACTCGTGTTGCTGTTATCTCGATCTTTCCCAAGGCAGTCCTAGAAATTGAGTAGCTAGTTAATAGCTTTAAAGGGTCTGGAGAAAGCCCAAACACTCTCGGAAACAAAATTCCGGATAGTCTGCTGCTGCTAGGGTGAACTCCGGTGATTGCTTAGGTAGCGCGTTCCATCATCACCCTGGCTGCACGTGAGGGAAAGTACAAAAGTTTTTAGTAGATATGTCTCTCTAGGTAGAAGATCTACATAACCACCTGCGTCTTCCCAGGCGCTTTAAGCAATTTTTCGAGTACAAAGAGGAAAAGTCATAAAAACTCATTGAATTGCAGGGTACCAGCGTGGCCATAATCCAATCTCACTATGTTATTTTTAGACATATGAAAAGTAACAGTGAGCCATGTCCAATGATGATGATGATGAATTGTTTAAGTCCAGAGAAAGCATCAAACGGAAAGTCCAATATCCAGCCGAGTCAAGGTAAAACGGGACTAATGGGAACCCTATTCCGAACACCTCCGTCGTAATCGCTCCGATAAGGGTCGTTACGCTCCCAACTAATAGCTATTATCGTAATTATATTGTATAATGTTTATTTGTTACCTAACTATCATTAAAAGCTTTTTTTATGAACACACGAATTAAAAAGGTTTTCGTTAAATAGCACTGTGAGCCGGATGTTGTTATAATTATAGTAATAAACGTAATACAACTAAACGATAATGAATTCAAGACAGCGTACATTTAATATGTCATTAGTAAAACAGAAGAAAGTTTCTGTTTAGTGGTTCTAACCCATGTAAAGTTCAATAACCACGAATGTATTTATTATTTTTTATTTATTTATTGTTCGCGCATCACTTCAAAACGGCTGCACCTATTTCAGTTCATTCTTTTTTTAGTGTTTGTAAATTGTGTAGACAAGGTTGTATCACCAGATTCGGGGTGTTTACGCATGCGGAGTTGCGGGCCAACTTTAAATAATTATATAGTTGTATATTTTTCAAGTTCGTTCCATTGACAGTCACAGTACGACGACGTGCGTACAGCGTGTGCGACGCGTGTCACTCTGAAACGCTAAACTGCCAGTAGAGCTCGGACCGCGCGCGCTTCGGCAGCGCTGGCCGACGACGGCGCGCGTCTCACGAACGGCGCGTTTGAACTGCGTGACTATGAAACGCAACTACTATCTAGTGTAAAGCTCGACATTCACGGTCAGTTAAACTGATCAGTTAAAACGATCCCCACTCACTGGCTTCAAACCGGCCTTCATTTCTCGATAGAATGGCAGTGTGACCATCTCAACAATGGCGAATCTGCCCGACATTGGCAAAAAAATCTGCCGCGTTTTTATCGCAACTTCAAAAAGACGATTTCTTGCATGTACTTCTATACTTCTTATGAAAGTAGCTAAAAAATTTAGCTGCAATTTTCATAAAACTGTAGCTGCTTGGCTCCCAAAGAAAGCTAGATCTAGCTATAAAGTAGCTAAGTTGGCAACACTGGCTCCGACTGATGGCAAACAGATGTAAGCACGCGCATTCACGGTCAGTTTGGACTGATGGCAAACGAACTGAAGCTAGCGGATTACGGTCCGCCCGGAAATATCCGTGGGTTGTCGTCAGTTAAAAATTTCAACTTAAGATTTCACACTCACTGTCAGTTTTTGGATGTACGTCAGTTAAACTTATCAGTTTAACTGACCGTGAATGTCGATCATAATTAATTGTAAGCGCGCGCGTATGGCCGGCGCTGGTCCAACGCGTGACTGTGAAATCAGCCTAAGTAATCAGGATACCGCACTTATTTAAATCTTTGTCACCTGTTTTTTTGTCTTTTTTTAAATTTTATATTTTCTTAATGTACAGTACATTTTTGTTACAATTTTCTGTTTTAATGTGCTGCATTATGTGAATCTGTGTGTGAGCGTCAATAAAAAAATTATTATTCTTATATAACTTGATTACATTTGTAACGTTTTTTTAACCTATTTTGTCCCACTGCAGCAACAGTGGCTGCTGGCTGTAACAGCACGTTTTCTGCTGAGTACTGATTTATGACCCGGGCCTTGCATTTAAACACATTTTACCCAACCTGAGAACTCAGAATTTCCGAACATTATGACCAACATATATACATAACAATCACGACATTTATCCCCGAAGGGTTAGTCAGAGACCAGGCAATGAGGACCGAAAAGGCAGTCGTCTGCCATAGTCCACTTTTCATCGAATAGCGTGACACGTGAATAGCATGTGCTTAGCGTGACAGGTGACGAGCCCATCGCCGCTCTATGCTGTTGGATGTATGTGCAGTGTTTAGTCCGTTAGTCACCTTTTACGAAACCCAAGGGAAGAGACGAAGTGGTAGTATTCTTTCACTGCTACGCGATACGGTTGACGTTATGGCACCTGCACACAGCTCTGATGTACCTACTTCCAACAGCATAAGGCGGCGATGGGCTCACCACCTGTCACGCTGAGCACATGTGCAGCAGGAGTGCTTTTCCGGTCCTAGTTGCCTAGTCTCTGACTAACCCTTCGAGGATAACAGTCGTGATTATTATGTATGAATGTATAGTTTTATAATCACTTACCTTGTGTTTTCCCAAATTAGTGACTGCACAGCCTAATACAGCCTCCCGACCCAGAAAGAAGGTGTGGTTCCCTATAGGTATCTCGAACTCTGGCTCCTCGTTAAACTTCTTGGTAGTCATTTGAGAGTCTGCAACAAAAGATTAAAATTAAATATTCACCTCAATCCGAGGTGATTACTCCGTAACTTTGCGATGTTGGACCTTTAATAAAACGTCAAAAATTCCGGAGGTTGGAATTAGCAGAAAGTTAGATACGCACCTAAGTATAATATTTTCTGTTCCAATACGGTCGGCATTAAAAGTTTTTCGGATATTTCCCCGGCTTAGCGTTATTGTTTCTGGGTGTTTTATTAGATTAATTTACTTTGAAGCACTTCATCTTTTTAAGCATTATTGAAAAGTAGATTCCTTGGGATAATTATAGAAATTGACTCATCGGTAATTAGAGTTTATCGGCTCATTTTTTTATATCTTAGGGTCATTTGCACTGTATTAATAACATTAGTTAAGTATCTCGAGAAATCTATTTACAATTCATTGTAACCTCTGGTAATTATTTAGAGAAATGAGATGATAGAGGCAGACTAATAATATTAATAAAATATACTTGTATTGCACACAAGAACATACAAACAGAAAACATTTATAACAGTGAGTGACTACCTACAAATCATATGACAACTTTTACAGGAATCTCTCATAGTCAAAGTTGCGTGGCTTGCTTTCATTACAAAGTCTTTAGCCCTACTCCATATTAGAACTTTTGACCGCCGAAGTAAAAATATATTATTTACTACAACTAGTTCTAATCTCCTCATTATCTTTATTTAATTAAGTCCACCAACTTCGTCCAGCCTTTTGAAAAAGGTTAAAAAGGGTGAAGTATTTGGCAAGTTCATAAAATATCTACTTAGTACTTTTTTATGAAATTCTAAAACACCTAGCTACACCCTTTTTAAGTATCGGTTACAGACTAATGGGACTAACTAACTAAGGGGACTAATGGGAAACAGGTTTAATGTAAATACCGTTTTGTAGATAATGTTGTGACGGTATGAGCACATACAAGCGCAGACCAACTTTGACGTAGGCAATGAATATAGGGCAAACGAGCTCATCGAGCTGTGTTTTGACAGCCCTGCCGAAAATCCGAAACTCTATTTGCATAATTTTCAACTAAAACACAAAACTTTGGAATACACATAGGTAGTTAGTAACTAGTTACGTTATGATATTAATAATTTTGAATATTTCAGCGATTTAAAAAAATCTGAATTACACTAATAGTTTGCTTTAAGATATGCTATTTTACTTGTATGTAATATTATGTTCAAAATGCAACACGCTACATGTTTATGATTATTTAAAAAAAATGTTTATTTTTTTTTATTTTTTGAATAACCGTGTCGCGTAGAGGTGAAAGAATGCTACCACCCCCTCTCTTCCCTTGGGTGTCGTAAAAGGCGACTAACGGGCTAAAACTGCACATACTTCCAACAGCATAGAGCGGCGATGGGCTCATCACCTGTCACGCTGAGCACATATGCAGTCGCTATTTTATGAAAAGTGGACTATGGGTAGAGGACTGGTTTTGATGTCCTCATTGCTTAGTCTCTGACTAATTTTTCGGGGATAATAGTCTTGATTATATGTATGTATATGTATGATTTTGAACTTGCTATGCCAAAGGCAGCAACAGAGTCTCATCTGAGGCAAGTCGTCTTATTTCAAGTATAAATTATTTATGTTGGTTGAATGCTCTAAGATAAATATGGTCCTTAGACATAAAAAGCAACGAAAGTGAAACAGACAATGTTTGTTAAAGCAATTACTGGATATTAACAATGTAATTAATTCAATTATAATAACCCTACTTACGTAACCAAAATCTATAATAACGAAAACGACCTTCAATAACTACGGTGACTTGTTTCCAATGATTTTGCATTAGTTGTACTACCGATATTCGTCTTTAATAAGTTTGGGCAGGGTTCATAGTAAGTTTGAAATGGCCAGATCTACTCTAACTTCGTACAGGATTCTCTTTGTTATTACTGCTGTGAAGTTTTAAACTTCAAAGTTGTAGGTACTTGGCAGGTATTTAGTGAGCTTGCAAAATTACTTCAGCCTTCGTCTGAAGGCTGGACGAAGTCTGAGGACTTATACAACGTTAATGAGGAGATAGGAACTGGTAATTAAATTAAAAATAAATGTTTATTTTATGTGTGTGGCTAGGTAGGGTGGCGGCTTGTCGTTCAAAGAATACTAACAACTCCTCTCTCCTCTTTGGTGTCGTAAAAGGCGACTAACCTACTTAATATTGCACATACATCCAAAAGCATAGAGCAGAGATGGGCTCACCACCTATCAGGCTGAGCACATGTGCAGTTGTTATCTGATGAAACGTGGACTATGGCATTGGACTGCTTTTGCGGTCCTCATTGCCTAGTCTCTGGCTAACTTTGGGGTTATTGGCATGAGAGTATGTTTGTAATAATTGAAGCCCGCGATTTTCAACCTCAAGGTAAAAAATATTTTGTTGTTTTTATGACTTTTATTTATTGTTCTTCAAAAATTCCAAAGTTAACGTTTAAAAAACGTTGTCAGCGTTTAATCATAAAATGAGTCATGTAAGACTTTTTTTTGTTTTTTATAGTCATGTGGGTTTATATATGAGTATATATTAAATGGGTTATTAAACCGAATAAACATTTTTTTTATTACTAGTAGAGCAACAATCCTTCAGTGGTACGCCGAGGAACGACAATTCCTTTTCGTGCCAGTGGTGGAACGAGTTGGTGGCACGACGAGGAGGAAGTCATATTTTGTCTTAGGAAGGCTCTATGGTGCTTTGCCAAAGACTTTAGATAGGTGATCAGGAGTTGATTACACGTTAAGTGGCTAAGTTAAAACATTTGTTTGGTCTTCTCATATCTTTACATTGCAATTTCATTGATTCTAGTATCATTCAAAGCAAACACATACTCGTACATACATAAAATATTATATAATTACCTTCGATCAACAATACAACTAGATGTCAGGTCGGCGCTAAAAATATGTCTCGGTGAATAACAGCCCACTTTCATATTTTCTCGCAAGACAATAACAGGAAAAAGTACTTTATTTGTTGTCACTTAAGGTTGATTTCACACCAATAAATGTTATTGACGTCTTTGTGACAGGAGCAATCATTTAGTAAAGAACAGTAGATTGTTATACAAGGGGCTAAAATGACCCATTATATACGAGGTAGTTTTACTCCCGAGCTTTAGCGAGGGAGTAAATAGAAACCGAGTTTTAATGGTGTGTTACACTCTGCTTTTCACTACGAATGCGAGAAATTTTATTTTCTCAAATACAATATGAATTGGTTTATTTTATTAAAAATTACCCGTTAGTTGCTTTTACGACACCCAAGGGAAGAGAGGGGTTGGTAGTATTATTTTGATGAGCCCATTGCCGCTCTATGCTGTTGGATAGTATGTGCAGTCTTTGCATCACTTCCCTTGGCTGTCGTAAAAGGCGACTAACGGACCAAATAGTGCACATACATCCTATAGCATAGAGCAGCGATGGGTTCATCAAAATAATACTACCAAGCCCTTTCTTCTCTTAGGTGTCATGAAAGGCAACTAACGGACTAAAGACTGCACATACATCCAACAGCATAAAGCGGCGATGGGCTCATCAAAACCCCTCTCTTCCCTTCGGTGTCGTAAAAGGCGACTAACGGACTAAAGACTGCATATACATCCATCAGCATAGAGCGGCGATGGGCTCACTACCAACCCCTTTCTTCCATTGGGTATTGTAAAAGGCGACTAACGGACTAAAGACTGCACATACATCCAACAGCATAGAGCGGCGATGGGCTCATCAAAATAATACTACCAACTCCTCTCTTCCCTTGGTTGTAGTAAAAGCGACTAACGGGCTAAAGGCTCAACACCTAAGCACATGTGCAGACTATGCAGTTGTTTCTTGGTGAAGCGTGGACTGTGTGGGATGGTCTGTGTTGTCCATAGATTCAAATGATTACTTTAATAATAACTATCTCAAAAAAGTTGTTGATTTAAGTAAACAGTAGGTAATAAGTCGAGTCTTTATTCATGATTATTCTACTTAAGACTAAATACTTTTTCGTTTTTGTAGGCTCATTATCATGTGACAGACAAAATTTAAAAAAAAAACTTTTTCCCCTAGGGCAAGAAAAGCTATTTTATCCTACTACTACAATAACGGTCTTTTTGAGCAAAAGGAGTGAAAAGATAATATTGTTTCTATTATAAATTAATATTCAATTTAAGGTATACGTGTAGCATGTAACCTGATACTTTGATAACTGTAATTGGATATTCTTTTCTAAACAATCTGTCTTTATACGTCACCGAAACATGACTAACTAGTTACCACACATTACTACAAAAACCCTGTTTTTCTCTCAATAAAGGATCACTCTAGAATCGACACTCTGTTGTGTTATTTCGCCTCCCGACGCCACACATTGCAATCTGGCCACCACCGTATATTAAAAATAAAAGAAAAATTAGAACACATATTTAAAAAAGGCGCGAATACTGAAAATTGCTTTGTTAAACTATTGCTTGTTATTGTTTCGTAGATGGTGTGAAAAGTAGAGTATTCTCCTCGGGAATAAAGGTGCCTTCGTCTTGGGCGACCTTGAATCCCACGCTGCACCCAGGATTCTTGTCTTAACTTGGATCCTTCGTTTTGCTCGGTATTCAATACGGGGTGGGGTGCCCTCTACATAAGACACTACTTTATCCCCTTGGTGTACTATTATTCACATGGACAGAATTTAGCTTTGATTTTGTACGTGACGCCTTATCTAGTTGGTATTGTTGATCGAGGATAATCACGATAGGGTTAGTCTCACAAAGAAATGCAAAATATGCTGCATGGTGGCAGAAATTCTTATTAGGGCGGCTGTCAGTCTTAATCTGAACAAAAACCCTTTAAATAAATCAAGAAACACACGACATTATCAAACTACTCTCAGCAATACATCGACCGCCAATGTTCGACATTTTGTTATGTCCCCTACTCGCGACCCAAATAAAAAGTTACCTTTGGAACAGCAATAAAACAACTAACATAAAAAAAAACAAGAGAATGGAAGGAATTCAACCGAAAACGTTAGTAATGGCACATGAGAGTCCGCGGCAGTTCGCACCTGTCACCGAATGCTAATGCGGCCGTTACACACAGAAAAGTATTCAGATTTTTAGGATTCCGCACGATGAACGGCAACGTAGCCTGTTTGTCACCGCCACTGTGTTGCTAATACCTGCTAAATGTAAAGTTGTTAACAAAGACATTAAACTATTACTATAGACAGCACATTGAGATCAAAGCTTTAATCCACAACTTAGCACTAAGTAGTGACAAGTCGCTCAGTTTGATGTCATGCGCCCTCTAGTGCAGTCGAGTTTGTCAGTAAACAGAGTGCGGGATAGACATATTATTAATATTCTTAATATAAGGTTTTGCTTTTCAACGCTAGATGGCGTTACTTGAGCACCAGCTCAAAGTTTTTGTATGAAATACTGTCTAATAGCCGCTCTATTACTATTTCAATCTCTTTGGTTGTTAACGTAGTTGTTGTAAATGTTAAAAAAACAATGTTATATTCTTAAGATTGGTGGTGGCTTATCAATAGGATTTGTAGTATCCTACAAACCCATCCCTTCTCTTGAGTGTCGTAAAAGGTGACCAACGGACTTAACACTGCACAGACATCCAACATCATAGCGGCGATGGGCTCATAACCTATCACACTGAGCACATGTGCAGTTCTTTATAATTATTTGGTGAAACGTGGCCTGTGGAAGTGCACTGCTTTTGCGTTCTTCTTTGCCTAGTCTCTAACAAAACCTTCGGGGATAATATTAGTGCGTGTATCCCTTAGAATAATAACATATAGAAGGTAAGTCCGCGCGCCCATTTTGAAGCACTTTTTTTGGAGCCAGTTATGGCTCCAAACGCCGAGTTTTCAATGTACACTACGGAGTTAAAAGCGTACGTGTGCGTGTCGCCCAGCGCAAGCAAGTAATCGTCACGAAAATGTGAATCGGTTTAGTGCTTCACTTTTGACAGAACGCTTGTATGAAGACTATCTTTCTATACGTTATTATTCTTAGTATGCCCGACAGTAAAGTGGTATTTAATTAAAGTTTTTAGAATATTTTTTATAATAAAGTGTCAAATACACAAAAATGTGTATTTATGTTATCGTATATTATCATAAATTCCTACATTTTAATGACGATTTTTTGATTTCTGTAAAATTGTATAAATTTTATACACGGAACCCTAAGCAGACGATTATAACTTGCACTTCACCGATTTATGTTTTTGTTTTCATCCTTCATAACGGTAAGTGACATTCAAAACGCTAAAAACTACTTAACAGTTCTAGAAAAAATATCATTTCTTGATTTGAACTAAACACGATTCTTTTAAGTTGATAGGTTTTAATGACTGCGACAACAACCGGGGCCAACGGTTTTACAAGCCTCTCAAAGCTTTACGTCAATGTGGTTATCATTAAACAAAGCGTTTTTATTTATTTTCTTCTTAATTTTTTAGTTATGAAACCTTGTTATCGTGTGCAACATTTCGACTTATCAAATTATACTGTGTCCAATTATGGAGGAAATCGAATTTGACATCATTAATACAAATTCCGTCACAAGTGGTCTCGAGTATGGCAAGTCGAGCGGGTGCTTTAAAACTCTTGTATTTCGATACATTCTAACGGTCCACGGAACACGTAAATGCGATATGACATGGAATGTATACGGTGTTGTTTTTAAATCACGAAAATTTTAATAATTAAAATAAGTTGGAATGTCAAAGGTTTTGAGCTATTTAATTAACACGTCGTATATAAGTACTTGTCTTGTGTGTATGAAATAATTTTATTAAAATACTATGTAATTACGTACACTGACGCATAACCTTATAAAAGTAACTAGCCTACATACGACAATTATAATAATGTGAATGCTTTCCTCTTGTCTCACTGCTGGGCAGTGGCCTCCTTCCATTCCTCTTCCACTCCTTGGTGATTTCCAAGTGAAACGCGAATATTTTTCATTAATTTGGCATATTCGCTCTATGCCAAAGCCCCGTTGCCTATTCCCAGAATTTGTACATCGTGCTCCATTAGTTCGGTGCCTTTGGCCGGGACCGAATTGGGTCGCTTTAGTTACCACACCTGGGGTAATGGATTGTTACAGTTCGCCGCTGGGGTTATATGATGAAATTTTTTATAACTTTCCATATTATGAAAAAATGTGTCGCCAAATCCGTCGCCCATGAGAAGACTGGCTGTGGAAGTATATTAATATGAAAATTCTCACATCCACCTTTTACTAAACTAATGTGCCATATTTGGCCAGCGTGGTGGGTTATGGCCCAATCTCCCCATGTTCTGTTGTCCACGAGGGAAGGCCTGTGCCCAACAGTGGGATGTTAATTAGGTCGCCTGTTGAAATACCAGACACAATAGAATTTCTATTGTTATCGAGCTCTAGGAGTCCTTGCCACAGACGAGGGGATAGGATGATGACCGAAGGAGTGGCAAACAGCTAGGACCAATATCTGAAGGTGAAGTGTGTTTGATTGCGGATTGCGGTTGCAGATGTTTCCGATAACAATACATCCCAAGTAACACATAAGCAAGATAACAGTACACACTTAGAACTTTTAACAGTTCAAAGATGAATATGGTTTGTGTAAGAGCTTTGGGAATAGCCATATACTGAATAAGGTTGAGTACGGACCCTTAAAATACTTAACGCTTAATAAATTCTGTATTTCTGTCCATTCCTTCTTTACGCTTAATAACCAATCTCCGTAAGATTATTAGACAGATGTTATTAAGCATTACGCAATCCAGGTGGCTTAAATCTGAAAAACAGTGCCTTCGGCAGCATTTATCTGATTAACAAAAATCTATACTGCTATTATTAAAGCAGTACTAAGCTTGTAGCGTTTGAAACAGCTAATTGCTGAATAAAGTATCACCTTCTGAATAATATTGTTTACATAATTCTGGTATACAGCTTGATACTGAATAATTGTTTTTACTTTATCTTTAAACTGTATAAGATTCTATGTTTTACTAATTATTCAGCTGCTGAATAAACAATATTATTTGTGTTTTTAATAAGCATATTGCAGTATAATAAAGAGTTTTAACTAACTTATTCAAATTAAAGACCACATTTGTATTGATATAGCGCCCATAGCTTAATACCAGCAATTAGAATATTATTGTACGTATTTATTTTATGCTTGTTTGAATCATGGATCGAAAGTCGTGGCAAAAGCGTAAAGAACCGGTCATATCGAAAGAAAATTGTTAAAAGAATATTTAAATATCAGCAGTAGTAATTGTCCAAGTGTCATCAGCAGTAATGATCATGACAGGATTTGTGAAAATAGTTTAAACAAAACTGAACCCGGTCCCAATAAGCAAGCGTGTTTTCCCTTTAATGATGAGGGTTCCGTCCCCAAAAAAAAACAGATTTTGGGATTGGAAAACCGAAAGATTTAAAAATTTAAGTATACAGAAAATTTCATTTCTGAAATGGTTTTTTTATTAGCAGAAGGTATCGCAATACAAGAAAATAAAATTAACGTTTCGATAAAATGTTTTATTTGCGTTGTTTGTTTGTTTCATCGTAAGCTAATCTACGCGAGGTTGGACACTGCTGTCTTTACTTAATTAATAAATCCGCATTATATCTTGGCCATCGAAGTTGTTCTTTGTTCTCCCATTGGGTCGGCACAGTACACAAATCTGAATGACCTTTACAACGTGTTGAAATTATTTTAAACGTCATTTTTCTGAAACGAAATATAAATTATAATTAATAATAAGTCCGCCATTTGTACATCCTATTGTTGTGCAATAAAGATTAAATAAACTAGGGCCTAGTGCACACCACACACACGAAACCTGCATTTTTTTAAACATATTAGATAATATTAATATAATAGTCTTTTTCACGAAAAGAAAATAACAAAGATGCTGTGATTTTAAATGTAAGTAATCAATTTAGTGAAAGCATGATGGGAAAGTTACATATTATAAAAGGTTTTTGTTCGTTCGGTTAGAGAACCCTAAAAATAACTAATATAGAAATGTGGTCAACTATATAAATGTTATTCATAAGTAAGTGTAAAGAGACTACTCTTTTTCAAGTTATAGTTTAGTAACAAAACATGTGAGCACTTTTATTCAACATTTTAAAACAAAACATCGATCGCCATTGAAATCTTTGTAATTAATTCTTACAAGAAATTTACGAGATCACCAAAATGCTTATTAATCTTACAACTACAACATTTCCAACTCAAATCATGTTATTTTGTTGGATAAAATTGCTAGAATTAGATAATTCATCACAAGCACTTTTGTCAGACCTAGTATGTATGTATGAAAATACTATTTACAACTAATTATCTTGATTATTAGCGAGGCGCGTCATAAAAATGAAAACAAAACACGTACTATTCACGACAAAATTACTTGCGCACTAATAATTAACATGTAGCAGACCGCTAACTTGTAAATTAAAATTTACTTACCGAATAACTTAAAGTTCACGTCATGTCAAATAAAGGTATCGACATTAAATGATTGAACCCAATTTATTTCTTCTTTTCCCAATTTCTATGAATGTTGCTTGCATAAATGTCAACAATAAATTAAATGCTTAATAAATTCTGAATACTCTAACCAATTCGACGTAGCTGAATAACTGAGTTGTAAAAGCTTTATAAAAGCAATGTGTGCAGTTATTCAAAAGTTATTAAGCTAATTGAAAAATTATTAAGCTCCTACTCAATTGTTACTCAGATGTTATTCAGCGTTAAGCATTCAAAATTGGGGCCCTTTTTGCTTGAATAACAGCTGAATAGACGGTACTCAGACGTTATTCAGCTTAGTATTCAGCTTATGCTCTTGATGAGTGCTCTTAATCAATCTTTATTCAGCACGTCTGTGTTACTTGGGATGTAGGTATATGTATTGTTATATTGTTATGTATTATAATATAATCACGACTATTATCCCCGAAGGGTTAGTCAGAGACCAAATAATGAGGACAGCAAAGACAGTCCTCTACCATAGTCTACTTTTCACCAAATAGCGACTGCACATTTGCACAGCGTGACAGGTGGTGAGCCCATCGACGCTTTATGCTGTTGGATGTATGAGCAGTCTTTAGTCCATTAGTCGCCTTTTACGACACCCAAGGGAGGAGAGGGGGTGGTAGTATTGTATCACCTCTACGCGACACGGTTATGACAATCATGGTAATTAAGCCAAAACTTATCAACTGTGGCAATAATTTGGTTTCAATAATGGACGCTTTCCCCTATCAGTGAGAGCATTCCGAGCTTCCGGTACTGCAGGAAAAAATACCAGTTTTAATAGATAACTTTTTGTTTTCGCTCTTACACCAATTATTATCTAGCCCAATTTAAAACTGGTTTACAAATGGTTAAATAGATAACGGATAAACATACTTATACATAGAAAACACTCAGACCCGAAATCAATTTAAAAACAGTTATTACAGTTTGACCCGACCGAGAAAAGAAATTTCGACGTCAGAACCGGCGTGCTAACCACACGACCACGGAGGTCCTCGATGAGATAAAATCGATGTAGAATGTTTGTAAACAGATTACTGTCATTTCTTTGTGCAAATATCTATTTTCACTCGGATTTTACTGTTTTTTTTGGAAGAAAGACACCATAGTTAACTGTTTTCTAGTGAATCCCTCTCAAGAAAAAATAAAAAAGTGAAACTAGCCCTTCACCACTGACGTACGTCTGAGAGACGTAGGTGCGCAATTAAAGCGGTCATATCTTTTTACATCAAACGGGCACGGACTTGTACTTTCTTGTACCTTCCTAAGATCCTGTGACGCGCACGCAGCAGGGGTAAGCGACTTACGGTGCGCCTCTATTAGGTAATTATAGCCGTCCTGACGTCTATGAGACGTAGCGTCATGTCGTTAAAAAGTGCTAAGTTTCTAATAATATGCCATTTATTTGTTTTTAATTACTAAGAACTATGTAGATGTTAGATACTATTAGCTTTGTGATCATTTTAGACTGATAAGTTAAGTTTTTGAGCGGTCAGAATTTTTTTTTGAAAATCGTGGTTTGTTTCCATTGATTTTTCAAGGTTCTGTATTTTGAGTTTATCATTAAGTTTAAGTAACTACGTTATATATTAATAACGTGTTTTTTTATTAATTTGGTACCCTCTATGCTAGAGTAACGATAAATAATGAAACTAATTATATAAATAACAATAGATTAATAATAAACACTATTTAAAAAAATCGTACGTCCGAGTGACGTACGTCAGTGCTAATGAAAGTAAATTATGGTCAGTGGTTATGGGCTAGATATTTGCACTAAGAAATGACAAGCATTCTACATCGAAATTAACTGGAGTACAATGATCACGACTATCATCCCCGAAGGGTAAGTCAGAGACTAGGCGATGAGGACCGCGAAAGCAGTCCTCTGCCATAGTCCACTTTTCACTAAATGGCGACTGCACATGTGTTCAGCGTGACAGGTGGTGAGCCCATCGCTGATCTATGTTGTTGGATGTACGTGCAGTATATAGTCCGTTAGTCGCCTTTTACGACACCCAAGGGAAGAGACGGGGTGGTAGTATTCCGTTTCGTTGCATTTCGTCCACTTCGCAATTAATCCACTTCGTCCATATCGTGAAACGTCATATTCGTGAATAGTCCACTACGCAAATCGTCCACTTTATGAATCGTCCACTTCGCGAATCGTCATTTTCGCGTTTGGTCAACTTTTGATGAGAGTAAGGTAAGTATAATTATATTAGAGTGTTTGACGCCACATCTCAGCAACATGCGTCATGTTATCAATATTTTTTTCGAATTTTTTGCTATCTTTATCCGCTTTATCCGTGCGGTGACGGAGAAAGAATACCAATCGCCGCCCCTCTCTCCGTCCGGTGGGTGTCGTAAAAAGCGACTAACGGACTCTTTCGAGCGATGATCTGCTCCACTGGTGGTAGGGCTTGACCCGTCTGGTTGGTGACCACCGTACGTATGGTGTAAAACCCGTCAAGTGACTGCTTGTCGGTCGCGTTTCGGGATCAGCCAGCGTATAACCAGAGCTCGAGAGGATGATGCTGCGATGTATTTGATCTGTGGAGGCTTCCGTCAAACCAGTGCCAGGAGGATTTCGTTAACCTGCCGACCAGGGAGACCCGTAGAAACGGTTGTCCCGCTGGCCGCCCGTGGCACAGTACAGGGGCCCAAGCGAGCCTAACCAGCTCGTGAGGCTGCCTCACCATACCACGCATAATCTCGGGGTGGTCCGTCGTGCCGGTTGGTGACCGGAAGGTGGGGTCCCGGCGGCCATTCCCGGGGGGGTTCGGGGGCTCTTCCGTTCGGCAGGTTAATAATACTCGTCTGTGGGCAAAATCCTGGGGAAACAGGCCACCACACTTTGACCATTCGCATCGCGGCATCATTTTCTCGATTCACGCCTCTCTCTTTCCACTCCTAAAATGACAGCGCCTAACAACAAAACTGGTACTACAGCGGTGCACACCCCCACCACAACCTTACCGTTTGAGGTGGAGTTCGCTAACATCCGCGGACTCCATGCAAACCTCAATGCCGTCCACCACCATCTCGAGACGGCACGGCCAGCAATGTTGTTCCTGACGGAGACGCAAATAATCCGCCCAGCTGACACCACCTACCTGAACTATCCCGGCTTTGTGCTTGAAGAATCCTTCAAAGCCAAAGCCGGAGTTTGCTTATTCGTTCGGGCGGATGTTTGCTGTCGCCGTCTGCGCTGTCTGGAGGACCCTTCCTTCTCCCTCCTAGTGGTACACGTCGACTTAGGCTCTCATTGCCGTGTCTACGTCTGCGTCTACCGATCCCATAACGGCGACATGGAGACAACTCGACTAATTGAACATCTTAGTCGGGTAGCAGATGATGCGCAGGAGCGGTTTCCATCGGCGGAACTGGTGTTTTTGGGGGACTTCAACGCCCACCATGAGTTGTGGTTAGGTTCCTCCAAAACAGACCATGCTGGTAGAACTGCCCACGCATTCGCTCTTACGCATGACCTGACGCAACTGGTGAACCAGCCCACCAGGATCCCAGACATAGTTGGCCATGCGCCCTCCTTACTCGACCTTCTGCTGACGAGTCGCCCAGCTGGATACCGGGTGGAGATTCGAGCTCCTTTAGGTTCCTCGGATCACTGCTTGATATCCAGCACAGTGCCCTTGGCATCGCGCCCGCCAACAGCGGTTTCGAAATGCCAGATTTGGCACTACGCGTCGGCAGACTGGGACGGTATGCGGGAGTATTTTGCATCCGTCCCTTGGAGGCAGCGCTGCTTTAGTAAGAAGGACCCAACCGCTAGCGCCACTGCCGTTGCTGATGAGATAGTATTAGGAATGGAATACTATATTCCACACTCCTATGTCATCAGCAAAGGCAGACGCAACCGCTGGTTCAATCGCGAGTGTGCCAGCGCTGTTGAGAGCAAACAGACGGCATACCGCGCTTGGATCAGAGGTAAAGCTCAAGGCACCGAAACTCGCTCGCTAAAAGCAGCCTATAATAATGCTACCAAGTCGTGTTAGAGGGCCTACATTAGAGCGGATGCCCAGCGCGTTGCACGAGTAGGCCAAGAACTCCTGACGCATCCTACGGGCAGCCGTAGCTACTGGCGTCTGGCCAAAGCCGTGCAATCCAACTTCTGCCAACCCTCGCTGCTGCACCACTGAGATGTCTTGACGGAACTTTAGCTCACAAGCCTCAGGAAAAG
The DNA here is from genome assembly GCA_963921215.1 of Scoparia ambigualis. Classification (NCBI taxonomy): domain Eukaryota; kingdom Metazoa; phylum Arthropoda; class Insecta; order Lepidoptera; family Crambidae; genus Scoparia; species Scoparia ambigualis. Next base: position 25,013,793 of record OY992521.1, on the reverse strand, counting down.
GTCGATCTCCTGGCCAAACTCTTTGCGGCTAACTCCCGGATCGATGACTGTGATGCACAGCCACCCTCAGTTCCTCACTGTGGCCACACAATGTCTGATATTAAAATCAGGCAGTGTGATGTCCGTGCGGAGCTGCAGTCAATCGATGTCCGGAAAGCTAACGGTCCTGATGGCATCCCAGCAATAGTTCTGAAAATGTGTGCAGCGGAGTTGTCCCCTGTGTTAACGCGTCTGTACCGTCTCTCGCTCTCTTCGGGTTGTGTGCCGGAATCTTGGAGAGAAGCTAATGTGCAACCGATCCCTAAAAAAGGAGATCGGTCAGATCCGACTAATTACCGCCCTATAGCCGTAACTTCAGTGTTGTGTAAGATCCTAGAACGAATATTGAACAAACAGCTTATTCGATACCTAGAAGATCACTCCCTAATTCACGATCGTCAATATGGGTTTCGGCCAAAACGGTCAACGGGTGATCTTCTAGCGTACATCACACATCTCTAGGGTGAGGCTATTGACAAGCGTGGCGAGTCACTGGCAGTTAGCCTTGACATAGCCAAGGCTTTTGATCGGGTCTGGCACAAAGCTCTTCTCTCCAAGCTCCCGGCATACGGTTTGCCCGCTCAGTTCTGTACCTGGATTGCTAGCTTCCTGCATGAGCGTAGAATCCGTGTCCTTTCGGATGGATGCGCTTCGCGGTTCATGTCAGTGAACGCTGGTGTTTCTCAGGGCTCCGTTTTATCCCCCACGCTGTTCCTTCTGCATATCAATGACATGCTGCCTCTTGGAAACATTAATTGCTATGCAGATGATAGCACAGTGCATGGGGGATATAACGGTCACCCAACGGCTGGGCGGGTAGACACCGAAATGAAGCGAGCAAATCTTGTCATTGTGCTCGATCGGGTGTTGGATCTCATTTCTAAATGGGGCTCCGATAATCTAGTGGAGTTCAATGCCAAGAAAACACAGGTGTGCGCGTTCACAGCGAAGAAGTCGCTATTCCTTCCCCTTCCTTCTCTTCAGGGTACATCTCTAGGCCTGCAGAGCAGTATTAACATGCTCGGTATGGATATCCGCTGCGATCTGAACCAAAAGGACTACATCAAAACCGTGATTAAAAATGTCTCACGTAAACTCGGTGTCCTGAACAAGGTGCGGCGATTCTTCACGCCTGATCAGTTGTGTCTATTATACAAGACACAGGTGCGGTCTTGCGTGGAGTATTGCTCTCACCTTTGGGACGGCTCCGCAAAGTACCTTCTCGATGCCTTGGACAGATTGCAGCGCCGCGCTGTGCGCATTATCGGCAATGCGGAGGTCACTAAAACTCTCGAGCCTTTGCAATTGCGTAGAGATATTGCGTCACTCAGCGTCTTTTACCGTTTATACCATGGCGAGTGCTCTGAAGAACTCTTTGACCTCATCCCTCCTTCTCCCTTCCTCCATAGGAGTACGCGTGCTGCTCTCCGGAGTCACCAATTTACAGTCTCTAACATTCCATCACGCACAAAGAAATTTGGTGACTCGTTTCTTTGCCGCACTTCCAAAAGATGGAATAGTCTACCAGCACACGTATTCCCTCCTACCTATGACATAGGGTCCTTCAAACGAGGCGTGAAGAAGCACTCTGTGGGCCGGCAGAGTGAGGATGACTGATGCTACGTCTCTTACGCTGCACCAGTTGTCCTCGCGCCTGGACCTCATTTCCACTTAACATCAGGTGGAGTGGGGTCATTTGACGGGCTTGGTATAAAAAAAAAAAAAAAAAAAATAGCTGTTCCGGCGAACTTCGTACCGCCTAACGATCAATGAATGCCGTATTACGTTACACGACTAGGGCCATATACAAATAGTTGTTCTTTGCACTTTAGGATGACTTAGTTGGGGGATTACATACCTATTTACCAGAAACCTTGTACATAAAATTCGTTCCCATTTAACAATATGGAACCATGACGGACACTTATAATGGGGAAATTATTCTATCACGAGGGACGTTTGAACCCTCATCTTCCTCGGGGTTCCCCTTCATGACCCACTCCGACCGCACGTAACGTAATAAAATACATAGCTATTGGACAAGCGTTATTTCAAGTCGTTATAGTGGTGGTGGACTAGGTGGTTAAGGCAGCCACCCGGAATGCGGAAGGTGCGTGGTTCGATTCCCGCCTGAGGTTGTCGTCTTTTTTCAGTGTTTAAATTTTACTTAAGTATATTTAAGCGTTAATAAAACGCTAAAACATATAAAAAAACATGATAGTCACCTTTCATCGCCATGGTGGGCAGAAAAGCGATCGCTTGCAGCACCGACCAGAAGCAAGTCCTCTCGATCCACATCCTCGCTGCCTCACCCTGTATACAGCATGTTCATTTGTATTCACCGGCTCCACCGAGTCCATTCATAGCATGTTCATTTACTGCAACTTTATTTACTGGCACGTCATTTTTGCTGCGATTGCATTTCTCACGGTCGAGTGGGCGCTTTATTCCGTTGCTCTTAACGTTTATGTGCCGTTATCAATTGTGTTGTTGTGTAATGGAATGTTGTTTCGAACGGTTGTGGATTTACTGGACCTTATAGGAGTTGATAAAGTGAGAAATAATGCGGAGAATAATTTGGTTTTATTTTTTTTTCATTTGGTGACCTAGTAATAAGAGATTCGTTTCAACATACGAAGGTTTTGGGCTTTACTCCCAAGTCGGGAGAAATGTATTTCAATACATGTCCCGGATTTTTGGCAAGCGTGAGCGATTACGCCTGAAATTAATAACATATCTACAGGTTGTTTAGCTTTGTAAATGCAATTTTTTTACTGAAGCTCCATATAAATTAAGTTAAAAAAATTAGTGTTAAATTTCTGTATTATGAACATAGTGCCTAAAATGCAAGATGCCTTTGCTGCTATAATACCTAAAACGCTAATTGACTAAGAGCAGATCAATTGCCTACAATGTATCATCTTGACTATAATGTTTGGTGTCAACCGTCAATTTGAAATCTTTATATATTCACCCTATAATAGGCTAAAAAATCTATAAATGGGTTCAAAAACGAAAAAAGTAAGGACTGAGGTTTTTTAACAAATCGTTATCTTTGAGTTTATTTGAGTGTTTTTATAGCAAATAGTCAAATATTACGAATATAGATGGGTTATTTATATCAGGCATTAGGCAATTATTGTCGATCACGTTGTTTTAAACGATTTTTTGAACCTCTTTTGAATAGCGCTTGGCAAACTGATCTTCACGAACGATAGTCGAGACACGAAATTCTTTATCAGTTTAAATTATGCGTAAATAAAACGGTTGCGAACATCGTAATTTAAAGTCGCTGAAAAATTATGTCCTATGTATTACAAGAATTAAACAGGGCAATGTCCTTTGTTGATTGTGACAGTGTCTTTTCTTTTTATTTAATTAAGGTTAAACAGTTCATTTTATTCGAGCCGTTTTAAAAGCAGATATTTTAATATTAGTCATTCTAATACGTATTAATATACTATCATTACATATTAATATAAATCTAAGTCGTGCTAACTTTAGTTGGAACCTGGAACTTTTATGTTTTCAACGGATCGATGTTGAGATTTAAAAAGGGTATAAACAAAGATTTAAGACAAAGACAAAGAAGATCAAACTTAGAAAACAACATTAAAAAGTTGAGGCTGCCATGCGTAACGCTTTTCAAAGGGCTTAAAAGTGTGAACAGTACCTATTCTATGATACCTAGGTATATTTTGAGATAAACTCAGTTAAATGTTTATGTATATGATAGAACGTGAATGTTTAAAAATGTATTACAACATTTTTACGTGTAGTGTATTGAAATTCGTGTAATAATTTTATTTATAATTCTGTTACAAATCCGTGTCGTACAAAACGTATAGTTACAATATTTTTTTCTTGGGATTAATTGGTCGATAAGATTGTTATTTTTTATTATACACCTATTTAATGCCATAACAGAATACACGAGTACCTACGGCAAAATGGTACCTACTGCATATGCAGAATAAGTCGTTTTGTAATTAAATCTTTGTAAGACAACAAACAAACCGCGAATTATGCCCAAAATTGCCCTTTCTCCCGACTAGTGAGCTCGCACACTTCAGACAATCAGAGTTCATTTATTTTTATCGATGAAAACAGAACATAAGGAATCCGCATTATCAAATCAACGCAGTGTTACAAAAAAAGTCGGACCCATAAAAATGGTTTCAACTAAACCAACTCTGTCCGATTCTATTATACTATTTAAAAAAATAAACCATCGACGAGGTATGCGTTAACGCACACGCATCACCGAATATCAGCTCCAAACACTCAATAGGTTGAAAAGTTGGAAAACCCCGACATACAAAGATAAAAAAATTACTACCTCATGTGGAACCAAGTTTTTTTCAATGTTTCTATGTCTTCTGGTTCATTTGAGTGTCTTTCAATCTTGAGTCCGACATTCGATCTTCAATTGGTCCGATAATCCTACTGAAAGTCGGTCGTGTGCCTGAAAATTTAGATGGGGATTTCGCGCCATTCCCGACCTCTTCCCCGACCCGGTCAGGTCTGCGGGCCATTAAGATTTGTAAGCTCATAATCGACGCACTCGCCGACGTGAATGAGACAGATGTTGAAAATATTATGTAGCGAAAGCTGGATATCTGTACAGTGTTTACAGCAAAGTACGCCATACATATTATGTTTTAACTAATTATTATATTGCTGTTATAACTCTCTTCAATCATGTGTTTCTACGAGTATTGTACGATTACACCGTGTTAGAAGGAAAATAAATAAATAAATTTTATTTTATTTCACTGTCAATTGCATTATTGCAAAAGGTCGTAATATGGAATACCATCCCACGCAAGGAGTTTAGTAACAAACTTTATTTTTTTAATATTTCTCAGCAATAGGTATTAGGATGGTCCAAATCCAGTCGGATTCTGGGTAGAATCCTAAAACCATGCAAAATACTAGATAAATATAGACTACACGAATGCGAAATTCAAACATCAAAGACTTCGGTATTTATTTATTTTTATTACACACAAACATTATGCCCCTCCCTTAAGTATTACAAATTGCCGTATCTTACCGTAAGTTACTGTATACTTGTAATAGGTACGTATATACCTACCCTAGTATTTTGTTGTTGGAAATGTTATTATTCTGGACTTTAAGCTGAGTTAACTCTAATTAGTAATAGATACTTAGTAATTACCAAAATTATTAATAAATCTTTAACTAATATCAAAATGGTAATTGATTAAGTTTAATAATAGTGGATTTTCAAGGATTCAAGGATATAGATTCATGATGTGCACATTTGACACACTGTTTCCAAAGTGCGTTGTGTTTCAAATATGTGAAAATTTATGAGTAATAGAAATACTACATATTGAAATGTTAAAAAGAGCTCGGGCGCGAGCTTATCCGTTTAAACACTTTTTACGGATAAGCTTGCGTTTTATATCTTCACTAGCTTTTGACCGCATTACATTTTCGCAGAAGCAAGTAACCTGAAACCGTCTTCAGGGTCCACATCTATACCAAAATTCACATAAACCCTAGAAAACAATAATAAAAATAATGGTATCTTTAAATGTTGTTGGCGGTTTCTTTGTTTTTTTTTCAACTTGCTTTAATCACTTTGTCATCATTAATAGCCTTTTAACATCCCAGCTAAAACCTTCCAAAGGCACAAGGGGACACCATGCCATAACCCACCACTATAGTCCTGCGGGTGGGTGGGTTTTAACGACTGCAATTTCAGGTTTAAACGACTGCGTTTACACGGCCACCAACTAACGGCATAACGTGCCTTTAGAAACACTTAAAAGCTCGAAATATTTCAATTTGGTCACCCATCAGGTATTGTTAAAGTTGCCTAACTTCCAAGATTGCTTTGAGTAACTTTAATGACGTAGAACTTACTAAATATTATCTATTATTAAACCACCAAATCTATTTAAATAACAAGATTATCTTTACAGCCCTTACTTACCGGGGCTATTTATAGTTTTGTTTAGACAAGGCTCTGTGAGTCACGATATGGAAATTGGTTTCAAAGGCTTTGTAATGTGTAAGCACTGGTGAATCCGACGTTATTGAAGACAATATCGATATAACAAGTTCTGTTGTTTTGATTATTATTGCGTTAGTTACGAGTAAGGGTATTTTTTTCAGTTTACATAAATAGATTTTATCGTACTTATATCGTATGGAAAAGTCGTTTAATCTGTTTTTTTTAATAATAAACCACTATTTAAAAAAGTATTTACGAATCTTGCCTTTTCTTTCATAAAAGATTACATAATTATTTTTATTTAGTAATAGTGTACATAAATTACTTTTATCCTAGCACTAAGTCTCAAAAAACAGATTTTTCCTGATTTCTTTGTATTTTTAATTTTTCGTTTTATAGAGCTTTATTCATTTAATAATAATTCACTTCATAACCGTAACACCATTTCAATACGAAACTGTATGCACTGCAAATGCAGTTAACAGTACTCCAAACCACATCGAAGCAACATTGTTATAAGAAATAACTTTTTACACAATAATTACCATGAACACGAAACACAGTTTATTATTATTAACTGAAAGCAGTTCATGAGCCACTTTTATCGAACTTCAGTTATTTTGTAACACGTAAACGCGAGTTCGTGCTCACTACGAGTTTGACGCGCGTCCGCTCCGTAGCGACTCCCGTAGCGCACTGACACCGCTTCGTAGCAGTAGCACATTTCGCCGTAGACACACAATGCTTAGACACACTGCTACGCCGCGTACACCTCGACTGTGTCGTGTGACGTCACGTGAAAAGGTTGCCCTAAACGTTTAAGCCTTGCGCCTTTACATGAATAGCATTGCGTGTGTGTTTTGTTTTTCCGGATGCTTCATTTTTGAATCCGATGTGGCATTTGAACTGTTCATGGGAGATCGCGAATGGCAGAGGAAAATCGTTTTGAGAAATACGAATGTAATGTGCTACCTACGGAAAAATGAAATCGGGAGGGATTTCTAGTCATCCTTTAGTTGAATATCGTTTGCATAATGAAATTAAGAGAAAGTGGCATTTTGCTTGAATCACTACTAATATTTAACGAAAACACTGTTGACAAATTTTTACTTTACAACCAACATTTCATAATTATACCATTAATTTTAATAACAACTTGTTCCGTACTTAAATGTTTCATTTTACAAACAATTACATGACAAACGTATATTTATTTGGTAATTCTATCTCTTTACAAATGTTTTGGATTGTTTTTGATTATTAATACATTATTCAATTAACATTTTGATTCTTATGAAAAATTTTCATTTAAACAAAATATATTTTTTTTATTTAATTTATTTAGTTTGACAAGTTTTCCTTCCTTTATTACTCTAGTACTGCTCAGATAGGGGACGGGGGGTCTATGGCCCCCCTCGTATAAATATTCTTTTAGTGAACCGCTTACGCACACGGCTCTAATAATATTTTCTATATTAAATTCAACCCTATACCTACACAAAAGTTATTATCATTTTAGCTATGGACGAGACGCCTTGTCCCATTTAATGCGCGCATCTAACAATGTGCATTAACGTTATACTACCACCCCTCTCTTCCCTTGGACGTCATAAAAGGCGACTAACGGACTACAGACTGCACATACATCCAACAGCATAGAGCGGCGATAGGTTCACCACCTGTCACGCTGAGCACATGTGCAGTCGCTATTTGGTAAAAAATGGACTTTGGCAGAGGACTACTTTTGCTGTAAGGATAGCGTGTGTTCAATAAAATTAGCGTTGCGTTAGATAAACGGATTTTTTTAATATTATTTTTTTATTCCCTTCCATAAAAAGAGCTGATGGAGCAGAGGTTCTTAATACTCACTTGCATTAGGACAACGTAGTAGGTTACGGTCTAAACTCCCCATTTGTCTTGTTGTCTATTTATTTATGAATATGTATTGAATATAATCTTGACACATACAACAACAGATAACATTGTCACACAAAACCATACTAGACCGTTTAACTGCGGGATCGGAAGTCTCAAATAAACTATACATAATATGTAAGTATATGCCAGGTATTGTCAAAGTTGTAACAGAGTTATTCTTTTCGTTTTGTAACAGAAGGTTAAGTAGAAATTACAATTATATTTTTCACGTATATATTATAAGATAATTATATAAATTCCTACACCTTGCAATTCAGCCTAGCTATCGTTAAGCTAGATTGCGGTGTGCAAGAAGTCGCTCAAAAATGCTTTAAACTTATTTTAGGTAATTCATTTTTTAAAGCAGTAGGTAAAGAATTTAGAAGATATGGAATATGTTTCCATGCCCACGTTTGTTGTTGTACATCACCCATCCAGGGACCCGGCATTCCGAAAGTTGCTTTACTGGCAAGATCGCAAACCGGACGGTTTAGCCGCTGCACCATGAGCTCCTCTGTATGTAATTGAAACTTTTACAACTTTTTAAAAATGAAGGTTTTTTTACATAATAGAATTACGAGGCAAGATTGGTGACTTTAAATATTTGTTACAAATTAATTTACTCATACATACATATAATCACGACTATTATCCCCGAAGGGTTAGTCAGATAGGCAATGAGGACTGCAAAAGCAGCCCTCTACCATAGTCCATTTTTCAGTAAATAGCGACTGCACAGTGCTCAACGTGACAGGTGGTGAGCCCATTGCCGCTCAATGCTATTGGAAGTATGTGCAATATTTAGTCCTTTAGTCGCCTTCTACGACACCAAAGGGAAGAGAGGGGGTGGTAGTATTCTTTCACCGCTACCCGACACGGTAAATAGATATCACACCCAAAAATAACGTTGGCCAACCAAATGTTAATGATATAACTTAAATTGATCTTGTCTCCCAATACAGTTTGGGGTAAACGCGACGCCGCTAAAGCCATTTCGTGTGTATTAAGTTGGCGAAGCAACTTTGGTCATTAGAACGGGCAAATACATAAGCAAAGGGGCCAGGTGGGAACATTTAGGGGTTTTAGGGGTATATTGGGTACTTACCGAAAATTGACCAGCGTTCTAATGTCGCGAAGGTGTTGGCGAAACGATAAGGGAACTATTCAGTCGGTTTACGTAAACATTCGAAGAAATCATGTATGTATGTTTTATTTAGGTATATTATTTATTTATGTTTATTTTTAAATATTGTTGAACAGTTGTTTTCTGCAGTGCACAATGTAATGATTGTTTTACGCGTGTAAAAGAGACGGGGAATATTGTAACTTTGACGCTTGATATCCTCGTAACCATACTGTTCCCAGGTATAGTTCTCTACAGAGAAATGTTCGTAATTATGGACTGAATGCGGGTCTTTTTTCTTTATTACCGGTCTTTTTATACCCTGTATTTTATACCTATCACAAAGCACCTCGAATTATTAAAGAGTAGGACCAAGAGGGAGCTATTTGTCACAGAGGTATTTATAAAATTAAGGCGCTATATTCCCATTTAAAAAAAAATTCGATTGAATGTACCGCCACCAATATAAAACATGCAGTTCTAAAATTCATATATAATATAGTTGAACATATTATCCAGTGACTCTTAAAGACAGAAACATGATTGATAATACTTCACTCGATAGAAAAAAAATTCAAATATAGCTCTTTCAACATTTATAACAGCTGTAAGTCAGATAACACATTAATAAATGACTTAATTTTTGTACCAATAGAACATACTTTTTATTATCTAGTGAATGCAAAAGACACATTTTTTTTTTTTTCACTTATTTTTTTCCTTTATATGCAAAAAACCTATAAAATGCGCCTATTCGCGCCGCTTCGCTATTATACCCGTCCCTTACCGTCGTACCGTCAAGAGAGCGAGAGAGAAGCGCTCGGAATACCTCGCCTTAACTAACAAACTATTACATACATACGTATACAAACGACTATTATCTCTTAAGGGTTAGTCAGAGTCTATCAGTCCTCTGTCATAGTCCACGTTTTACCAAGTAACAACTGTACAATATGTGCTTAGCGTGACAGGTGGTGAGCCCATCGCCGCTCTTTGCTGTTTTGTATATGCGCAGTCTTTAGTCCGTTAGTCGCCTTTTACGACACCCAAGGAAAGAGATGGCTCGGTAGTATTCTTTCGATAAACCGCCTCACGCACAGCTAGCACACTTATTCTAAGAATTTAACCTTCACTCTTTCATTGTACAAAATGCCTTATGATTTAAATCTAAAGGACGGTCACGTGTATCTGATGTCTTAAAAAAAAAATAATAATAAAGGCTCTTAAAAAGAAAATACTTGTATTGTTCTTTGAGGTATCCAAAGAACTTAAACAGCTAACTTTATAACATGCAACCCACTATACATAGCATAATTTATGTCTTGACAACATTGGTTTTTAGCTTTTTCCTTGCTTCTTTGTATAGGCTAGTAAACCACAGTAATGATTATTTACGAGATTTATTACGTTTAGTGCTATGCCATTATGAAAATTTATTCTTCTTTTGTCTTCCTTAGTAATAAACCTTTAGTTATTGAAGCATATAACACAGGTCTTACTAATACCTCGGTGACGGAGAGGTCAACACAGCCGCCCGCAATGCGGAGGACGTGGGTTCGATTCCCACCTGAGGTATTCTACTTTAATACATACATACATACATATAATATATATGACGGATTCGTTTGAAACTGGAAAATGGAAAGATTTGACAAGCTTTTTACATGTCACACTCGCGGCGCTCGGTGTGTTATTCTGTATTATATTTTTTACATATATAAGACTGCGTTTATTAATACTTTGTTGAATGCGAAAAGAGAGCCTCTTTCAAATCATGTATTCATTGTTTTAATATAATCAAAACCCTTGTGTCTGTAGTCGTTCAATAAAATGTCACGCGGTGAGCAAATGCTGCATCGCGCGGCGAAATTATGTTTACGTAATTCTTTGAATAGGTACGTGGTAACAGTTTCGTGATTGGTCTGCACCATCGCCAGTTATGCTACAGTACTTTGTCATGTAGGACGTGGCGCTAGCTTTCGCGCAAATACTTTATTTTTAAGTTCTTTAAAAATTTTAAACTTCGGTTCGGTAGGTAGGTATAGCTCGTGTCTTGTTTCGCTACTAAATTAAGAATAGTTACACATAACTGTCCCGAGAACATGATTGCATTTATTCCTGAGTAGGTATTGAAATCAAAATTAATATGATTTATTTATAGTTATATACAGGGCGTCCCACGGCTATGCCACATGGAGGGAAAGTACCTTGAATATTGTAGATGGAACATTTTACTGAAAGAATAATCAATAGATATTTAAATAATTACATGGTTGAACCGGGAATCGAACCCGTTACATGATAAAAATAATCATCCTGTGGCTTTATCATACCGATCGAAAGGCTTTATCATAAGGATTATTTTTTGCTAAATAACATAGTGCCACAAATAAAAGGAAGACCATGAATTTTAACATTATTAATACAAAATTAATCAATTTATGAAATGCTCTAAATGAGTCCCTTCCTGTTGAATACAAAGTCGCACTCTTTTGATCAACCCACTCGCGATATATTATTTAACATATTAAATTTGATATAAAATACTTTTCATCTATTAACCTTCTCGGTGAAGGTCGTTCTATACTCGGATCTTAGACATTAGAATAATACGTCTAAGTTCTGCTAGTGGATACTTTCATACTGGTTACTTCTCAAGTGGGTACATTTATTAGTAATAGGTACTTATGGTAATGTCAGTTGTGTCCTTAGGGCAATGTCAGATTTTCATTTTTCTGAACAAAATTTCACATCAAATGTTAAAACTCATGGTCTTTCCATTTTTTGTGACACAAAGTTATTTAG